>JAHZNP010000005.1:0-438839 GCA_020615345.1 Triops cancriformis | reverse complement strand
TCTGAAAGCTTAGAATGTGAGAAGTTATGTCGGGAAAATACTTTCGCAAATATAGAGCTTATGTTAAAAGTCAGGACTACTTCACACGATGAGAAACAGCCGAGCAGTTAACTGAAGCTGTTTCGTGGTACCCTTTTATAGCCGTTTGTCTCCGGTTCGTTTGAAGCTCTGAGGCCAACCTGAAGGATGGGTTTTTACACTATGACCTGGGGTCAAGTAGTGCAAAATACCAGAAAAATTAGTAAGAAGGATGAGGCTTGTGCAGTTCCGGGAAAAATACTTCCATCGTTTCCCTATTTAGAATCACAATAGCTTTAGGTGGGAACCATTCGTTGTTTAATAGTGTTCTCGCTTTAAACGATGTGCGATGCAAAGAAAGGTCTTAAAACACAGATTTTTCTCTTGTGTAGTCCTTTTTGGTTGCAAAAGGATTTTTTCGTATAATTATTTGTATTTGTAGTCATTTTAGACATTTGTAGTCATTTGGCAACATACTGCAAGTTCCACCAGAATGAACGAAAATTGGTCACACTGTAACAACATTTAGAAGCTTCATATTCGTGTAAGTCCTCGTAGTGCAAAGGTAGAAGAAACACTGTGTATAGTAAAGTGCTGAAAATTACCCCGAAGTATTAATTATCGGACTGTGACTGCCGTGGTCAAAGACGTGGTGAGTTGAATGCGTACCCAATGTTACGTGCCATTAGAAAGCATTGAAAGACCTATGCAGCTACACAGGGCAGGGCAGTTGTCGATCCCAGGATACCTATACTCCCCGCGTTTTGACTTCAACAAAACCACCGACGCTACTAAGCATCAACAAGGGAAACAGATCCTTAGCCATTTCTTGGCTTAATTTCTCGTACTTCTTTATTATTCTGACGTTAACCTTTTTCGTTACTGAAACTGTCATTCTCAACAGTAGAGCGTCAGTGGTAGGGGCTGTGAGGTATGTTTTATTTGAACAAGTAGTGCATGGTTTGATTCAGAATGGGCTTAAGATGGTACAGAAAGCCTAAAATCGTTTTTATGTAGTCTAGTTACTTGGTATGTTATTACTCTACTTTTTTTGTTTCCAGAACGGTAGGCAGATTGCGCTGGTGCTGGTGTACTATGGAGTAATCCATTTGAAGGAAAAGATTCACGTGGGTAGGATTACTGATGTTGAACAGGAAAAAATATCGGATTCCGCAGCGCACTCAATCTGATTTGCAGAATTCTTTTATGGGTATTTGGACTATAGTGTATGAGTCGTAATAAAAAAAATAAGGCGGGAAAGTGGAATATTGACGTTCCAAATTTGAGATTGATTACTGAAATTGGAATTTCCTTGTTCATCAGGAATTGCTAACGAATACTAAAAAAACTGCAAATGTAGAGCCTGGTCAGTGATGTGTACTCTGAGTGAACTTTCCTATAGCGATACGTAGACAAATGCATGTGCGTCGAAGAAAATATATTTGTCGTCATAGACTATCGTACATTTTCAATTCCTTCAGCTAATAATGTGTTAAGAAACAGCCGTAACGAAAATCTTGCATGAGCTGTTCAATCTTTATATTAGAAAGCATTTGAATCGCAGTTCCTAATAAAAAGATGAAATAGTTCTGGCAGGATTTTCGTTCCGGCTGCAGACAAGTAAAGCATGAGACAAGTAAAACCATTTGTATTTCGAATCTTCGCTTCGATAAATAAAAATTCCCAAGTCAGCTGTACATTTAACTGCGATACGTTGTGTTTGTGGTATGCTAAACTCATGTTTTCATTTCAACTGAGCTTACGAATAAAGTAGGAGCTCTAATGTAACTTCTCGTGCTGCATGAAGGCAAAATCTTAGAGTGAGTTGGTCCTGGAGATGTAGCTAAATTTGTGAATGTAAGTAACCCAATACGATGTCTAGCACAGATAATCAGCCTTAAGCGTGCTTTACACCGAAGATGGCAAGGAGCGATGGCAGGCACCAAGAAGCATTGGGAATGCGCACTAGCTTCGCGGGCTTAGAGCGGATGGCAACGGATGGCAAAAAAGGGAAGGATGGCAGAGTTGATCAGCGCTCAACTTTTCTTGATGGCAAGGGTGCTTCCGCCAATAAAAAAAAATGCATAGGTGGGACTACTTTTGTTTGTAAACATCAGTTTGATTCTAATAGAAATTATTTGTGATTCATATCTAACTTATTGAGATTGTAAGGGAAAGTATAACAATATTGTATTAAACTGATTATTTGGAAAACAAAATTTTCTTAATATGCAACTGTGTTTATATGATAAAAACAAACAACACCTTTCACTAAGTCACGCCTTTCGTGATATCTGCCACTTCCAGTGTAAACCGCTCAGAGTCGATGGCAACGACCACCATCAAGCCTTGGTGCCTGCCATCACTCCTTGCCATCTCCGGTGTAAACTACGCTTTACAGAACGAAGTTTATACGGAATGTTCTATTGGCACCTGAACTTTTTGACCGCTGGCCACATCTACAACGGGTTAAGTTTTAATGGTGGCTAGCCTACGGGTTGTACGGCCACATTTACACCGGGTACTTTTATGTTTTTAACTATTTTTGTAGCTTCGCTGGCGGATTTGCTGGACAGGGAGGGAAGTTAAGGTTAGGGATGCAGCCGGCTATCTGGAAGCCCACGAAAAGTCCAGGAACCAGTGGGAGCGTTTCGGTCATAAATTTCGTTGTCTTTACGGTTTTCGTGACACGCGAGACCATTGTCCACAATTGCCGTTCGACACTTCTCTGTTGTCGCAGGAGACCATCGAAACTACCTGTTGGATCGGAAAAGCCAGTGATCTTGAATTCTCCTGGTGCAGTTTGAGATGACTGCAATTCAGGGAACTGTTGTCGTTGCTGTTGGTTATGCTGCCATAGGTGCTGCTGGTAATCATCTTTCGTAAGTGATCGGGGTGCAATGGTCTTTTCGACACTGTAGAACATAGGCAAATATGTCAGATCGTGAAACAGGGAAAAGAAGCCTCTTATGCTTACGTTTGAACAGGCGATGGGTCAACATCGCACAAATTCGCCCCACGTCTCGCTCGAGGGCATGGCTTAAGTCCTGCCGGAATTATCATACAAGTTGGCCTCACATATTTCGTGACAGTTACTGTTTCCGAAGTCGTTGTGGTAGAAATGCTCTGAACGGCGAAAAATGCGCTTCTATAGCCTCCACCTCCGCTGTTGCCACCTGACCGATGCTGAATTTGAAACTGCTTAGGTTGAAGTTGTTGCGGAGGACTGGTTTTCACTGCCGTCACTAAAAAAAGCGTGCAAACAATGAGAGCTTTCATTCTGAAAGCTTAGAATGTGAGAAACAATGTCCGGGGTTATCTTTTGCAACTACAGACTCTTGTGTTAAAGTCAGGATTACTTCGCTCGATGAGAAACAGCGGAGCAGTTGACTCGAAGCAGTTTCGTGGCACCCTTTTATAGTCGTGTTCCGCTGGTTTGTTTCAAGCTTTAAGGCAAACCTGGAGGTTGGTTTTTACACTATGACCTGGGGTCAAGTCATGCAAAATAACCCCAAAACTAGTATGAAGATGAAGCTTGTGGAGTTCTGGGAAAAATGCTTTTAGCGTTTCCCTGTACAAAATCATATTCATTGTAGAAGAAAACTTCGCTTTTAAGGAATAATATATCCACGGAATGGTCTTGAACATTTCTTCTTCATTTAATTGTCTCGCTTTTTTTCTGGTGTTCAGTTTTAGTCTGCGCAGTGAACGTGGTATATTGTTGAGTTTGGATTTCGCAGACTTTGTCTTAGTTTTTTTTATTTTATTTATTTATCAAGCAGCACAAGTGAGATTCATTTAATACGGACGTCCAGACTTGATTGGAGATCTATAAATCGATTTTAGCAAATGGCCCTGTTATTTAATCCCTGGCAGTTTTAAAATCTACGTATTGGTATCTACTCCCGATGGAATGGAAAGTATTAGGTTATAGGATAAGTTTGTGTTGTAAGGCCTGCACCGCTTCAGGCAATACGCGCTCTCGAATTTCATGGTTGGATAACCTTGCGAACACGGGCGGAGCTGGGGCAAAGGTCACAAAATAGGACAGTGTCAGTCAGCCGTTGAGGAAGAATGTCTGTGCCTGTGTTAAAGCGAGCAAGAAGCTGGTTAGTTGTGATATTGTTAGATTGGTTCTCAAGATTTGGACACCGACGTTTGAGAGGAAAGGACCTAACTTATCTTCAAGTCGACGTTTTGGTAAGTTCATTGCGTAGGTTAGGTTGGTTTACCTCTAGCTTTTATTGTTTACAGTATGCGTCAAGAACATCACATAGTAGTCTAGAGTGAACTCATTGATTGGACGAACTACCCGGTTAGTGTAAGTTTACTCATTATGCCCGAAATTGGACGAAGGTATTTGGTATAGTATTGTGGGCTTCCGAGCATTAATTTTCTCACGCAAGCACAAAGTTAGAACAGCGATAAGCTTCTCATCAGATGGTGATGTGTTGTATTTGATGTCTGCTGGGTGCATCTGTTTGGGCTAGTTATTTCCAACGGACTCATATTAGGTAGCATTGAATTTTGATTCCCTATTGAGTCAACTACTTTATGGTTTTAAGTTCAATGATGGTGTAAGCCGCTTCGAGTAAGTAGCCTTCTCTGTCATTTCAACAAAAGAACGCAAGAGTGTAGGTGCGGGGATGGGTGTTATGTTTACGTCCGCACCAGAAATGCATGGAGTTCGCAGTGTAACATCAAGGCAGGCTAGTAGAGATTCGCTGAGATACCCTGACGTCATTTTGAACACGCGTTCGGCTTGTGGAGGCAACGGAATATTATAGGAATATAAAAGATTGTATATATGTTAGGGCAAAAGAGTGTTGTATTCCACAGTGCGCTTAGTCTGAATGGCTGACATCTTTTGCGGAGATTTAGATGATGGTACACAAGTCATAAAGCAAATATAAGAATTCATAAGTTGACTATTAACTCATTCGCTTGTAGTTCATCACAGCTGTTAGTCAATACTGTCAGAACATTAGAAATATCATTAGATATGCTAACCAGCTGAAACTTTCTCTATGCCAGTCAAAGAAAAAGTGGTTGTCTGTCGGGAAAAGTCTTTGTCTCCGTTAACTCTGCAAAGTTTCAATTCACTTAGCTGGTAATGTGCTAACAAACAGCAGTTACGAAAACCTTGCACAAGCTATTCGATGTTTCGGTAACAGATTTTCATTCGTCTTTTCAGTGTATGATGCAGCGGCACACGTGTAGAAAACACACGGCACCCTTTTCAAAGAAAAGTACGCTAAGCATAAGATAAGTAAGAACAATTTTATATTTCAAATTCTGTATTTCGATAAATAAAAATTTGCAGGTGAGCTGTACATTAACTTTAATCGGTTGTATTTGTGGATTCTAAATTCGTGTGTTGCCTTGTACGGAACTGCCTAAGTGAACAGGCTCATTAGATTTACTTACTGTGAAATCGGCTTAACCCGCCCCAACCACTGGTGTCTTAACTGGTGGTTTAACTTGTGGCTTAACTGGTGTCCTAAACTTGTGGTTTAACCACTGGTGGGTTAACCACAGGTGGATTAACCACTGGTGGATTAACAATAATTGGTTTAATTATAGGTGGATTTATAATTGGTGGGTTAAATATTTGAGGGTTTGCTATCGCCGGCTTTACAAGTGGTGGGTTTCCTGGTACCATTGGACATCGAGGGTAGTTAAGGTTCGGAATACAGCCAGCTACTTGAAAGCCCACGAAAGATCCAGGAACCATTGGCAAAGTATTGGTTACAGTCTGGGTTATTCTGTCCGTTTTAGTCGTAAAACTGACTATTGTGAGTAAAAGCCGTTCTCCGCTTCTTTGTTGCTCCAACAAATCATTGAAACAGTCTGCGTGATCCGACAAACCAATGATCCCGAACTCTCCTGGCTCAGCTTGCGAAGATCGCAGTTGAGGAAACTTGTGTTGTTGCTGGTCTTGATTCCATCGGTGAACTTCATACTGTGTTGATCGAGGTCCGACAGTACTTTCAACCCTACAACAATTTAAAAAGAATAAGTTTTGAAAAAAGCGAAAATAAAATATCTTGTATAGTCCATCTGGCTTACGGTTCAATAGGCGAAGGATCGACTTTAAAAAAATTGGACGCCCGTCTTATACGAGCACATGGCTGAAGTCCAGGAGGAACTATCATGCAAGTTTGCTTCACATTGTTCGTCACAGTTTCAGTCGAAGTAACTGTTACGACGGAAGTACTTTGAATGGCAAAAAACGCGCTTAAAAGTTCTACAGCACGTGACTGTGGTTGAATCCGTTGTGGCTCCAACTGCAGAGGTTGCACTTGCTGCGGAGTAGGGTAGGCTACAACTGTCGTTACCCAAACTAGTGCGTAAAAGCGAACGGAATTCATTGTAAATCACGAAAGAGTTTGGAATTTCGTTCAAACAAATGGGTTAAAGCACAGAGCTAAGGCTGATTGAGTCGATTTCGCAGGACGAGGAAAAACACAGGCGTAGACTCACATTTACCCCTTTTACGGTATCCTTTTATACTCGTGTTACTCTGGTTCGTTTCCAACTCTGAGGAAAACCCGAAGGCTGGGCTTTTACACCGTGACCTGGGGTCATGCACCACTCAAATACCTGCAGAACAAGGACGAAAGAACCGTTACTGATGATTTGGAAATATATTAGAATGAGAGACAGGAAAACCAATCGGACCCAACGTGGCACACGACGCTAGCTATAGCACCAACTTCGTATGCCGCATTAAGATTTTCATTAATAGTATACCCATAAGACATGGGTCAGCAACCTTATCCCCCTCGCGGGCCAAGAACGAAACACCCGAAGTCGTGGCGAGTCGAATTCTTTCTTTGAACTTTTAAAATTATATTACATACTTACGTCCCCACCGGAGAAATACGTCATAATATCGGACTCTCGGGCAGCTATACGCAGTTTGGAAAACTGGGGCAGGAGAAACTACTTTACTTTGATACAAGCAATCCAGAAGAAAATAACTACTCTAACAGAGCAAGGCTATAAATGGGTACCGGCACATGTAGGAATAAAGGAAAACGAATTTGCAGATACCGCTGCCAAAAATGGAAGACTATGTAACAGTAAAGCAGGAAATAAATTACCACGTCAAGAAATTCTCAATAACAAGGAGAAGGATAGAAAGAGAAGATTAAATGAAATAAAAACGACTACACATTAAGAAATGGTTCACAGCGCAGAGACCGTGGTGTCAAATAAATTAAGGAAATCCCGAAAACGAAGGGAAGTCGTAGCCAGTCTGCGAATTAAATGTGGACACGGAAAAATAGGAACGTGGCTATACAGATTTCAAATGAACGACAGCCCATCATGGAGATTTTGTGGGGAAGAGGAGGAAAGTGTGGAACACCTAATCATTGTCTGCCGAGCCCTGAGCTCCGAGGGAGAAGCCATGGTAAATGAGGTACGACGGAAAAACATTCCGCTGGAGCTAAAAGAGATTCTTGGTTTCGGAAAGCAAACAGTGCAAGTTAAGACCTCAATACACAATTATTTAGTAAATTTTTTAAACAGGACAGGAATAACAAATTTTATTTAGACGATAATTTTTAAGAAGCGAAAGGTAAAATAGCTTGACAGCCGAAGACGACGATACGTTGCGAATGCGACGTCGGTTGTCTTTAAAAAACAAACAAACATACTTACGTTACAATTACAATTCGTTTTTCTGTTACAAACCATCATCAGCCGGATTCTTCCGTTGAACTTTTGAAGTTGCATTACCGATTGATTTATTAAGGTGATTTTGTGGTGTTTTACCCCCGAAATACGTTCCGTACCACACTGGTAAATAAGTCTTAGAATTCGGCGCATGCTTTTCCCAAAAAATCGGTTGTTTTTACCACAAATGTGTACCTTTGTGGCGAGATGGTTTGTTCCTTCTAAAGAATGGATTTCCTTACTTTAAAACGATTGGTTTTGCCCAGAGTCGATGAGCTTCCGCTAAGTATTAGCAAGGCATACCAATTTTAATTATGTTTCGCATAATCGAGTTCTTTTGATGTAGCCGACTCCCCCAAGCAGCTTATTTATTCATATTGTTCCTTGTGTTGCAATTTAGCTAGAGCTCTTCTGTTTAAATTTTTTGTATTCAACAAAACAAATGTCAAACAATCCTTTCAGTGTAACAAAAAACTCGTTTTGTAACATAAAGAAACGCTAGTTTTTTTACTAATGTTTTAATTTCTTACATACTTCGTGATCTCCAAATATCGTTTAATTTTAACCAAATTGTCCTGCCACTACCATTCCTTTCTGGACAGTCAAAGTTCGTGTTAACGGCGAGATATAGTGTTGGTTTAGCATGATGCTTTACTATCGGGTTTATCGGCGGGTTCACTACTGGTGTTGAGTCAACCAGAATATTTTACTGGTCAGGAGAAATTGGCAACATTGTGGAGATAAGTGGAGGGTATAACATTTTCACTTTTACTTAATGGAATAATATAAGATAGTTGTCGTATTGGGGACAGTGATTTGGGTGTAGGTTATTCGGTTTCTGTAGACCATGATTTAGATTATCAGAAAATGGGTTTTTGCTTTTGCATTTTCTGGAATATGATTTTACTGGCTTCTGATTTTATGGCTTTGAATTTATAGGCCCTGGATTGACAAGTCGCAGATTTACAGTTCTGCATTTACTGGACCTGAATTGACTGGATCTGGGTTTATTGGACCTGGATCAACCGGCTCTGAATACACAGGCTCTGGGTTATCAATATCTAAATGTAAATGTTAAAGATTAACTGGATTTTTGACGTCTGGACATATTGGCTCTGGGTTTACTGGCTCTGGAATAATTGACTCTGGATTTGTTGGCTTTGAATCTACAAGCCTTGGATTTCCTGACTCTGGATTAAATGTCTCCGGATTCACTGGCTATGGATTTACTAGATCTGGAATTAATGGATCTGGGTTTGCTGGCTCTGGATTTACTGGTTCTCGAATTACAGGCTCTGGATCGTCGTCTGGATTTACTGGGTTTGGATCTAAAGGGTCTGATTTTTTAAAATCTGGAATTTCAACGTCTGGAATTTCAACGTCTGGAATTTCAACGTTTGGAATTTCAACGTCTGGAATAACTGGCTCCGGAATAACTGGCTCTGGATCTACAGGCCCTGGATCTACAGGCTCTGGATCTACAGGCTCTGGATCTACAGGCTCTGGATCCACAGGCTCTGGATCTTTAACGTCTGGAATTTCGACATCTGGATTTCCAGCGTCTGGATTTCCTGGCTCTGGAATTACTGGCTGTGGGTCTACAGGCTCCGGAATTTCAACGTTTGGAATTTCAACGTCTGGAATAACTAGCTCCGGAATAACTGGCTCTGGATCTACAGGCCCTGGATCCACTGGCTCTGGATCTACAGGCTCTGGATCTACAGGCTCTGGATCCACAGGCTCTGGATCTTTAACGTCTGGAATTTCGACATCTGGATTTCCAGCGTCTGGATTTGCAGCGTCTGGATTTCCTGGCTCTGGAATTACTGGCTGTGGGTCTACAGGCTCCGGATTTTCAACGTTTGGAATTTCAACGTCCGGATTTCCTGGAATTACTGGCTCTGGATTTCCAATGTTTGGTATTTCTGGTTCTGGATTTTCAAACGCTAGATTTACTGGTTCTGGATTTTCATCCTCTGGATTTATTGGTTCTACAATTTCAACGTCCGGATTAACTTCTGGTGGATTTTCAATGTCTGGTATTTCTGGTCCTAGATTTTCAATCGCTAGATTTACTGGTTCTGGATTTTCATCCTCTGGATTTATTGGTTCTACAATTTCAACGCCTGGATTCACTACTGGTGGATTTAAATTTGGGGGTGGGTTTACAACTTGTGGTTCAACGGGTAGCTTCTCAATTTGTGGATTTGCCATGAGTGGTTTCTCTTCTTGCGGATTTACTGCCGCAGGATTTACAACTGCCATATTTACTTGTGGTTGAACCTGTGGCTGTGCTGGTACAATTGGACATCGAGGGTAGTTAAGGTACGGAATACAGCCAGCTACTTGAAAGCCCACGAAAGGCCCAGGAACCATTGGGAGAGTATTGGTTGTTGTCTGGGTTATTCTGTCAGTTTTGGTAACAAAATTGACCATTGTGAAGAAAAGCCCTTTCACTCTTCTCAGTGGTTGCAACAAGCCAATGTTATAGTCCGCGCCGTCCGTCATACCGTTGATCTCAAACTCCTCCGGCTCCGCTTGCGAAGACCGTACGTGAGCCAACTTCTGTTGCCCTTGGTACCACTGGTAAGCTTCATACTGTGCTGACTGGGGTTCAACGGTCGTTTCAACTCTAGAAAATTTGATATAAATTTTTCATTATTTCTAGTATTTTAGAAAAGGGAAATGAAAATCTTTATATAGTCCAACTTGCTTACGGTTGAACAGGCGAAGGATCTACGTTAAAAAAATTGGGCTTCCTTCCAATACGGGGACACGGCTGAAGTCCCGGAGGAATTATCATGCAAGTTGGCATCACATTGTTCGTCACAGTTTCTGTTGAAGTGACCGTTACTTCAGAAGTACTCTGAACGTTAAAAAACGCTCTTCTGTGGTCTTTGTCGTTGTTATCTAACTGTGATTGAAACTGCTGTGCCTGAAACTGCACAGGTTGCACTTGCTGCGGAATAGGGTTGGCTACCGCTGTCGTTACCCAAACTACTGCGTAAAAGTGAACAAAGTTCATTGCGAGTCAGAGAAGGTTAAACAAAATTTCGCACACGTTGGTTGAAGCACGAAGCATAGGCTTGATTGAGCCACTTTCGCAGAGCAAGAATAACGCAGTCGTAAACTCACACACCTTTTCCGCTAGCCTTTTATACTCGTGTTACTCTGGTTCGTTTCCAAATCTAAGGAAATCCCGAAGGCTGGGCTTTTACAACGTGACCTGGGGTCATGTATCACACAAATACCTGAAGAACAAGGTCGAAAGAACCGTTACCAATGTTTGGAAATAAATGAAAATGATAGCCAGGAAAATCAATGGGACCCAAAGTGGCACGCGAAGCGAGCTATATTACTAATTTCGCGTGTGTCGCACTAAGATTTTCATTAATAGTATACCTATTAGACATGGGTCAGCAACCCCATCCCCTTCGCGTGCCAACATTGAGACACTCGAACTGGTGGTTAGCCGGATTCTTTGATTGAACTTTAAAATTGCATCACGTGCATTACGGATACAATTCAGTTTTCAAATACAGACATTTAGGCTTGAATGCGGTAAAAAGTCTTTTTACCCTTACCGCGTAAGCGAGAATTTTCTTTACTTTATCGCAGTAAGTATTTATCGCGATATTTTGAGGAAGACGCGATAGCGGTGGTTGGTAGCGGAAAAATTATATACAACACGCATATCGAGTATAACGTTGGCGTAAGTTATTAAAATAAGTGAACTGTAATTGAAATCGCAGAAAGTGACGTAAAAACTTTATATGTGATTTTATGAAGATTTATCCATTGAGAATTGACAACATTGTTTTTAATCCAGGACTTTGCTGTTGAATTCCAGAAAAATTAAACGCTCGAAACATTTGTTTCCTGTTGGCTTGATTCATGCTCGGGATTGAAATTCAATATAAGATCGCCTATGAAAAAATATTGTGAACCCTTTGTACACAATGGGATACACTTAGGTGTCAATAAGCTTACTGCCAAGTGATGCTACTATCTCCTCAACTACAAATTCCTCGACTTGATCAGGCCGTCCCCTTTTGAATTGGCTTAAACCCTACAAATGAAGACTTGTCAAGAAAGAGCTGTTCATTGCTTTCATGTTTTGAGAATGTCACATCATGCTGGAACACAGTAGTCACTGATCATAGTTACTTTTAATTGAAAGTGCCGTACTTTCGAAATTCGTATGCTTACAAACGAACCACTAATTTCGAAGTGTGGGCGACGCATAGGAATCGCGACTCTTCTGATCAGAGTTTAGTCACAATGAGCCAACTTAGAGGCTCAGCTACGGCTTAAACTTTTTTTAGCCTCGGACCCAGAACTTCCAGCTTCACCAAGATAAATTTTTACTTCAACGTCAGTTTCGACGTAGAATCACGTAGAACCAAATAAGCAGTGGAAGCTTGTCAGCCGTTTACTTTATTAAAATGGCATTTGAGGTATTTTGCACCCAAAATATTTTCCATGTCGCATCTCGTGTAATTCTTCGTTCGAGTACCGGGCGATCCGGGCCCAGGACGTTATAAAAGAACTGACAGTCAATTTCTCTCCTTGAAAAGACGCGTTTGATTGATTAGTCATCACTAATCAGAAACGTGTGCCTTTTATGTGCGCGTTTTTTGCTTCGCATTTGTATTACGCCACCAAATCGGTCATATTGACTGGCTCCAATCGATTCTACTTTCAGATTTCTTCACGGAGATTACACGGCCTGAAAGGTTGGACCCAAAAAGACACACAAAAAAAGAAAAACGTTCCCAAAAGGATATTCAGAGATTCTTGATTGAATCCCTTTAAAATGAGACCAAGATGGCCAATATAAGCCAATGGTAATAGGAAAAGGGGAACTAAGCTTATCTGCATACATTGAACCCATGATAAAGTTCTCCAACTCCCAAACTTTGGGATGATAGTTTCCGCTATAGTGATAAGTTAAGTCGCCTCGCAGTAGTCATCTGCTTCCTGTTTCCCATTCGCGCATGTTCCTGTTATTTTCAATCTTCCCTCCAGTTCACGCCATTCCTATTTTTCAAATCAATTTTCCTACTTTTTTACCATGTTTTCTTCTTATTTTTCTACTTTTGTTTTCACTTTTCTTCTTGTTTCAATCCGTATTTATAATGTTCTCAAGATTTTGAAAGCTAAACCTTGAGTTATACTTGAAAAACGGAACTCAACTATCTAAACTACTGTCTTACTTGACAGTAGTTGAACATTGTATAGCCCTAGCGGGCTATACAATGTTTGCTATTGCGAGATCTTATATACGGAGTCAAAAAGCTCCTAGAAATGTGCGGAAAATACGTCCAATTTACCGAAGTTCTATTCGCGAAGAGTTTCCTATACTGCGAGATTTTACTCACAAATTTGTACAAACTTTAATCTTCAAAATTTAAATAAAAAAGCGTCTAAAAAGGAACGACTCCCAGATGCCGAGCCTGCGCCCACTGGTCGCCTTTTAGGTGGCGTGTACTGCCCGATACACTTTCAGTTTCGCTCCGCTCCCGGGGAAGAATAAGCCTGGCTAAGATTGCGTGTCATCAGTTAGTCGCTTCTCTCGCTTTCGCCCAGGCAGACGACCGTACGTTCTTGGGTGGGTCCTTGGTTTCGTATGTAAAGCGTTATCTCCATCGCTCAGCACTCCCGTGCTGCATTGTGTCTCTAGCACCGGATTGCTTTAGTCTGCGAAATAATTTTTTTTTCACCCTCTTATTCTGTCACGGAGGGTGAGAACGTGCTTTCTCCGTGGCATTTGAGATTGGAGAGGTCCACGATGAAAGTGAAGTGAAGTGGAAGTGGGGTGGATTTTTCAGGGTCCGTCGCCGGGCCGGCAAATATTCCCCGGCCAGAGAGCGGGAGAAGACATGAAAAACCATGTGTGGTACTTGGGGGATCTGGCTATTGTGGGCTGTGCTTGGCTTATGGTTGCTAAGTGGACCCAATACAGTCATTGGGGGCAAAAATGAGCCGAGAGACAATAGAAACGACGACGCCATCCCAGTGGCGACCACCACGGACAACAAGAGCCGCTCGTTGCTTCACAAAGCCTTAATTGGTGTCTTCCGTAGTTGTAATAGTAGTACTTCGGTGCCCTGTGTTCATTCTGTCCCAAGTCGCGAATTCCAGGACGGGAATCGGAAAGACAAGGGTGCTCGGACGGGGCTGGACGAGGCAAGTGGCGTCAAGGGCCAGTTGGCAAACTGGAGAGCGGTGGATTTTGGAAGAGAAGGGGACCAGTTGGAGCGGGAAGAGGAGAGAAGGTCTTATGAGTGGCAAAGAGAGCGTAGCAACCGGGAAAGAATACGAAGAAAACGAGCAGATCAGCACGATTTGACGCTCATGGCCTTACTTGACCTCACCTGCCCTCTTGACCTTCCTATTGATGAGGTCGTGGACCCGGCTGCAGCTGCGTGCCAAGCTCGCCGGGGATCTTTGATTGAAAACGCTGCCTACCTGGCGGTTCAACATATCAACGCAGCTGCTATTTTAGGCCCGTACCGTTTACGCCTTCGAATTAACGACTCAAAGGTAAAGTCTAGTCTAAACAGGATGGAATTAAACATGACAAACGTGGTAGACAGCGTTCTAAAGGATTGGAGTGTTTTTTGGGGAAAGATTTAAAAGGATATCATAGTTCATCATATAGAAATTTGTCCCAAATTGCGCCCGCCCGAATTACCGGGGGGATATTTTTTTTTGGGGGGGGGGAGAGTGGGACGCAATTTGAGACAAAGAGTTCTGTGTAATGAACTATGGATATCAAGGTGTGAAAAATTAACGTCTCTGCCCACAGCAGGAAGTACGTGCGAAATACAGGAAAAAAAGGACAGGAATAGGAAAAAAAGATTTCATAAGAAAATAATAAAAATCTGATTTCGGTCCTTTTCCTTAGAAGGAAAGGGTCCTAACATTTTCATGGTTGTTTCTTGTCGGCACCATTTTTTTAAAAAAAGTTGTTGCTTAAAAAGGCATGATTTATCGAACACTTTAGAAGCTTTAGCCGCGTGTTGTCTTAACTAATTTACGTAAGGCATAAAAGGACAGAGTGAAGGGTAGGTTCAGTTTGGTGCAAAATATTTTTTATAAAGACAACAATGATTTCGAATGAAATGGACTGTCAATGGTTTGACAGTGATTGCGTTTACGCCTGTGAATTTGTGTGCAGATATTTATATAGTGCAGATATAACGATAAAAAACGTATTTAATATGTGTTCAGCTTAGATTTCTAGGAATTCTGTAAATTTTAACTGCAATTGTTGAAGCGCTGCAATAGGTGAAAGTCCACGTGGATTGAACGAATAAAAGTGATCGTATTGGACATTATAGTGAATATAATTAATAGTATATGAATAACTGTGATATTGCAAACTTTGAACAGTTAATTCAGTAAATCATAAAATAAGAATAAAAATTCAGTTGACGAGTTTGCCTGTTAGGAAGAGCCCATGTCCAATTTCTCCAACCGCTAAGACAAATTAGTCACACGAGGCACATAAACGTAATAATAATATAGTCTTTTTTATGAATCTTATTAATTTATTCTTTTTCTAAAGATACAGTACCTCATCGTATGACAGAACACTTCCCAAGTTAGTGAATTCAATGTTAGACCATGCACACTAAGTGAAAAAAGCGTCTAAATTGTCCCACGTCTCTTTCACATACTTTTATACAAATAATTAATATAAGTATAAGAAAGATATTTCATAAATATACAATGTTAACAATTCATCTCAGTAAACTATGTATACTTTCAAACAAAGAAACTGTTTGCTTAAAATCAGGTATACCTAAACACTTTCTCGCTTTAGCTATTTCCCAACTTCAGTCCCGAGTCGGATTTGTGTGTTCTTTTCGGGCACACAATCGCGTCCAGAGATTAGGAGATATTGGGTGCATTACATTTAATAGAAGTGACGAGGAATAATGCTTTCAGAGTGTGGGTTAGTGCGGGTTGCAGTAGTGGAGGGAGGGGGAGGTGCAAATGTAATTCCTTAGCTTTGCGTCGGATCCGTGCTGGTTGAATTGATAAGGATCAAGAGTTTCCTCGTCTGGTCCGTCTTCAAGCCCCTGGAGGGGTGGAGGGTGGTTAGCGTGCTTTCGCTGTTGCGAAGCTTGACAGGTGATGGAAAGCCCATACTTCCGGCATGACGAGCGAACATCTTTGCGAATGGTCATTCTGCAGTATCTGTCAAGCACACGTCTGACGAACCGTAACTAGAGTGAATGTCAATTCGTGTAGTGCAAGCATATTTGCTTGTCTGAGATGGTTTATCTCACATGGGAAAGAAACGGAAGGCGAAAACGGGCGCATAGTCTGTTGTTGATACTGCAACGTAAGAATGTAGGAGCCCATTTCCGCCGGACGATCCAGGGAGAAATTCCCGCAAGAAGAAAAAACTCGTTATAACTTCCTTGTACGGATTCTATACCACTGTAGTGAGCTCTTGGCTTAACAGTTTACGGCTCATAATACCCAAAATCGCTTAATACTCCGCTTTCCATGAAAAAACTTCATATTTTTTTCCTTGGATTTCCAGTTTTTTCCTTGTATCCAAATTACGTACATTTTCCTGTTAAAATCAATGTTCCAGATCTTCCGGAAATATCAGATCGTATTTAAAAGGGTCGGCAGTACTAAAAAAAACTTGAACCGATCGGATCGAGTTTTCTCGCGAAATGTAAGATCCAGTCATTTTTGTGTGGAGTCCTGGATTAGCTGTTGAGATAACAATTTGTTACCGAAGTTGGTAATACCGTTGTTGTCGCCAAGTATTCGTGTTTGTATGTGACGATATTGATTAGATAATTTTTACGATTTCATTACATTCTCGTCTCAAATTCGCGGGGGATACGTTCTACAGAAATTATGCGTTCTTAATGAACAATTGCTGAGCAATTGTATTTTCATACATTAGGAATTCAAAATATGTACTCACGAATCGAATTAAAGAATTCTTTAAAAAATAAATAAAAAATATTACAAAATTATTCATTTAGAAAAATGGAAATAATGTGCTAAGATAAAAATGGAAAATAATTTGTTTAGAGAATAATAGAAAGTATTTAAAATGTAACTTCTTCAGTCAAAATGGATTGTAATACGTAGGGAAAATAAGGTGTGGTGGACACTCATTAGAGTGTAAAACTGAACTAGGTGTAACTTTGATGATGAATGTTTTCGCTAAGCTAGATGCTTTGTTGCATTGGGTTTGTTGGGCGGGACTTACAACCTGTATTCCCTTGATCCATTACTCTGGCATGTGGCCTAACGATAAAAGCGCCTTAGGGGAAGTTAGGATTCATCTGATGCGGTGGGTCATTAGAGCCACTTGATTGTCTGGTGTAATGAAGTGTCCGTCACTAGCCACTTACCCGCCCACTTTTCGAACTCCACACAAAGTTTTAATGTCACGTGCTTCGATAGTTCTTGATCTGACTGCTCTCTGGGGTATCCCACTCCGTGGAAGCCGAAGGGAACATGCGACTCAAGTACCAGAAGTTATGACAAAGCAACTGTGTTAGGAATAAATGGAAGTGATAGTAAACACCTTCGGTCCACAGGCAAAAACGTATTGTCTCCCATTTATTTTCCTTCCCCCGCAATGTCAGTATACTTATTTGCTTATGGCTCACCAAGAATCATAGCAGCTTCGGCAAATTTTGCTGAACAGAGGGGGAAGAAAAGCTCTGCAAAGCCTCTTGGTTTTCGCTGCCTATCGAATTTCTATGTTTGCTGGGAAAGTGATGCGAAGGACAGCGAGAAATGTAAAAGGATTTTCTTATGTTTTGCATTTTTATTTCGAGTAGAGCTTCTGAAATACAATGCTTAATGCACTGTGGGCCTGTAAGATTACTGACGTTATTGGAAATAAGAATATTCTTTATAAAGGCGTGAAGAGCCAAATGGAAAACGAAACTCAGAGAAGGAACTACAGTGAAAGCTTTTTGTTCGCGAGGATCTGTTCCGCAGAAATTTCGCGCATATGGAAACCGCGAATGCGGAATGGGAATATACGTTGAAAGATAGGAATACGTTCCTAAGTTTTCAAAAAAGAGACATCCTGTGGCAGAACTTTTATTATTATTTCGTAGCTTACCGAAGCAAGCTTGATTGTAGTCGACCTTACATATTGGCTTCGTGATTTTCTCTTGTTTCGCAGCATTTAACATTGCGTTAACTCTGATTGATACTCGAGAATTGTCTCATCTACTTTTCTATTAAAAATCACACTTCTTTCCCTGTGCTGGTAACTTCTTTTCAGTGTTGAAAAAAAATCGCAGTGAGCTTTTGCCAAGGTCACTGATCTATATTTTTTGTGCAAGAAAAAGAAAAAGTGATAGAATGAAAATGGTGGAACGGTTGTGTACGAGCACATGCATTTTACGGCCCGGATATGAGAAGAGCAGATGTCGAACGGTCATGTTTGGTGGCAAATTCCATGAGTGCAACAAGTGAAAAGCAAATCTTTGGATGTGTCAGAATTTATAGCTCTTTAAAGTGTACTTGGTGCTCACATAAGTTAACCTTGCACTTTCCTTATTGCCGTTATGTTAAGCGAGTCTATTCTGCACACGTGCCTAAGGTAGGCTTTGGTCGGCGATGAGTCATGAAGATTTTTGTCGTCTTGAAGAAGGACGTATCTCTACTGTTTGACGTCGCAGATCCCACGATAGTAAGGTTGAGTGTATAGGTCTTTCACAAGAACTTTGAATTGATTTCCATTGATTCCTATACTTCGCCATCATCGCTTTGATGTAACTTTGGGGCTTTTGCAACCCTTGCGAGTACACCTGGGCGAACTAAAGGCAGTACAAATCAATTCAAGATAAACTGAAAAACTATTTCTTAGGAAGCGAACTCAGTTAATTTTTAAAGAAAATTGGGTTTCTTTGGAAGTAATTTAGTTAGTTTTAACAGTAATAATTTTAAAACTAAATGTTAGAGTAATTATTAATTGGCATTTAAGAAACTTAAGGAAATTTGTAGAATATAATAAGGTACGACATTTTAATTAAAGAGGTTAATTAAAGTGGTCAGGCCATTTTCAAATACAATGTTTTATTAGAATTATTTCCAATTACCTCGACGGCACATACGCCAATAGCTGGCAGCGTTCCCTTACTTAATTTTTTGTATGATTAAATTGGCTTGTTTTGTTGTAATGTAGTGCGACCCTGGATCGGGAGTGGATGCATTTTTCCATTCGTTATATAGCGCGAAAAAAGTGAACGACGTACCTGGAAAGAAAACAGAGAAAATTTTGCCAATTTTGCTGGGACCGGGGTGTGTGGGAGTCACGGAAAGTGTTGCGAAAATAACTTCTTTTTGGAATGTGATTCAAGTACGTCAAAAATGCTAGGAAGTGATGAGTTTTTTTCGCCATTTGCTATTCTAATGAGCACTTTCTGTTTTGCAGATTTCCTATGGCTCCATTTCAGCTGTACTCAGCAATCGAAAGAAATATCCCTATTTTCATCGTACCATCGCACCGGAAGCGAGTCATCACCAGGCTCGGTTAGCCTTTCTGCAGCATTTTGGCTGGAATCGTGTGTCCGTCATTGCGGAAAATCGGGACGAATACACACTCGTAAGCCGCTTTCATTTTTGCGGATTATTCCTGCTGGAAAAAGATGATAAAAGAAGGAAGAATAATGTCCTGGTTTGTTAGTATTGTTTCGAAGACGAAATATGTTGCAAAAACGCCACATTATCGTCCTTCGCCTACATTGCAAGTCTTTCTCTGACTTATTAAGCAACAATGTTAGATTTTCGGTGAATTAGACAAAATCTGCCGTTTGCACTTTTTGTTTAGTGCATTCTGATTAATATATTGCTCATGGGACGTTCCTTTCGCCGAATCCTAATATTTCTTTCCATGTGTCTGTTAGACTTTTATTAAGCATTTGTTTTTCCTCGTCTTTATCAGAACGGCATTCCAGAATTCAGTATTTAATGGTTTCCTGTTCACACTTTTCCTTGTTAAAATACGTGAAAACCTTTTTTGCACAAGTTGCTAAGCCAAGTGTCTTATATTTCCCAGTTTTTCGTGGAGAACTTGAGAAGGGTAGACAAGTAACGAAGAATTCGATTTTAATGGCTATTTTTGTGAACATGTAGGTTATCAATGGTTTGGGATCAACTCTGGAGGCAGCGAACGTTTCTTTAATCACAACTTTGACGTTCGCTGCTAATGACTTCGAGGACCAGGTTCTCGCTCTCAAGGTCTGGTGTTCTTTTCCCATTTGGCTTTTATTCTTTTGGGTTGAAGAGAACAACAGAGAACAAGAGAAACTTGAGCAAGGCGTTTGATTGTTACAGGGACTCGAAGCGCGGATTATCTTCGGAAGCTTTTCTCCTGACGTCGCTCCTCACGTGTTGTGCGCGGTAAGGGCTTTTATCACCTTTCATGTTGCGGACGAACTGGGAATAACTCCCATGCCTAAATTGGTGATTAACTTGTGTTCCGCTTACTACTGTACTAAATTAAATTAAGTGGTTAAGTTTCACCTAACTTGTTAAACTGACAAGTTTAACAAACAAAACTATGAAATAAATGAACAAATTGAAAGAAAGGAAGGGGCAATATTTTGCGTCCAATGGACAATTGAAATGCATTATGTTCAGATTTGGCTAAATGCAAAGGAAGTGCAAGTCTTTAAGTTCAATCTTTAATCCAAGCTTTTAACTCAAACACTTTAAAATCATTATACTTCTTGGACAATGCCAGAGTCAAATTTCAATAAATTTTTGAAACAAATACAACGCTGTTCAAAGTGTACTAAACAATCTAGAACTGTAATGAGCTTTGCTCGTTTTGTTCCTTAATTTTTAAAAAATAAATTCAAATAAACAATAAAACGATTCAAAGTTAAATCTAGTTAACTCAATATAAATTGTAAAATGCTCAGCTCGAATAAATTTGCAACGGAAATGTTTCAAGCTAAGATAACTCCAATAATTTGAAGTTGTCGAAGCAGTCCCGATGCAAGTTTTTTCCCAGTTCTTGACCTCATTCAGTTCATTCCAATGGTGATCAACAATTGTAGTAGACTCAGTTAAACTGAATATTGATCCATAATTCTCCCACATAAGTTTTGATCCTTCTCGAATCTTGAAAGACTTTCAAATCAAGTCCAGCATCTTTAAACTAAATCTGTAAAAATGAAGTTGTGGTCTAAGGCAAATAAATGCGATAAAACAGAATTAAAGTCAATTTTAAAACGTTGACTTGAATTTAGCCTAGCTCACGAGTGGAACAGCTGCGTTTTATTGTTTTTATTCAGTCACCATACTCTGTAGTATGTAGCAAGCTTTTTAGAATATGCAACCCTGCAAAAGTTACAGTACTAGTATTTTTTGGTACTTTTTCAGCAGTACTAGCAGTACTAGTTTTTTGGTTGTACTAATTTTTCTTAAATGCAAAACTGCATGAAATAATAAAGTGTGACAAATTCCGGAGGTTTTCGAGACGATTTGGTAGAAACGGTCTTGTATTGTTACGTGCTTTTCTCGCACTTAAAAACGTTCGGAGTTTCTGGCAGCACATTAATGTTATTGTCTTTTGCTTTGTGATTGTCACTCAAATCGTTTAAAGTAAACTGTTCGTTGAAAACTCGTTCACGTACTCGCATTCCGAGAAGGTGTGCTAAGAAGCTTTAATGAAGCTTTTGGAATTCTATTCGTGACCTTCATTAAAAACAACGCGTATAGCTAATACCATAATCTTCTCGCGGCGCCATTACACCAGCGCAAGGCAAAATTGCTTTTCATTTGGGGTCATGGCGATTTGCATTAATCCACCTAATTCTTCAATTACAGGATACGTTACACTTCTAGACACGAAACCATTTCAGTTTTCTCTATTATCAAACTTAATCTCTCGGCTCACTTTATTTATTTATGTTTTATATATTTCGATTCGCAAAATTGAAAATATACATATTGTTTATTTTATTTTACGTGTACTTTCTTCATTATAACGCTTTTGCTTAACCGTTTGGCACTGTTAACACTTTAAGAATCGTCCTGATTCACAAGAAAGTTATTAGAAAAAATGTGGCAATGAAACGTCTCTTAAAGGTATATTGGCAACGGATTCATGGACCGGATCATGTGTGGATCCTTCCGGGCGGTGTTTCTCGCTCACCTTGGTGGAAAAAAGGTTCCAGAGATGCCAAATCTTCTTTTCGGCGCCTAAATTGTACGGCGAAACAATTGGAAGAAGCCGTTGAGGGCGTTTTTTTAATCGAGACCCATTCGAGTCAGATGGGCACGGAGGAGAATAAGGTAATTTGGTGCTGAATATGATTAGCAAACGTGTCAAAGGAAGGAAATTGGTGGGTAAAGACAGGCAATGGTTTAAGCTAGACAGTTTTCGCGTCGTGGGACAACGTTACGGACGTGCGACAGTTCGTGCGCTTTTTTATGAATCAAGGCGATTTGGATTCCACCATGTATGACGCAGTGTGGTCCGCCGCTCTCGCCTTTCGCAGCATTTTGCAAGACGTGGGAGGCCGAATGGGACACAATGGAGTCCTCGATGAACTCTTTCATAAGAACTCTGTGCTGGTGGCTGCTTTAGCTTCAGCTTTAGCCGAGCTCAAGTTTTATGGAGCTTCAGTAAGTTCGCTACCTTGTTGTCTGCACTTCTTTTACTCGTCAGGGAAAAATTCGCTTTATAGCTTTATGCATTTTCAGTACATTTTAAAAGTAGCCTGTTATTTTTAATCGTATTTCTGTGTTTTTCTGTTGAAAAATATTTTCAAACTTCGCAAAGTCCCTTTTTACTTATAGTTTTTCTAGATTTTTTAAAACTGTAATTTGAAGAAATTTTAATAATCTTATTTTGTTTGTTGAGTGTTTTTTGGGGGAGAGGAGGTGGGGACATTATTCCTTATTTTTTCTCTTTTTTCTCTCCTGATTTCACCTTTTGACGTTTTTTATCATTTATTTTATTGTATTTATTTATTTCACTTTGATTTACTTATTTCACTTTTATTGATTAATTTTACTTTTATTTATTTTTGAGGGGCCTGTCATGTTTGACCATTCCGACCGCGTGGGGATTTCTGCCTTATTCCAAATCCAGAAAGGCGAAGCAAAGAGAATTGCATTATACCACCCTGACATGGGTTTAAATCTCAATTGCTCCACTTGTTCGCCCATCCGTTGGGCTTCGGGTCAAGTGCCTGTCGACAGTCGCATTATTCAAGTAAGGAAAGACAGCCAGACATGGATTAGTAGATTCTGTAATTGAATAGACGTCAGTATGGACCTTTGAATTTTTGCGGTGAAAATTCTATGTATTGCGAAAAGAGCACGATAAATTAAATGCCTGTAGAGATGAGGTTCTATTGAAATGTCTGCATATATTGTATTTTGATTGTGTTTTAATTTTTACTTGGACTTCACAGACAGTTTGTCTTAGAGAAATTGTTACTAGATTTAAAACGTTAAAAATAATTGTATATAATTTCACAAGAAATATCATAAAAAAGTTTGGAAGTCAGAACAACTTTACCAATAATTGTATTCAAAAAGCGTTTTTGATTGCTGTACTTTTATATTAATTTCCAAGAAACTTAACCGAGATTAATATATTTAATCTGCAGGTAAAGTTCTGTAAAGAAGAAAGTTACTTTTCCTAAAAAATACAGCCAAGATTGCAGAAATGTTGCAGTTCGCAATTTGCTCGTGTGAGTAGAAGTAATAAGACAGCAATCTGTCTCTTTTTCCGTTTCATTCCTATGATGCCTGACAGATATTTTTTGCTTCTTCGTTTCTGCCATTTGAAGAGCGTTGAAGCGGAACAGATAGGTCACGTTAAGGTTCATCTGTTAATGTTTGCAAAGTAACGGTTTAGGACGGGTAATTGGGAACTTTTCTAAATAGTGCTGCTAACTAGGATAACTTAAGGAAGAAACTTAATTATATGTCTGGGATAACAGAAAAGTAATGACTACTTGCAGAAATGAGTACAAACTAAGCAATTACCCAAAACTTCGTAGTACTTTTGCATTAAGTTGCACTTAGCTCCTGAGCTCAGTTTTTCTATATATTATTTACGCTGTAACGCCTCTCTTACGGTTGTTGAACTTATGAAAGGTTGCCATCCGAACTGTTGCGTCGGCAGCATTTACAACAATAGCATTGTTCGCTGGTTTGGGGATCAGTTTGGCCATAGTCTGCTTAACGTTCAATCTCATCCACCGGAAACGAAAGTACGCTCCTGCAAGCCGTGTTCCTTTTTCTTAGTAAAGAGACTGTATGAGCTGTAATTTACTTCATTATAGGTATATCAAATTATCCAGTCCCAAATTGAATAATCTCGCGGTGATAGGAGCCGTTTTGGTGTACATGGCGGTAATTTTATGGGGTTTGGATCATAATACGTTGCCCAGCGACGATTGCTTTGCCGCAATCTGTACGGTACGTTGAGTGCACCCAGAGTTTGGAACAAATAATGAAGGACATTATGTGCTTTAATTGCATTTTGGGGGGAATCTGAATCTAGGCCAGGGTCTATTTACTTTCGGTGGGATTTTCTTTATCCTTCGGAGCCATGTTTGCCAAAACTTTCCGCGTTCATCGCATTTTTGCCCCGCGGAACGGTGTGGTTATTAAGGACAAGGTATTCACTTTCTCCATTTTTTTCAATCTTTTAGTTAATTCTTTTATGTGATTCTTTTCTGTAATTCTTTTATTTGATTTTTCATTTAGTTTTTCCTTGAATTTTTGTGTTTGATTTTCATTTAATTCTTTTATTTAATTCTTTTATTATATTTCCTTTTTTTATTTCGTTGGCAACGTAGACTTGTGCATATTATTGGTTACATTTTACTAGTTTATAAATTTGTAGTTACCATCAAACAAACTTGCCCAAAATGAAGGAGGGGGCGGCGAGGGGTTAATAATTTTTTCAAGGCTTTTTATTACACTTATTTGGTTGTATTATTTTGTTTCATTTATTTTATTACGTTTCGCTGATGGTTTTCTTTCATTTAATTCCCGTCATTGAACAGTTTCTCATTTATTTATTTTATTCGCCTTATTCTCCTTGACGTATTTGTGTAGATGCTCAGCGATGGGCGACTAATCGGAATGATTGGTATACTCTTGCTCCTGGATACTTTGATTATTACCTCTTGGCTGATTTTCGACCCCATGAAGCGCCAGTTGTTAAACCTTACGCTGGAGATTTCGCCACAGGATCGAACGTTAGCGTACTTGCCCCAGGTACTAAAACTGCCATAGCAAGTTTGAGGAAAAAAGTATTGCTCGAACTTCACACGTTGCCTGGGTATTGTTGTCTAGTTGGAAGTTTGCAGATCGGAGCACATGTCATTATGGCTGGGAATTTTGTACATGTCTAAAGGCCTGCTGCTAGTCGCGGGAGCTTATATGGCATGGGAAACGAGGTAAAATCTACACCAGAAAAAGAACGAAACTGCGTCTAATCGCCTCGCGAGGCCTGTGAAAGGGACAGCAAGTTGTATAATATGCTTTTGGCACAACAGACGCGTGGAAATTCCGGCTTTGAATGACTCCCAGTACATTGGGATGAATGTGTACAACGTCGTCATGACGAGTATTGCGGTACTGGTCTGCGGACTGCTATTATCCGAGCAAGCCACTCTGGCTTTTGTGGTGGTCTCCACACTCATCCTTATATCGACCACTACGGCTTTGTGCCTCCTCTTCTTGCCAAAAGTAAGAAAAGCAGTAAAACAAAGCAGCATTGCTGGATCCCTTATAATTATTTCTTTAAAAAATGCTTATATATTCAAAAAGTTTCACGCCATCTTGCGCCACGGGGAGAAAGACCCGATTGCTCATAGCACGGGTTTAACGAACCAGAACAAAACTCGAAGGTACGTTTATTGCCAAACTCCCTGTATTACCGCTTTTCGTTCGTGAAAAAAGGAAAAAGAGAAAGGAAAGTAATTTACTCGAAGCTGAAAGCATTTTTTTGCCTAATTTAATCTTCGGAACTTTGGGGGTCTAATTTACTTCCATGGGCGGGGAAAGAGGGCGTTGCGGTTGAGTAGTTTTTCGCTTGAATGAAACTGAAATATAGCGAGGTAATATTAAAGTGTTAGCGAGTTCTGTGAAGTACTCTGTAAGCCTCCTTACTCTATTTTCCCTTATCGTTTGAGTATTTTCTAAATAATATACAAAATATTACATATTATAGCTGCAAACAATAATGGCGAATATTTTAGTTACCAATATCTGTATTTGTATTAAGTTTGTATTATTTCTCTGTCAGTTTATCGCAAATGAATTTTGTTACTTATATTTGTCGTATTTTTTTTCTTTTTTAAATTTCTGCGTCCGTATAAAAAGGATGGTGGTGGACGATAAGCAAGAATCGTTCGAAAGGGCGCAAATCCAGAACACGTATTACATGAAACGGATAACAACGTTGGACGTGGAGATCGAGCGGCTGCAGAATTTGCTCTACCGCAAACATTCGGTGGCCTCGGTGACCAGTAGTGAAACCCTGAACAAATTCACTTCTACTATCCAAGCGGAAGCCACACTGCTCTATGCATTGTTAGACGAAGACGACGAGAACCGACAAGTAATCGAACCTTTAGTGCGACGGAATGGCGTCAGGTCTTTGGTATGGGCTCACAATGCAGCACGTGGCGGTGGCGGCAGCGGAGCGGCAACGAACGTTTCGCGGAGTTGCACTTCGCTCACTGATCCGTACGAAAACTCTCAAATGCGTGTTTTGAGCAAGTGGTGGACTTCTCTGTCCGCGTTGTACAGACAACAACCACCCAGCAAGTTGAAAATCAAGAACGCCTGGCCAGCCATTAGGGAGGCGTGGCGCTGTGACTCACCCTCTACGACTGTCATCCAAATCAGTGTACCCAAGACCAGTTGGGCCGGAAGTACTGCCGCCGTCTACCAACTCATAGACACGAGTCTCATCTTACCATCTTCTTCGTCCAATGAACACTCGCCAACGTCACGACAAAGTCAGAAATAAGTGATAGCGACGAAGACGACAGATGAAAAGCGTCAAGATGAAATGCTTGCAATATATTTTCCCCGTCTTATCACGCTCGAGTCAGTAATACATTCTATTTTAAAAGAAAATGAGCCTGACTGGGACTATGGACTCCCATTCCCCTGAGGAGAAAAGAAGAAATTTATAGAAAGACTTTTTTTAGATCGTTTTACGTCTTTCGGCAATAGCTAGATGTGGTAAAAGCCATTTAAAGCTGAAACAAATGCCGAATTGTTTAGATTTATGTATCTATTAGTTAGAATTATGTATTTAAAATGTTCACTTATTTCAGAATTTTTTTATATTTTGTAAACATCTAATCCATCTAATTCCATCGTCTTCCATCTAATTCTTAGTTTTATTTATTTTATTTTATTTTTGTACTCTAAAATTGAAAATTGTATTTATCTATTCTTTAGTTTTATTTTAGTACTGTTATGTTCGTTTGTAACTGTACGAACGTACAAGTAAGCTGTACATTCAATTTATTTATATATTCAACAGTTATGTTTCTATTAACTTGTATATTGAATTATTCTATACAGCGAATTACTTCGTTTTGGGGTGATAAAAACTGACGAGTAGGAAGACGGAAACCCATCGTACATTCGGTAGTAATCAGCCTTGGATTGCGTATAGTTCGCTTGGCAAGAAAGTTCGTACCACTGCTTTGAACAGAAAAGAAAGTTTAGCGTAAAAACTACACCGAAGTTAAAAGTTGACAATGCGGCGAATAGTCGCATTTACATCCGTAAGAATTTCTTTATCGTTTTGGCCTCCAGCCCTCCATGGAGATCCGGTGAGTCTACTTTAGAGTCCAGAGTTGAAAAATTAACTTAACTTCCAGAAGAAAAGTTGGTACATGGACACAATTTCAAGAACTTTTCACCTTTCAAGTTATTAGGGAAAAAGACAGCCGGACTTTTTCCGCCAGAGAAATGGAAATCCATGCAAATCTCTCTCGGGAGAAAAAGCAACACAAGTTCGTGCCTCCAACCCTCTTGCTTATCGGATGATCTCCGACCGTCGCTGGGTTCTGGCCGGAGCTAAACCGCTCTGGTGTCTTGGGAATTAATACGTCTACAAATGGTTGAATTTTTTCGAAGTGGGTTGGCCATTTAAGCTACTCAGTTCTTTTGATTTACAATGATTTTGTTGCACTATCGTTTAGCGTGATCCAGTGTTTCGTTTCGCATACTATATTATGTAGTTTTTAGTATTTTTGTCGTAAAGGTAAGCAATTGATTGGCGCACTTGTACTGACTTCATAGTTAGTGATTTATTGCCACTTTTTGAGACAATTCAGGAGATTTGTGTGGAAACTATTCACTGTTTTGCTAATTTACTTGATAGCAATGCAATTGCTTATAGTTGTCTCATAGATCACTAAGCTTTTTGTAAGATTGGTATATAGTAATCGCCTATGTAAGATATTGGTGTACTAGGGCCATAATTGACTGGATTGACACAATAGTTTACGGTGGGGATCTTTGTAGCAGTTTTTTGCATCGCACATGTTTTCACTTGGGACAATTGCATTGTAATTAGTTTGGTACCTATTAGAGTTCATTTGCCTTGCAGTCGGTGTAGTACATTTGGCGAAGTGCGTTTTCTTCTTTATATACTTGTTTTACGTCATGTAAGTAACCCACTTCGCTTATACGCGTAATCGCACGCTGGTTACGACGTACTTTCGTGGTAATTGTTTCGTAGAATTTTACGCTAGTATAGTAAAACTCGGTTCTGTGCCTTAGAACGGTGGTTAAGGTAGTGTTACATTTATATGTATTGTTAAAGTGTTCTCCTTACCAGAGATCGTAAGAAAGATATAAAAAAGCATTGTAAGTTTAAAACGCGGATTAAAAGTACATTCTTTCCACTTTGAATGCACAGTTGCTACAGAACTTATACTTGTATCATTGGAGGGCTACCATTAGGTCTGATGTGTATTATTTTCTACATAGACGCTGTCTACATGTATAGTCAGTGTTCTTGATCTTTCAAAAAAGATTCGACCGAAACCGATCAAATAATCGGATTTTCGAGGTACTGACAGGTGGACAGTACCTCGAAAAATAATCGAGTTTTGGAAAATCTTCAGTCTAGTCAGCGTTAGAGAAGCTTCTGATTAACTAGAAAGCCTTCTGACCGCTATCCGTCTATTATACTGCGTTTTTTATACCGAGATTTTTGTTTGCATCGAAAAATATGTATTCAGTTTTATCGAACACTTGGATCAGGAAACTTCCAACCGAATCTACTTATTTTTTCTTATCAAACCAAAGAAAGTTGCCATCTTTGAATGAATCTGGTTAATAAGATTTGGTAACAGATCTAAGGTGGTCTTAGATTCCATACAAATATAGATCCAAACAACTTTTCTAGACTATTTCAACCAGTCAATTGTGAAAACAATTCACTAATTCAAGGAAGTTTTTTGTAATCAGGTTTCATGTGCTTACTCCAGTAGCTTCGACGTTTGAGACTGCTTCGAAGGGAGTACCGTATTTTCGGCAACCGTTGCCCTCTTTGAATTTCAAGGGGTGATGTAATTGTCGTTTACAACTGGTTATCATCTGTTAGCCCAACCTTTCCGACAAGGTCTTAACCTCCCTGGCAATCGCAATGCCACGATATGACAAGCAATTAGCCTGGTTTGTTAAAAAGTACCAAATATATAAGCTTTATTAACAAAATCATCCACATTACTTTCTTTCAAATCCAGATATAGTACATATTCGAAAAGTCTTATGGCATTCATATCTTGCTAGATCTATCTTTTACAAGCACACAACTTCATACATATGATACATACATTTTGAGCTCAACGGAGGGAAAACGGGTTCACCTGGTTTAAAATCTAGAATACAACATAAAATGGACATGCACCCCCATGCACAACGCATTCGTTCGAACTGCACAACAATCTGCAGCTCTTTTTAAAAGTGAAAAAATATACAATTGTCTTGTGTTCCTCTATGCCCATGACCAAACCATTTCCCAGCTTTCTCATAATACGCTTCATGTCAACCTTCTCTTTAAAAATGCCACGACGAGGATATACGGAATCCCAAAATTCCCTCGAACAAAAAGAATGAGATTATCTTAAACTAGGAATCTTTATCATGTGGTACTCTTCCCATACACATGTCATGGAAAAAGTTCTTCAAGGCGACACTCGAGGGATATCACAGTGATACCTAGGTATTTCGTACCACTTCACTTTGAATGGTTGCTTATCTTCTTCTGGTTGGTCATCGGCACAAAAAAGAACACCGCACTTCCCTATGTGGGCGTGGCCGCGTTCACAGGCAAAGTGACGGAACTGACGCTGCTCAAAGGCTGCGGTCCCACTAGCCGAATAACCATGGTTATTAAACCTCTTCTTTGGAAATCGCTGTCCCAGGGATAGGAAAAGTGGGAGATTTCCAACGAAAAGGTTATAATAACCATGGTTATTCAGCTAGTGGGACCGCAGCCAAAGACGGGTTTTGCTCCCCCATTCCTGCGTATGCACCTTGAAGTCCTATCTGTTACTTGTACGAGAAATCGTAGTAATAGCGTATTTTAGGTACCTTATGTAAAACAAGGTAAATTTATAAAGAATTATGAAGAAATCTTTGTCAAACACTAGTAAACCACTTATCTAGTAAAGCCATAAATATATGTCGAGACCAGTTTTATAAATCTTCCCAGTATGCACAGTACTCTTAAAAAAATTGACAGCGGCCGATATTAACGCCACGACACCTGCGTGAAGAGGTATCCGAAGTCATCGTTTCGCGAATATTCCCTTGACCTTCAGCATGGCTCTCGCTATGGGCAATTGTTACTGCTGTCACCTCGTACAGTACAGTAAAAGCCTTATACAACTAGTTTCACACAACGAAAAATGACTCTTCCTGTAATCGACGAAATTCACAGTAATGTCTTTATCGTAGATACATTTTTATAAAAAATACTTTGTTTCTTTTCAAAACGACACCGTATTTAGGCTCTACTGAGTATAGGACCCTGAGCATGAATTCGACACGTGACCATTCCCATTGGTCACGTGGATTATACCACTGTTCCGCTTTTCGTATTCCACTTGAATGCTCTCGCTACGTACGATCGACTCGTCGCTTTTCGTCCGAATACGCTTCCACGACAAAATCGCCACAATGAAGAGCAGAATGCCGCCAAAGGCGAACAATGAGTAGGCAATCGCCGAACGAGCTGTTTCCGGCATTTGCGTGGCTAGCTTCAGCTTTGCAATGACCGGTGCTGGCAATTCTTGAATACCCTATTCAAAATAAATAAGTAATTAAATTCAAGTGATAAACAAGGAAGAAAATAATTAAAGTAATACACGAAAATAATCAACACGTAACAAAATAACTAAAAGAATAAATAAGAATAAGAAATAAGTGGCAAAACAATTAATGCATAAATGAAAATAGTAAACAAGTATGAAAATAATTAATGAATACAACAAAAAGTTGTAGTGACTACACAAAAAGTAAGCTAAAAAACAGTGATAAAAGGTGTCGGTACTTACAGTTTCAAACCAAAAGAGCGGGAACACCATATCAGGAATTCCAGCGACTTGTTTGATGTCAGGAACTCGAGAGAGCATCAGATTAATTTGCATGCGAGCTTTTGCTTGCAAAGGAATGCCCATTTTCTACAAAGATTTTTTTTAGTAAATACATTAAGTTCTATGTAAATTAATTACGGGTTGAACGTCAAGGAAGAATTCGTGTTTGTTGGCGTCAGGATTCAAACCTTCAACAGCTCGTAGAAGTTCAGGATCGGCGTTCAAGAAATGTGGCCACGATACCGCAATGGGCGAACCTGCAATTGGATGTAAATATTATTATTATTATTTATTTCTTCTCAGTCTTGTTTATTTACTACGTATAATTAGCTAGCAGAATATTTTGTATATCTTTAACAATTATTTTACTTTTATTAACATTTTTTAATATTCTTATTTTTCATTTTCGTTATTTTTTTTTGCATACTTGTATTTTTATCCTTCTATTTTTTAAAAGAGCTGACCAGAGAATTCAATATAATATATTTTCTTTTTATTTCTTTGGTCTTGGATAAGAAAAGTATGTATAATATTTTTGTTTTTGCTTCCTTTGTTTCTTATTTTAGCGTCTGTCTACGCTTTTCTCAGTTTTTCTTTGTTTTTCCTAGATAATAAATGGGCTTACCAAACTTGCAGACGCTGATATTGAACAGGCCCGAGGGGGCACAGGGGGGTCCATGGGGACAGTAACAGCTATTAGGCTCATAATTCTCTGGCGAATCGAAAGTATGAGGATGAGGCACAAAGCGGAACGCTTCAACACCACTGTTCACTACATCTTTCTGGTAAACTAGTGGCAACGGTCGGCAGAACTCGGGATTGAAAACCTCAAGCGTCTTGTTGCGCGTTATATCAGGAGCGAAGACGGAGCCATCCGTGCCGCGTATTTGGTTACACTCCTCCGTAGTCCAATACGACATATGAGTTTTCCCATTCCAATTCGTCAATGTACCGTAGTTGAGCATACCGTTGATGCCCGAAAACGAGGTATAAACACCATCTGATGTGTCATTTTTCTATTTGTCGGAGACAAATTTAATTAGTATATTTTTTCCTTTGTCCTTTATTCTTGTGTTCATTTTTTATGAAAAAAAAGGAATCTCTTCGAGTACTTGATTATTCTGTTGTTCATGTTTTTATTCTATTTTTTCTTATTAAATTCTTAGTAATTTTTTCACGTATTATTTCATTACATTATCTATTCTTTTACTGATTACTATTGTTACTTTTCGTTATATTTATTAATTTTATTTACTTTATTTTTTATTTTTTAAACTTCAAATCAACAGAACTGTAAAATAATAAATACGGGAAATTTATTTATTATTTTATTAGTTATTATTTGATTACTTACTATTTTATTACTAATAATTATTGTTACAGTACTTATTTAATTTCTCCGTATATTTTACCCCAACGAAGAGTCCAAAGTTGTCGTAAGGCAGGACATTCTCAGGTGGCATGACGTCCTTGCCCAATTTGACCAACGGATCATCGTAACCCCACAGCCATTCCTGAATGGTGTGTGTCGTAAATGGTTCTTGTTTGAGCACATTTAGCATAGATGACATGGCTAGACGGACCAACCTTCCAGCAAATTTCATCTGGCTAGCAGCGGTCTACAAATATGTACACTTCTTTATTTACTGAATGTATTCAGACAAGTCGAAAAAAGAAGACGTTACCATCATAGGAATGTTGAGAAGCGTTACGGTGTCAGATTCATTTCCTTCTGAGAGATCAGGGGCAAAATGGTACATTTTCTTCGTCTCATAAGACACAGTTCCATTTTTGTTCCAGGTGAAATTCACCTTTTCCCAAGTTTCCCTAAAACAAACAAAAATTAACTGTAATAAATACGCAAACATTTGAAGCGATGTAACATACAAACAGGACCAAAATTTTGTATTCACTTGCAACAAATCTTTATATTTAGTAAAAAAAATTAGCGATTTTCATGGGAAAACATTTATAAATAAAAAAATACAAGTAAATAAAAAATATACAAAAAACATGAGAATTAACATTTAAAAGGGCCCATACACTTAATCCCTTTCGCTGTTTCTACCACAGTGGTTATAAGTTAACCTTTACACTGTGTTTAATACCACAAGCTTTCCTCATATAAACTACGAATTCTAGTCTCAGCGTTGAACGCAAGTTTTGATTACGTCGACATGTTAGAAACTTTCTTTTCTACTTTTACGTTTCTTTTTATGAAAAGTAGTTGTGTTTTTTTAAATATACTAGAGATGGACTTTCGATTCCGGGTGATGATAAATCGATTCCGGGCGACAAACGTTTACTTCCGGTTAGTTTGGTTAACCACTCAATAATTTCGCCATAAATAGCCATTACTAGAAATCGTGCACCTTGTACTAAAAAAAGCGACAACAAACTAACGAGTCTTGCTCTTTTTCTAAATAAAAAGTATAGCCCACTAACGGTACACAAGCGGCCTTCGCCTTCTTTTCCAGGTTAGTGTAGAAAGTCACGCTTGGCTGATAAAAAAAAGTCTACGAAATGTTGCCAACGGATTCTTCATACTACGCCATGCTTGCGTGACTCCGATGACGTCAGTGCAAGTTTTTTCCCAACCACCTGAGGAAAATGGTGGGTTGTGAGACTGTTTTATCTCCTCGCTTTCTAACGACCTTGGCTGTTCAGAGCTGGGCAATTTACCTTGACTCATCCTCTGTAGCCTACATACTACACGACTTACCCTGGATTATTTCCCTCTACGTTTCACTCAGGTATCGGAAATTCCAAAATTATCCCACGCTGGTTCAAGTAATTCGATACCTAAGCACCTGCTAGTTTGGCCCCCTCCAACCCTTCTGAGACGAAAATTATACGGTGTAAGCCCTGGTAATATGAACATACTACTAAATTGTTCCGAAGGTCGCCGATGGCAAAATTTCGAAAAGAAAAGAAAACGAGCTCACAAATGTTAAAAAGGTCACTGTTATTATTGTTCTAATAACCCCTTCTCTTAAGGCGTCCGTAGACAGTTGGAGTTTTTGCGGCTTCAAACCTTCGCAAAAACTCCCAACCGTCTACGGACGTCTTTACGAAAGACTACATGGAAAACTTGCGTTGACGACTTTACGTTTATCGATCAGTAATTCTCAGTAATATTCTTGACAGTAATTAGCAGACATTTCCTAGACAAGAATGTAGAGATATATTTGAAAAAATACTAATACAATTTACAGTTGTTAGGGACTTTTTATAAACTTTTTCCCCACAATTTGACATCCGTAGCGTTTCTTGGTAGGCATTACAAACAAAAAGTTTTAATAAAAATACTTAGCACTTTTAATATAATAAAAATAGGAAAAACTTTAACGATTTCGCATCTTCATTCAGTATTCCTTAAAATATCTTTGACAGTAAAGTTTAAGTGGTAATTCCTGCACAAGAACGAAGAAATATCTTTGAAAAATTGGGAAGATAATTATACATCTTCGTTTCTTTAAAAAATGAATGTTGAGCATTTCTCCTACTCTAAGTATTACATGTAAAATTCTTGGTTGAAAGGCTTTCAAGAAAGTATGCAGCAGTTATTGGAAATCGTTCAGTGCAATTTTCCCATTTCTCACATTCAAATAATGTAAAAAAGAGAAAGGACATACTGTGGCCATCCATTAGCAACATTCCAATTACCTATAAGCATAAGGGCCCACTTCCTGTAAGCGGGGTTTGGCTCCCAAAAGGAACTCCTGAGGATTGGTCACATTAAAGAAGTAAACCCGCATTTCGGGGTAAATAGGCGGCTTCCGCCACATCTCGAAAGTTTCAGACCCATTTCGCAGTTGCATTTCCTAAAAATAACAAACAGATTAACATCAGACTAATGGGTGTATCCCTTTCCAACGGACAAACATTCATAGTAACAAATGACCAACTTGTCCATAGCAAACTAACGTACCAGTGTCACATGTTCCTGTGTTGTCTCTTTTGAACAAATTTTGACTCTTTGCTTTCGTCCATAAGACAAAAGCAAAGAATTAGAAAAGAATTTTAGGGATGGGTGTCCAGACAAACGTTAGTCAATCCAAGGGCCCAGTTGCATACACAATACATAGATAATGAATATTTCAAAAATACTCTCTACAAACTTTCACTTTCCCTGTACGCCCAGTTTCCCCGACAGCTGACAATACATACACGGAAGTGAAAGTTACAGAAACCCGTATGCTATAAATTGGGGAAACCCTACCCCCTTCTACGAATGTTTCAGGTACGTGGCAGGTATGATTTTCACAACGAGAATGTGGTCATCAAAATGAATCATAGCATTTTAGATAACTTTGCATTTTTATTCATGAGATCCGTATTTTCTCGTTGGTGTCATTCTTTTGTATTTTTTTCGTTTTAAACCAAGAGTAGCAAAACGTTAGGCATTAACGTCGTTAAGCGGGGGTTGTTTGGCACGTAGAGATGCTTAACGCTCATCTTCGGATCTTGAACTAGTAAACGGTGTTGTTTCTTTGTCCAAATTCAGGTCAAGCGTTAGTTGGTTCGGTTACGAAGAAGTGTAACGGCCCATTGACCGAAGCAGGGCTATAAAAAAGGGGCTGTAACAGCCTTTTTAACTCTAGTTAGGTCACTGAAGACAAAGAGACGACGAGTAGGGGGGGGTTGATAAACGGTTTCCGACTCTTCTATCTAATCAAAGCCGTTTTATGTTTACACTTTTATGCAGAGCGGTGCAGGAAACGGCCATGAGTCAACGTTAAGCGTACGTCGACATTTTTCCGACCAACTTGTCATTTTTAATAAAATGTAAACTATTCCAACGCCTTCCAGAGTGATCCCTTATCTTTGACATGTGACTCTTCGCAGTAAGCGGTTCAAGTATCCCGTTTCATACGTCAGTCGTTATTTTGTCCAAAAAGATGTTTACCTTGTGAATGAAGGAATCCACTAGTTGATGGAAATACAAAGTGACCAACACGCCCATCGCAATCGTCAACGCCGCCGTAATGGCCAGGATGCCTATTGACAGAAAACAAATGCATAAATATTTAAAAATTGATTTGTAAGACATGAATTGCATTCCAACGCGTCAATGCCTTTTATATTGCATTATATTAAAGTCTCTCGAGAATATCAGAAGACTTTTCCCAAGTGACCCTGCCACAATTCTCATCCAAGCCCTTGACAAAAGGAATTGCCCAATGGTCACAACAGGTAATTTGTTGATCTCCTGTCAGAGACGCTAACAAGTTTTGCGTCTAGCCTTCGTAACTTGTCAACAGGTATCGAGAACGCAAGGTCAAATAACCAAGGTAAAAACACTTTTCATGCTTAACCTCGTGTAACCCCTTGAGGTTGCATCAACGGTAAGGCTGGACCACATTGGCCTTGGCCGGTCCAGGCTTTGAATTCGTTTCCTTTTGGCCGCGAGCTCACCTTCACGGTCCCGGCTTTTCCCCCCTTTCGCTCGCATGTGGAAAGCGGAGCTTCGGCGGGCCCGGAATGAACAGGAGACGGTACGTGTTAGGAATACCTGAGAAGCCTGCCTTGGGCAGCCAAAGGGACGGACGCCAAGGCTTCTCTTTTTCCATTTCTTCTACTTTCTGCTGCTTTCTTTTGTGCCAATGTTCCGTTCCAGTGTTCAAGCTAAGAACCCTGGTCAAGTCATAATGGACTGAAATTCTAGGAGTCCCTTCCTCACGCCAAGTTTTCCGATGAACCCCAGCGTCGTTGGACTTTCGATTCGCTGATACGTAAAGCACTTTTTTGCAAATTGCCGTGCTATAGAGCTCGACTAACGACGTGGTTAAAAACGAAAGTCTTCAACGTTTGGTTACGGACTAACTTGCTTAGCACAGAAAACCATTGGGCGTGAAATTGGACACGAAAGTGCAAGTTATTCAACAGGCTTCTATGTCAACTTTGCGCTGACAGAGCGAAAAGACGCCCCACAATTTGTAATATGGCGTGATTTAGTCAGTTTGCTTAGAAATTTTTAAAAAACCTTGAGACAGATGAGTGCTAATGAGCAAAAAACTCGTAAAACTGGACGTAAGGTAAATGAACCGTACGACTCACCTGAGCAGATAGTGCGTTTTAAACCCATTGTGCTTTTGGCAAAGGGTTTATTTTAACGAGCTGCAGCGCACGAAAAATTCGTCCTTTTAAGAACGCTTAAAACAAAACACAACAAGAGAGTAGAATACTGTAGCAACGCGACAAGGAATCGGTTCTATCCGAGCATGGCAACAAGTCAGCACCAAAAAGGCGTAGAGCACTCCACTACCAGCGAAGAGATTTGCTCGTCCAAGCCACTTCGCCCGTTGCTGGCTATGGCTAAACTAAGTGGGAACTGGGCGATGCCAAAAGAGCCGAGCCAAGCTGTTGCTCCGGCGTGAAGGGGGAGAATCTGGCGGGGGGCGCTTTATCGCTCGGGTTTGGCACTGTGGTATGGTACGTACGCATGAAAGCGTTGCACGGGATGAAAGAAAAGTGAAGGTGAAAGCTTGGATGAAGTGAGAGCGAAAAAGGAGGAACAAGCAGGAGCTTGGATGAAAAGCAATAGGAAAAGAGATAATGCGTAGAGGAATATGCGACGCTGAAAATTTTTTCCACTGAAGTGAACTCTCGGTTTTGTTTTTCAAAACACGGTTATGCCTTGTGTAAAGAACACGTTTTTTTCTTTAAAAAAAGGACGTATGGTTATTACAAGACAACGTTGTGGATTAATAGATCGGATTTTTTTTAACAAGTAGGTTGGGTACTAATTCATTCATGTATCATCTTTCGTCGAAATAGTATCTGTCCTTTGTGATATCTTTGCGGAAGTATTGATACTTAAGGGATTCGAGTGGACGATTGCATAGTTTCTTATCAGTTTATCTGGTTGGAAACGATTGAGTTATAAACGATCATGGGAGGATATCCTAATGACGCTTGTAATGTAGTATAATCATCCGATCGTTTTAAACTACCGCTATTGAAATCTTGTACCTTGGACTGGGTCATCTATTTTCCGAAACGAGTCATTCAGAAAGAATGCGGAAGTCCTATATGTTACTTGTACGAGAAATCGTAGTAATCGCGTATTTTAGGTACTTTATGTAAAACAAGGTAAATTTATAAAGAATTACGGAGAAATCTTTGTCAAATACTAGTAAACCACTTATCTAGTAAAGCCATAAATATATGTCGAGACCGGTTTTATAAATCTTCCCAGTATGCAGAGTACTCTTAAAAAAATTGAAAACGGCCGATATTAACGCCACGACACCTGCATGAAGAGGTGTTCGACATCATCGTTTCGCGAATATTCCCTTGACCTTCAGCATGGCTCTCGCTATGGGCAGTAGTTACTGCTGTCACCTCGTACAACACAATAAAAGCCTTATACAACTAGTTTCACACAACGAAAAATGTCTCTTTCCGTAATCGACGAAATTCACAGTAATGTCTTTATCGTAGATACATTTTTATAAAAAATACTTTGTTTCTTTTCAAAACGACACTGAAACCGTATTTAGGCTCTAATATGGTGGACTACATGAAATCAAAAAGGCGAATTTACTAAACCCTTGTATTTGAGTAGAAAATTTCATATCTGCGTTATGGAAACCACTCTTTTGAGCGAAGTTCAACAAAGATAGAAGATAAGAGCGTAACTGTTGAGTCATGTCATAGCCTACTGTTGAGTTCTTTTTTACAGCGCAGGCAAGGCCGAAGATCCAAAACGGAAGACCAAGGGCACAATACCTCGTTACAGAAATTCCAAGGAAACATGGTTCTTGAAGTAATTTGCTATGGGAATTATATGAGACTTTAGTTTAGTTTGTATAATAATTTTAGATTATTTAGATTATTGAGAGTTAGGTGAGACGTAGATGTGGCTAAGTTTTACAGTGAGCTTAAATAAATACATTTTATCGCTTTCAGTGAAAACCGAATGCTTTCTTCACTTAAATTTCAGTTGGCATTTATTCGCCATTTTTTATTGTTATTGTTAATACTTGAAAAAACTATGAAATTATTCCGGAAAAGCTTTTGGGACTGGTGACATGTTAAAGATATAACGGCGGATCTGCAGTACAACGATTTGCTAAATGTCAGGAGTGAATTCAGATATAGCAGTATTTGAAAGTGAAGGTTGTTAATATATAATGAAAAATGTTTCGCAAAGCCGGGGAAAAAACACTCCATGGCTTATCCATAATCAGGAAAGAAAGGATCTTAAGCCCTACATAACAAATATTTGATAAATGAGTGAGCTAATCATACGTCTTCTGACCTTGTAATGTATACAGTACATCAGCCATAACTTTATCGCATATTTTTTGTTCATGTGCTTTGAATTCTTCATTAAGAGCTTATTTGAGGCGTGCTTAAGGCCTATTTACACCGGTAGCATAGACGGTGTACTGTGAAACTCACGCGGGGCCTGTTTGCCGATATTTTTTATTTGGAGTTTACCGGCGTGAGCTGAGCTCGTGGCCGAATAGTTTTAAAATAATTTATTCTGCATAATAGTAAACAGCTTACGATTCATACACGGTGTGTCGATACTGTGTGCAGAAATGGTTCCAATCGTGATTTGCTTTTTGTACAACAATTCCGGGCTCGAAAACGCTTACATATACTAGAAGTTGGGTTTACTCGGAATAACCCCTTAGGACTGACATGTTCATCAAGGCTGTATATCACCGACAGCTGATCAATCCTTTTTTGTGGTTACACTGTACATTTTCCTTTCTTTTCTGATGGTATATCAGTAGCTCCAACTTGGGAAGGTTTTTTGTTTTTGTTGTGTTCTTATGTAAGTATGCCACCTAGACTTTGTATAAGACATGTGTGGTCTGCGCGAACATACCCTTAATTATTCTTGAAAAACACCATAGGGTGGATGCTGACAAATACAGGTCCAATGCACAGATCCAATCGTACTTACGTCTGGGCCATTAGTAAAAGTAGTTTTTCTTCTCCAAATAATTCCCCCTTTTCAAAGTGAATGTATCTGCAGAAAAAAATAGCGTATTATTCTTGCGTGTGCGGTTCGCTATTGTATCGCCTGAGCTCTGTTTTTTTGGCAATTAGTAGCGATGATTCAAGGATCAGACTATAAACAATATTCAGTGTGTCTTTTCAATATTGTAAGTTGAATTTTTCAAGATATTTTACTTTTGTTATTCAGTGAAACACAAAAGGCAAGCATAAACATCGTAGATCTAGTGCTTCGTTAGCTATTTTTTTTAGAAAATAACTAATTCGTAATTTACGAGTGTAGCTATTCTTTTTTAAAATGTTCATCATTAGCCGAGTTTTCGTCGTAAGTGAAGAGTATTTACCCCTTGAAGCCGATTGTTGGTAAGAAATCTTGTAAGTTGACTACGCTATAAGAATTTATAATGTTCATGCACAGCAACGTTATTCATCGATCTTTGCACGTTTGAAATTTGAGGACTATCGCGTGATGGTAATCCAATGCTCAGAGCCTGCTAGGTGCCTATGCTCACACCGGAATATTTAAAAATAAATAAAAAGTCCTACATTCAGCCAGTACAGTCGAAATCAAGCTATTTTCAAGAATTTCGAATTTTACTTAAATACCGGCTTGGATTATAATACCACTCCTACTTTGTATTTCCTTATTCGTCTAAAATCTCTTCTCGTATTGAAGCTAAAAAGAACCCAGTTTGAACCAAAGCACATAATACCGGTTGCATTTTTTCTAACGCCGAATTTCTGAAACTCTTCAAGAAGTCCTATTTATTTATTTTCTGCCGTTTTCTCCTCATTTTTAATGGCGCATTTGAACAGCCTGAGCAAGGTTGTCGATTTCGTTTTAACACTTCAGAATAAATGGTTTCAAAATTTAAAAAGTTCAGCAGAACATCTCTGCCATCTAGGGGGTGAGCGGTTTTTTATCTTGGGGGGTTTGTCTTTTATTACCTGCATAATAAAAAGCTTTCACGGTCTTCGTGTGGCCACGGGTGGAAGTAAGCTTACGTAACGGAACAGTGCGGAGAGTGTAGAAAGATACTTACATAAGAGTGCATTCCAGAGAAAATGGTCCGAAAAGTGGAATCCCGTCTCAGGCACGTCTGGAGATACCGTTGAATACCGGAGATTGCGTCTCGATTGGGTCATATTGTTTCGTAGCGAAAGGTCTGCCAACAATGAAGCGTTGTATTTAGTAGGATGAAAATCGCAGTTGACGGACAAATTGGAGTAAACCTGCTAACAACATCACTTGTCATTCATAGCGACAGATTTACTACTTAGTAGCACACACAAAAAGTTGGACACGTCACGTACTGCCGGAACGTCGGCAAGAGAACTGCGGTAAAGGAACTATGGTCTACGGTTTTGGAATACGAAAACTTTTATGTAAGGTGTGTGGGTTACTTTCTTTCCTCTTCCCCGACGAACACCCATATGTGCCCTAGGATGATATGCATATTGCAGACTTTCTCTGTTGTAAAGATTGAGAGAGTGATCGCTTCCTTCCGTAGCGGCACGCTGAGGTCCACGTGGTATTTTGCGGAGCAGAACCGGATGCCGCGCTTTAAATACACGATATAATTGAAATTGACATGCTTTTTCTACTTTCGCGCATAAATTTGCTTCGTGCAAGAAAGGTTGTTCTCTGGACAATTGCTTGACAACAAAGAAACTGAGCAATCTTGCCAAGAAGGAAACTTTGGTTAAAACAAGTAAGCATTGCATAACGGTAAGTAAATGACTTTATAGCATCTTACTGTACTACAGGAGAAAACAATCGAACTAATCAACAGATGTTGATCTGTTTCTAGTCGACATTGGTAGAAATGGGGCGCGAGTGCAATATAGAATACCTGTAGTTAGAAAGCTTTTAATTGTTTTACGCCTCTTTTCTCGTGATGTGAAACTGAAATCTTCAACAGGTTTGTTTGTATCTCAGTTTCATGTTGAGTGTATCTGTTCGAGATGTTGTAAAGAAAATACGAAAGCTCTTTACATTCTTGTTTCTCAACAATTTTATTTCCTAACAATATTTTACTATTTTATTTCCCTTACTTTTCCAACCTTAATTGCTACGAAGTTTTGACGGGTCCAAGTCTCTTTCAACCTGTTGGCTCATAGACAAGTAAAGAAATAACGCCGCCCTGTGAAGCACATGTGTCATGGCATTATACCGTAAAGAATAAAAAACATGTGGTAGCTCAGTGCTAAAATACGGCAACGATTTTAAAAGTCCAAATTCTTTTCCTTGCTTACCTCTTTGCTTGGGGATTTATGAACGTTCAGCAAGGTGAAGTTCGAAGACAACGAGAACGAGCACAAATGGGAACACTTGGATTTAACACACTGACTGAATCAGAGAGAATCTGTTCGTTCTCTGCTCCTCACCGTCAGAGAAAGAAATCGCATGATTTTCAAACGGGACAAAAGCTTAGCACATTTCGCTACTGCTATTATCGTCGTGAATGTGGAGAAACAAGTTAAAAGAAGACTTGCGCTGTAAAAGGAATCGCGTCTGCGTTTGGATGTCAACAAGTTGGCACAAGGACCACGACCTAATTCGCATTATTCAGACAAGTTACTTTTTGTAAGGCGACAAATCACTATTCGCGTGATTACGCCCCAGTCGGTATCGACACGGGATAGAGGGATGTCAATACCCACGAGGAACAGCCTTGGCACTAGCTTGTTTTACCACATCGGATTCTTGATGCGCTCCTGTATAAATTAACTTAGCTAGTGGGAACCGGTCTAACAGGTTGTGGTATTCGTTTTGGGGTAATTTTTCGTGGTTAACGTTGCGGATAACTGAGAACTTCTGCTAGAAAAGCGTTCCTGAAGTAAAAATAATTTACACTTGCACTTGCTCACTAACTATGCTGTTCCACAACTGAGAGCGTTCTGAAGTTCGTATTGCCGCCGTCCCGCGCTTATGTAAGCTCGTGTAGTATGGAAGGAGTATAGCCTACTGTGCACGAAAATGTGGAAACGCCCGGGCTGGAACTGTTTCCCAAACAATGAAGCCATACTTTTAGTACTTGTTACACATGGAATTCTACTGTTATCGCCGGTAGCCAGATAAAGCGATGTGTATTTGTGCGCAAGCTGAGCATTCCCCTCGTGCAAGCGTGTATCCGTAGTACTACCAAGTACGCCAATATCGAAAATTGTTGTTGAAAACTAGCGAAACGTGACCAAATACACTATTTAGGTTGCATCCTTATTACAAGAACAGCAGGATATTGGGATTATTGGAAACCTGAGACGTCTTAGTGGCATCAAATATCAGTTGAGCCGGTGCTAGTACTTAAAACGTCGGGTAATACTTTGTTAGTATTGGCAAAAAGCGACACAATTTTTATGAAATTAAACTTAAGCCATAGTCCATATAATCATAAAATAATACAGACGAAGGGTGTATACCGAAAACTCATTGGTTTGTTGAAAAATTAAATTTTTGTACGGTTCGGTGTTGCAATAACAGTAGACTAAGTTGTCGAACATAAACTAAGATTGTCAAAATCTAAATACCAAGTACAGGATATTATTTTTGACACATGCTTACCCGTAAGCAGGCTTAATAATTAATGAGAAATTCAAAGATACATCCGGGGTGGGACGGAAAAGGAAATTCGAAGTCTAAATCGACGTAAACTGCCAAGAACGACAACTAAAACACATTACTAATAAATCTGACAAGTGTTTCTTAGGTTTGTTAAAGTTTCTTGGAACGCCTTTGTCGCAAGGCAAAATCGTGAAACCCTTTAACTGAAAATCTTATATAAGTGGTGCTCACATACAGCGCTTGCAACTAATTGAAACACGTCGTAAGAGAACAGGTGTGTTCCGATTAAGCATCTTTCGAGAGCACAGCTAGATTTGCTAAGGCTTTAAAAAAATAACCTTTGTGCCCAATATGCTACCATAACGCTTTGTGCCCAGTAGCCAGTAGTTCAATCAACCGATCGTTCTATAATGTACTGATTGCCAGTTTCCGCCCTCTTAGAAAATTGATAATCATCATATTGCCCCTATAACGCCGCCGTCACGTCACATGCACGTACAGTACAATCATAAATGCTATCTATTCGGCACTTCTAGCTCTCTTTTATTACACTTTGCTTTCAGATTAAATTGCTTTCTCTTCTTAATGTGTTTACATTTATCTCGAACTCAAAGAAATAAAGAATTGCCTCTTTTCTTTTCTTTATATGGTGTCATACATGGTTTCTTTCTTTTGTATTCAGCTCCCGTGAATTTGCATGTGGCTCGTTGTTCAGGTTGGCAACACAAACACTAGGGAGCGCTTGCGTCTTCTTTTGGTTTGGTGCAAAGCATTTTGGAGCTATGGTGGACTAAGGCGCGTGAGGCCAATGAAATGGGGAACTTACGCGGACGATTTCGCAAACACGGTTAAACAGACGGTAATTTTTTTGCGATAGTAAAGTTTTGCTTAAGCTTGAGGACTTTTATGCTGAATCTTTTGCGAAGTAATGGCTTAGTTAATTTGAGAAATTGAGCTTAATCATTTTATTCTTTTTTTGCATCGTTGCAAGAAGTCAGAAAATGTCTCCATGCCATCACACTTAATATCACTTAAACCCGTTTTTTATCCAAAGTGTCTCGAGATTTGAATGAAACGTTTTGAATTATTCCCGCAAAGTCAAAATCACGTTGAGAATCTTCACGGACAACTGCGAAGCGGCTCATCCAACTTTAATGATTTTTAGGCCAAATATTATTATGTGTTGAAGCGGGTTCAATTGTATTGGAAATAAATAGATACACAAGCAGTTGAGCTGTAGTACTGAAATGCATTACACTAATAATGGACTAAATCATCACCAAGCATATTCGAGATTTCAATATCAAACATATTTGAAAAATAGTTATGAACCACATTTATCCTAGACTTAATTTAATCTTGAAAATCGTACAAAATATGAAAGAGCCAAGAATACACCCGGGACGGAGTTAAACAGAAATTCTACATCAGAGTCTGTGAGAACTGACAAAGAGTATCAACGAGGACAAAAAAAATTCACGGCGTCTGTACATTACGTAAGTGTGTTTGTTAGTAACTTGAAAAATGATTCCTTTGTAATTACAACTCTTTATACGATGGATTTATGTGTGCTGGCTTCCAACTTATCAAAACAAGTCGACCGCAGAACAGGTATGTTCCAATTAAGCGTTCTAAGAGTAAGTGAACTGAAGTTTATCTCGACTTCTTTATATGACTTTTATCTCCTGTCGCGAGATGTAGGTCAATCAATGCTCTCTGTTATGTAGGCCCACTAATTACCAATTGACCCTTGTGAAGAATAATTGTCGTCATGTTTTGCCACTTTAGCGCCTTTATAAATGGCACATATACGTAAAGCATAACTGCTTATTATCTGGCACTTTTAGTGTATTTTATCTTGGAATTATCCGTATTTTTTGCACTTTATTTTTACTCATGTTTTTTACGTAGTATTTTTTATTAGAATATTTAATAGTATTACATTAAATGTCCACGTCGTACTGTCATGCTTCTCCTCTTCGGTAATTTATAAAATTTACTAGCTTCTAAAATATTTCTATTTTCAGAAATATGCTGGCATTAACGCCTTACTTTTTAAGTTAATTTTTGTTTACTGGCCGTGTTGCGTAAAGAATTCCCAAGGAATTTCATTGCGCGCGAGGTAGCATGTAGCGAGTGTGACGTGCAGAGTGCTTTTTGTTATAGATCTCACCACTAGATGGTAACTCACCCCAACCTCAAAGGAAAATATTTTTCAACCAACCAAATATGCTGCTGCCACTAGTGGAAAATGCATTAGTTGGGATGTGTCAACTCTCTAGGGATCTCCTTACTAGCTAATTTTCCCGTGTATTGGCTGTCAAAATGATCAGTGCCACCGAGTTTGGAGCGTGTTCTTAATAGTGGTTTGTGTCTTCAACCCACCCCGCCGTGTTTCCGTACCAAAATGTCGCGCGTTCGGTGGAAAGATAGTTTTACCTGGTGCTCACTTTTGTTTTGTTTTGCCTTTGGTTGGCTCCTTCGCACAAATTTGTGCGCTGTTGGTGCGTCAGACCCGTCTCAAGAATTTGCAAGTGTCCAGTCTCCTTTCGCCCTGGCCAGTGTGGAAAACCACCCTGCGATAATTGCTGAATCGAACATTTTCCAAGATAATATTTGGAGGACCCTTGCTCAAGAAAACAGTGCGCAAGGTTTGACAGGAAAAAAAGGTTCAAAAGTTCTCTTTCCGGATAAATTACGTCCGTCTTCGCAGCTTGGCCGCAGTTTCCTGCCTTCTTTTTGATAGAGCAAATTTTCCTTACAACCTAGCTTACGTATAGGGCAACGTTATCAAGTATTCTCTATGTAGACAAATTTCCTTCGTCTCGTGGTTAGTTTTTTATAGAAGCTCCGGCAATAAATCTGATTCTGGAATTGCATTAAGATAAGGAACTTGATAAGCGACTCGTTTTTTGGCTACTCTTGTCACACTTTTCCTTGTGCTCAAGTTTTAATCTCTTCCAAGCACATCTTCTATTCTAACGCAATCCGAACCTTAATTAATCGTATTTGTATTACAGGTGAAGGTCCGTATGCAGTTCGCCATGCGTCGACGCGTGCGATAGCCGCACAAACCACGACATCCAACAAATGCAGTTCGGAAGACGTGTCTTGCTTCTGTTGGCTGGGCCCATCGGTGTCCGAGCAAGAATTGGCGAATTGCGAAGCCATCCGAGCCTTGCACGGGACTTTGGACGACGACGCGAACGGAAATATAGATCTTAGCGAATCTGTCGACGTAATCTTTTCGTTTTCTTCCCCATTTCCTTTCCCATTGGTCATCAAGTCGTTGGGAAGAGAATGCTAAGCTTCGAACGCGTGCCTTCATTTAGCTGGACAGATTACTACTTAAGGTCTTATGGTAATCAAGTTGGGCCTTTATCTGATGGGTACGGTACCTTCAGGCCCTAGTTTAGTTCTGCAGCGAGGTTGTATTTTATATACGCACCTTCGAATTAGTAGTAAGGACACCGATTTCGGGTCGTAATGGGACGTAGATATGCTGGACAGTCCCGGAATCACGAGTCTTTCTCACATGCCTAAGTGGAAGAAGCTGGTTGTGCATGTTAAGTGACATAACATGCTACCTCGAAATCGTGTGTATTGAGAAATTTCAGAGAAACCCCAGAGAAACTCGTGGAAAATTGTGCAATCAGACGTCGTATTTAATAATGGATACAGATTCTGTGAATGCCAATAGGCTGACACAGGGCCGTACCAGGATTTTATTTGGGTGGTAAACAGTCTTTTGATTTCTTGGGGAGGTGGGGGGTGATAGAAATTAGCATTTTTAGGCGCTCATAAAAGTAGATATTTCTCCTATAATCTTTTTATAAGAATACACTAGAAGCATGTAGTGTAACTTGTAAAATAACCTAGAAAGTAAACCAGAATTTCAAAAAATGAAGTAGAAAGAAAAACTAGCAATTTCTCCAATAATCGCTCTAACAAAAATAGACAAATCGGACAGAAGACCTCGTATCCTGTAGGCTTATGTTATCACTCCTTCCTTTATAACTTACGAATTGATAAATTGTAGCGGACTTTTGACTTTCCGGTTTGTACGCTGTGCATTTTGTACTTTTTCCTAATTTGTTATAAATTTTCCAGTTCTTTATTCTTTCCATATTTGAGGTTCTCTGCAGCATTACTGAAGTTTTTATTTTCATTTTATTTCGTTCTATCTTTTTGTTAGCTTTCGTTCCATTTTGCATTGTATTTATTGCAGTTTTTCATTGTGTCTCATTTTCTTTGAAGACTGAATCCTATTACAGGGTTAATTACCTCGCTAGCCCGATATTGTCAGTGTTGAATACCCATCTTAACCCGTTTTGTCACTGAAAGCGAGAAGTACTGGGTAAAAGTGTTAATACGAGGGCGAAACACTTATGTGAACAGTACGGGTGCCATTTAGATTTTTTGTTTTGTTGTTCTCTAACGGAACATTGATTCCAAAGGAGTATGTGGCTAAAATAGGGTGTTTGGATTGTACAAAACGCAATTGAATTCATCCTCAGAGTGCAACCAAGACTTATAGCGTGCAGGCATGGGAACTGTGTGTTTCTTTCAAGGTGAACTGTTATTTTGGTGAAGGAGTCACGCCGCACTTCATATTACCAAACATTGCACATGATTGAGGACTCCCAAGTCTTTATTCAAGTTGTTACCTGTTTTCGCTAGAATTAGTAGAGCGGAGGAGTTTTTCGCACCACATTTCATTGGCTATTTCGGTACCATACTGGGGATGTTGAACGAGATTAGTTTGAGACATTGCGGTTTGTACAGTCGACATTTTTGGCTACGTGACCTAGTTTTCATTCTCTTCTCATAGGTTTTACCCCTGCTTTGGCATTTTTAAGAAAGATATAATCCCTTTTGTCGTTTGCATTTCCCTTCGTAATCTTAATTGATATATATCTATTTTTCTATTTTGTGAACAGTTCATCCGAGAGGAGTTGGAGATTAAGAATGGAGACGAGCGTCGCCAGCAGCGATTTCATAACGAAGATACGCAAGTGACGGCCAAAGAGTTATGGGAAGTTTGGGTCAGATCAGATGTACGTTATATGGAGAGAATTGTACGAGAGATTAATGTCTTGTTTACTCAGGTGCACAATTGGACTGTGGCTCAGAGTGTGGATTGGCTCACGTATTCCGTCCAGTTACCCCAATATGCTCCACTTTTCGTAGATCATCGAGTAGATGGAGCGACCTTGCCTAGGTGAGGGTGAAAGCATGACTCACCTGTTTTTCATGCTCTTTCTTTTCATAGGTTGACGGTTGTAAATATGTCCTATCTTTCGTCAGTCTTGGGTATTAAAGATCCGCACCATAGAAGGAAAATATCCTTGAAAGCCACGGATGCGGTTCTTTTCGGACCCCCGAAAGACGGCAACAATGCTATCAAAGATGCCATTTTGATTGGTTTGTTGCTGGCCTCATTAGGCGGGTGTTATATAGCCTATTTTATTAACAAACGCTCCAAGAGACATTTGGAAAAGCTGACTCGAGATTTGGAAAGTTTAGCCACTGCCGAGAAAGCTCTCGAGGACTTGCAGGTACAAACGCAGATTCCCATACTATTGTTTCGTAATCAAACTATTGTTTCGTAAAATGCAGCTTGAAGATGACATTGATTATGATACCTCGGTAATTATCTACTAGTGTCTCCATTTCTAATCTTAGGCTCGCCTAAATCGTGCGTTAGAAGAGCAGAACAGCGCGACAGACGCCAACAGAATGGTCCAGGGCGTTGTTGACAATCGGAGCTCGGACTCGGAATCCGGTTCTCCGCGTGCGAGCGAGGAAGCAGTTCGCCTTAAAGCCGAAATTGACGTGAGAATTAACTTTTCAGCTGTGTACGGTGAAAGTTAGCGTTTTTTTTTCTTGACAGGTTCTGCGGTATGAGTTGCAACAAATGCAAGGTGAGCTGGAAGATCGGTGCTGGAAGGGACCGTCCGATTTACAGCATTGGCTGCAGCTCACTTACGAATTGGAAACCAAATCGTACAACAAAAAGCGTGTGCAAGCCGAAAAACAGCTTGAACAAGCCAAAGAAGCTGTAATGAAGAATTACCTTTAATCTTTTAGTCTTGGCCAATTTTATTTGGTTTTACCTAAATTAGTTTCTTTACAGAAACAAACGTAAAGTTAAAAAGAAATTGACTGTTTACTTTGTGCAACACGTTTTAGTGTGAAAAGTTGGGAAAGCGAGGATCGAGTTTATTTGGTGCCTTCGTGTCCACACATGGAAGATCGATTGATGAAGTCGATAAGAGCATTATGGAAGCTAGGTAAGCAATGGTTTGGATCCTTCAAAAGGAGAAATGGTTCTAAACAATGTTTTTCTAGGTCAGCGTTGACGGAAGTCACGTTAGATCTGCAAGAACGAGCAAGTCGTTGGAAACAAATCGAATTGCTCTGCGGATTTTCGATCACCAACAATCCAGGTTTGACGCATTTAGAGACGCTTTTAAGGAGCAGCGTTGGCAACCGCGGGGGATACGTGTACGTACCTCCAGCCGCAGGTATATATATGTATATTTTTTTTTAAATGAACCATACTTACGAATAAACTAACTTTTAAGAAATCTTTTTTAGTTTCTTATTATTCATATTCTTTTTTTTTTCCTTTTCTAAAATCCTTTCCATACCCTGCAATTTAGACATTGTCAGGCTTTCTATGGAAATAAAATGTGATGTTAGAATTGAATGACCTGTAATTGCACTATTTCAGTAATTAAACGTACTGATAGTAAGTGAACTAAATAGGAATAGTAGTTATACCGAGCATGTCGATAAATGAACATTCCTGAAAAAAATTCGGAATTGATCTGTACAGAAAACTATAGTTTGTCAGAATTTGTAACGTTATTTTTTCCTTTTTGTTGTATTATTATGTATGTTGTTTTTTAAATTGTATTTTCGGATCCGAGATTTATTGTTTAATTGATTATTTATGTTTTTATATAATATTTTACTAAGTGATGGTATTTAGTTAGAAACTGTAATATGAAGTAATTCGTAACGTTCATTTCTTTGTTTTGTTTTGTTATTGTTTGTTAATTGTTTATTTTATCTTTATTTATTATTCGTCTTCGTTTTTTATTTTTGTTTCCTAGTGACGTGTTTATTGTTTATTTAATCACTTATGTATTTTTATTTACAATATTATTTCAGTTATTAATTATTATTTTATTTTCTAAGGTCGCAATGGCACACCAGGAGAAGACGACGATAACTCGTCGATCCATAATCCGACAGCAGGTAATCCAGCCCTCCTTTGGATTGGCAGGCTTCCACATCGCAGGCTTAAGTTTCGTTTAAACGCTTGGTAGAATATTTTGCTGTGGCTTTGCAGTGGCTTGCTTGTTTTACTTCCGTTTCGCAGCGTGTGCGCTTGTATTTCTTAATTAAACGTGTGAATTGTTTCGCATGAACGGTGTGTGCCTAGTTTACATGGGGAGGTTTTGAAATCGAGGGGGAAAAAAGAAAGAAAGAAAAAAAACGCTCAGCTTTCTTGATTGCTCTGGCGCTTTTGAAAATGGGGCTTCTTTTGCCTTGCCTTCCGCCCTCGCAGTGAAGCACTTGGTCTCTACGTCCGCTCTGCTGTTTCTTACCTCGCCTGGGGGACTTGGTGGACCCACTCACAACCGTTATGGTGACATCACAGGAACGGAGGTCCGATCCCGGAATTCGGCGGCCAGGAAAGCCCTCGTTAAGCGAGACAGCTCGTCTTCCTTAGAGTCAGCTGGAACCTTGTCCAATGCTTTGGCTGTAGGTCAAATTCACGCTACTCATTTACCTTCCGTGACAAATGGTATGTTTCACGTTCATTGCCTCCTGACAAATTGTCATTTCAAAAGTGTTTATTGTGAAATCGGGACAACGTTCTGATACATGTCTTTCTTGTCTGGTGTTCTCAGGTTTCGCAGGGAATAAGAAGGCGAAATCAAGCTCGCATGTACAGCGTCCAGTAGCACAACAAGCCGACTATCGTGATCATTATGAAAACGCCCAAGATGAAGTGGATTTGGATGTCCCATCTTTTCAAGTCAAACCTGTGACATCAACGCCCCTAACCAAATCTGTGTCCCTCAATCCGTCAGTCCCCAAGCCTTTACCTTCCAGTCTGTTACGCCAGTCAGCAGCCTTAGATGCGTTGCCAAGTTTGTCGGTTTCCAGTTCCGCCTTGCACAAGCCGAGTCCGACGTTGTCGGAAAGAAGCAAGCGAGCAGCGGCAATCCAGAAGTCTTATTCTCAAGAAACCGAACCCTTAGATCCCAAGGTCCGCGTACGTCTCAGTTTTTCTTTACTCGTTGAAAGTTATTATTTTGTGATATTTAAAAAATTATTGAATTTTATTTTAAAAAAATATTAAATCGTGAAAATAAATTAGTAAATATTTTAAAAATAAAATTAGAAAAAAAATCAATTGTCTTTTCCATGTAGTTGCCTGTTCGAAATTCGCAGTCGGAATCCGCATTGGATGTCTCGCAAATCCAAAGAGGGGCGCCCGTATTTGTAACGTCCGGTGCACAAAAAGAAGATCGCCTTGCAGAGGAAACTTTGTCTATAAAATCGGCAGGAAGCTCGGATGAGCACAAAAAATCTAAACGCAAAGTTTTTGGAGGTTTGTTTTCAAAAAGTCGGAAACACAAGTTAGAAAAGTCATGATGTTTTTATTAAAAAAATTGATCGATTTACGAAAGCACATTGAAACACTTTCTTGACATACTTGTACAAAGCGTGACATTGTTGTGGTCTTCCGGCTTTTCTTCGTCTTTGTACCGCCTTTTGTCCACTGGGCGATTATTAATTTTGTATCCCCCTTTTTTTTACTTGTGGTGAATTGTATAGCGTTGGTTTTGTGCAATCCTTTTCCACCCCGAAGCAAAAATAATTATTGTCTACTTAGCCCAGGCTGTTGTACATGTTATAATGATAATAATAATTTTAATGAGGTTTAATTTATGTTTCGAATATTTACCATCGCTTTACGTTACAGTATGACAGTGACGCTAAAGTGTTTTGTAGGGCACATTATTGTGTTGACCACTACGTGTCTGGTATTTGTCTTCGTACACATAATTTTCAGAAGGAAACACCTGTAGGACTCCAGGACCGAGCCATTCTCTTTCTACCCACCTGCGGAAACAGGTGTTAGACTTCCAAAGAACCGAAAGCAAGACGAAAGTGAACATGAAATATTGTGCTATTTTCGTGAGTTTTTGCCTAGCACAGGTTACAGCGTTAAATTATTGCGCATTAGGCCGTGATCATACGCTTTGCAAGTACAAGGTAACCATAAAAATCATTTTTTCTTTTCATTTAACCGTTTAGTTTGCTATTTTTCTGCCCCTTCAGTATAGCAGACAATTTTGGAGTTACATTAAAATTTACGATTTTGTTGTAGGTTGATCAATATGGTTCTTCCTGTGAAAAGATTTTTCCTGTACAATTCACCGATGAAGATAAGGCAGAGATTGTCTTCATGCATAACGATTTCAGGCGCAGAATCGCTAAAGGTGAATCGCATATGAATTTGCCGTCAGCTTCCAACATGCGCGCCATAGTAAGTGAAAAAAATAAGGATATAACAAACTTTCCTAGTTTGTTGTATAGATCTAACCAATCATACTTTGCTCGCCTTATGTTTTTTATTTCTATAGGTTTGGGATGATGAGTTGGCTACAATTGCACAAGTTCACGTTCAGCAATGCGTTTTCGAATCGGATGAGAACCGTAGAGTTGGTATGCATTGATTCTGAATTCGCCATAGTTGATATAACCTTAGTATTACACTTAATGCTTTTCAAGATCGGTTCCTTGTTGGCCAGAATATAGCTATCTCGTTAAGTCATTCACCTGTAACGAAGCCAGACTGGACATTCGCCATTCATTCTTGGGTTGAGGGGGAAAATAACGTCAATGTTTCAGAAATTTTGTCTTACAAGTAACATGGAAGTTAATTTTCGATTGTTGTGTTAATTGTGAAATTCGTAGACCCAACCCAGATCCGATGAAGTTTGTTAAGCAATTTACTCAATTTGTGTGGGCAAAATCGCACACAGTGGGCTGCGGAATTGCGTCGTACCACGATAGGACGGTGATAGCTGAAGCGGCCTACACTTACAAAATCCTCGTGGCTTGTAATTATGGCCCTGGTGGTAATACAGTCAAGGCCCCTGTTTATATTCCAGGAAAGCCCTGCTCGAAGTGTCCTAAAAGCACTGTATGCGATGACGGCTTATGTGTTGCCGAAGTAAACAACGACGAAGAAATTGTGCAGCGTATCGAGTTGTAGACTTCGAAATAAATGCAACCGGAGTTTCCGAATTCCGCCTAAAACGAATTCCGTCTTGCAAAAAGGAAGGTCTGGCCCCTGGCCCACATCCCTGTTGTTATGCGGTGTGGCTTGCTTCACTCACCTGCACTTGTTCTATAGAAGTCCTAACGCTAGTCAGGTTTAAGTTTAATAGAAAGGCAAGTAGCATTCTCACAGATCTGGAAACATTACATACTATTGTTTGATAGAGAGCACTTTGTTGGAGTCACTTTCTTAAGAACAAACTTCTCTTTAAAACAACTTTAAAAATAATGATCAAGAAAAAAAGAACTTTTATCTAGATTACAAATGTTCACTATCTTTTGCAATGTATTGTAACTCTTTTCAACGATGGAAGTGAACCTTATATCAAATGGCTTAGCGATAACCGGTTTATGCGAATTCATGCACGTTTGCTGTTATGTTTTGTAATGTTGTGTGTTTTGTTAGCGTATTCCAACGTTGTTGGGTCCAACTGGAAGTTCGTTACGCAGTTAAAACACATATTCTTTGCACATGACTGATTTCCTTTTTTAAAAAAGGTACTGCAGAAGAAAATGTATTTTTCTAGTTGTCGCTTACAGATTTCCTAACTTGCCTCAAAGCTCTCTATCCCATTTTTTTAACGATTCATGTAACCGTTTGTTTCGGGAATCTACGTTAACTTGCACGAGACACCACCAAAGTACCTTAATCAAGACCAGAAAATCGCTTGCAGAATTTAGATATTTTTTACTCCGTTGTTGTATTTTATGGTATTTTTCAGAACACTCCGCATGGAAAAATCTGCGTTAATTGAACACGAAACACCTCCGAAAATACTTTTGCTAAAACCCCGAAAATTGTACGCAAAATTCTGATTTTTATAAACCTATTTTTGCTGCATTTTGTAGTATTTTTTCAGTACATTTCCACCCCTCAAAAATCGTATTTTTTGAATTTCCCGCAAAAATTGCAACCTCCCTCCAAAAATTCTGTCTTCCCATTGGTGGAAATTCGAAAAAATGGGCCTGGTTACGTTTTCGAGCTGGGAAGGTTTTTTCCGGGTTATTTTCCATAAGAAACAATGGTGAGCAAAGGGGTTCCCCTTCAAAAATCGTGAAAAACTGGAGCTCCGCCTTCCTTGCCGACCTTGCTCCTCCCTAGCTGGTACCCATCCCTCGTGCTCGCTCCCATCCTTCTGTTTCCCACGTGGTTCGGTTTCCCGAACCACTAGGTACTCCATACTGGATAGATGTAAGCACGACAGAGAGGGACCAAGCCAGGAAGGAACTCGTATAGGGAAGGAAGGAGGATATATACCCAGGAGGGCCTGGAATTTTTTCAATTTAAAATAACCAGGCAACAGCCAGGATCGAACTTGCGACCTCACGATCTCGGCGTTATCCGTTAGACCGCTAGGCCAATTCTTCCTTACAGATACATGTCGAAGACTTATATATAAAGCATGCTGATAGATGTGCTATAAGCTAACGCCTTTCATACTCGTGTGAGACATTCATCGTACGTATAATCGCTCCAGTGACAAATGTACCGCTGCAGTATCCAGTGTATTAAATCTGCTTGTATAGAACCGTTACAGCCAAATAGCTACGATCACGCCGTATTAAAAAAATAATGAGAAGAAAATAATCACTCCTGTAAAAGACGATACCGAATGAAGCCAATGCACAAAGGCTTTAAGCCAGGTATGTACTTTTCCCCCTTACTTTTTTTTGCATGGAATCTTCCCCTTGCGCTACTTAACATGTTTGTGACATTCGTGGCATTGTAAGTATTTTATTTTCGGGATAGTGTCAAAACGATCTGACACAGAATTACTTGTAAGTGTACAAGACAACAAATGGTCCCTTGCTCGATTTACGCTAAGAATACAAGACCATTAACAATACATCGAAAATTTTTATTAAGGTGATATTTATTATTACCGATTTTCACGCTAAACGACTTTATAACGCCCAGGCTTGTTCGTCTGAAAGAAGGAGATAGTTAAACGCATCATTTCGTCTTGCGGGAGACGAACAAATTCAGTGCCAACGTTCTTCCTATACCCACGGCAGGATCATTTCGGAACTTGGCCCAGCCTTGCTCCCATTACTTTCCAGCAGAATTCTTTCGCACCTAGCCCAACCGTGTTAAGGAACTTGCCGCTAGCAAGATTCCCTTATACCCTTCCCCCAGTTACCACCCAAGAAACCTACACAAGTAATGTACACCTCCCAAGCTAAACTGGCACGTGAGGTTTAGCACCATCAACCGACAGTATAAGCTGGGCAATCCTTCAGGACTTGCCCAGCGAAAAACTGTAATGCAATTCAAATATCTGGTACACATAGTAAAGAGCCTGTAGAGCTTTAAAGGCAGAACCGGCTTAGCGAGCTAACGTTCCTCGTGGCGGGTTAGCTTAGCGCATGTTGTGTGACAGTTTCCCATCATTGGATTACCTTTCAAGTAGGGCTCGCTCGCACAGCTTGCGCGACAGGTCGCGGATCTTGTTTTTGTGCATCGGCTATTGCTTATTTTGCAGTCAAGCTTGGATTTGAAACTATAATTCAAAATATTTGCGAAGTAAGCAGATTGAAAATGAAAAGCTACTGGATCCTTAAGCGCTATTTCCTCGCTTTTTTGACGTTATATTTCATCTCAAACGCATCATCTGATCTCGCTAGTCGTTATAATAGTCAACGTCTTCAACAACTCAAGCAAGATATACCTTTTCTGCTTTACTAGCAAGTAATATCTTCTTTATTATTATGACTAATTTAGGGATGAAGTGAAAGGTATGTTTTACCATGCATACGATGGATACATGAAGTATGCGTACCCCTACGATGAGTTGCAACCAATTTCCTGCCGTGGAGTAGATACCTGGGGAAGGTAAATAGTACATTTACATTTTAAGTAACGAAAACTCTCCACGTTTTGATCTTAAGTTACTCGCTTACTTTGATCGACGCGATGGATACGCTTTTGGTTATGGGAAATTACTCCGAGTTTGCCCGGGTAGCTGAAATTGTCTCACAACGTGAACACTTTGACGAACACATCAACGTGTCTGTCTTCGAAACGAATATTCGCATCGTTGGTGGCTTATTGAGCGCCCATATTCTTTCCAGAAAGTAATTTCTAGTTTTACCATCAGTACTATTTCATGAACTTCAGTATAATCGGATACCACCTAATTAGGGCTGGAATTCCTTTGGATCCGGGTTGGCCGTGTAATGGATCTTTGCTCCGTCTTGCAGAAGACGCAGCTCAACGCTTGCTACCCGCTTTTAATTCCAACACGGGAATGCCTTATGGTACTGTTAACTTACGTCACGGCGTTCCAGAAGGAGAAACTCCGGTGACCTGTACAGCAGGCGTAGGCACAATGATTGTTGAGTTTGGCACTTTGTCCCGTTTAACAGGAAACCCTATATATGAAAAAGTATGCATAATTTCTCAAAAATTGCTTCAGACTTTTCTTGTACTTGTTAATTCTTTTCACTACACTTCTGTTTTTTAATTTATCCTACTTTTTAATAAGTTTATTTATTTGCTTTTTAATATCAATTTTGCACTTGTTTTTTTTTTCATTAGCTATTATTACTTTTTAGACTGCCCTGAAGGCTCTGGATGCGTTGTGGAAGCATCGTTCGCCGTTGGATCTGTTTGGTAACCATATCAATGTGGAAACAGGCGTCTGGGTTGCTACTGACGCTGGAATTGGCGCGTCGGTGGATTCTTACTATGAATACTTGGTGAAAGGAGCGTCTCTCTTTCAAAATCCTATGCTCATGTCGATGTTCAATCGAGCTTATAAAGCAGTGCAAAATCACGTGCAAAGAGACGACTGGCATTTCTGGGTAACGATGAACAAAGGCGCAGTAACGTTGCCCGTATTCCAAAGCTTGGAAGCATTTTGGCCTGGATTGCTCGCTATGGTGGGCGACGTAAATTCAGCCATGAGGACTTTGCATAATTACTACCAAGTATGGAAGCAATTTGGCTTCATGCCGGAAATGTACGATGTTCCCCAGGTAAGCTAACACTTTTATCTCTTTCTTGCTCAAAATCCTTATTTGTCTCCCAGAGTACATTCCATGTTTTCTGAAGATCTGTTTTTGACGAAAACTGAATTGAGCCATGTAATTATTAATATTTCATGTTATCTACCTAGGCTGATATTCGATCCAAGCGAGGAGGATATCCGTTACGTCCGGAGTTCGTAGAATCTCTCGTTTACTTGTATCAAGCGACACAGGATCCACTTCTCCTCGAAATGGGTGAATCTGTCATGCGCGCTATACAACACAGCGCACGTACGCCTTGTGGATATGCAACGGTAATGCTTTATTGATCTCAAATTATTGTTAAGCTATTGTAACGTATTTCATTTACTTAGATTAAAGACGTGAAAGATCATAAGATTGAAGACAGGATGGAATCCTTCTTCCTGGCGGAAACTACGAAATATTTATACCTTCTCTTTGACACGGAAAATTTCATTCACAATACGGGAAGCTCCGGGGTCCTTTACCGTGGAGGGAAAAGCGAATGTGTCTTAGACGCGGGGGGCTACATCTTTAATACTGGTACATTCGTCGTTTTCTAGTATGTGGCGGTTTGCATTTAAAGCTATTGTAGAAGCCCATCCAGTTGACCCCGGGGTATTGGATTGTTGTTCAGCTCAGGAGCAAAATTTCTTAGATGATTTGGTTGAACAGTCCGTTTCGTCTTATTCGCATTTAACACAAAAAGAGGTAACAATTTCTATCTAAAAATTATCCTCAACTGACAAATAATTTTCAATCCGTTTTGTTATCCATATAGGAAGTTGAGCAGCCAGGGATAGTTTCAGGTGATTATTCTCTTTTGTCTTGTAGAGCCGCAACATTCCTTCAGAAGGTGTGCATTATGGGTGAAGTGTGTTATTGAAATACAGATTTTATTTATCAACTCCCCGCGTTTGCCATTCCACTTTTCCCTCTCTAGGGCTGAATATGATATGCAGGTTATTTGATAGAACATAAAGAGGCTTTATTTTGGCATTTTCCCCTATTGTGATGCACGGTTCTAAAAGGTATAATATCTACATTACTAAAAGCCTGAACTAGGAATGACAATACTTTGTATGGCAGTTGCAGTTTGCAATTGCTGTCTTTCAACCTCTTTTGCACTTTCCAACGCTTAATAAGCAAATCTCATTTTCGACGGGTACCCCAATTTGTCTAAATTGGGTTGGCAAGCAAAATTGACCATGGGAGGAGGACCACACATCAAGACCAAGGTATCGGAGCCAGGAGGGAACAAGTGATCCGCAATCATTTCCGCAGACACGAAGCCCGTGCTGTATTTCCAATCTAACAAAAAATTTGGTTCGAAACGATCGTTTGACCAAGCGAAACTCAGGTAAAACTTACCGGCATCAGGTCTGTCGACTGTATACCAGATTTTTAACCTATCTGGATTCGTCTCACGAGCTTCTTCTAGTTCGTCCTTCAACAAAATGTCAGACGGCGTCTGGTTGGCGAACAACAAAGCCATTTCGGTAGTATCTTCAGGGTCCTTAAGAATCTGTCGAATCAACTGCAGCATTGGCGCAATACCGGTGCCCCCTTTCAATATAGAAACAAAATTTAGCTTTCCGTGACCAGAATTTAGAAATCAGGTCCATTACCAGCAACCAAATTAACTTTTTTGGCAGGTACGATGTTCGCTGGGGCGCTTTTTTCTGTCTTGATAGCAAATTGACCTTTGCCTTCGTAGACCAACAAGCCCGAAGGCCCGCGCACGTCAATTGTCTCTCCAATTGGCAGGTTTTCTAAATACTGACTCATTTTGCCACCTTCGGGAAATTTGGGATGCACATTACGGAAATAAACCTACAACAATAGGGTTTGAATTAGCTCTAGTAATCTTTTTTCCTTAAGAAAGGGAAATTAATTACGCCAAGAAAGAAAAAAAATACTTTAATAACTAGGTCCATGTAGCCTTTATCTTCATCACTGGTGACGGGTGTATATGGGCGGATTACCAATTGTCCACCAATTCTCGCTGACAAGTAAACGTGCTGACCCACTGGCAAGCCCAGTACGTGATCAGAAGAAGGCAAGGCAAACCTAAATCGGCGAGTATCATGGCTTATAATATGCTTCTCAATTAGCTTCAATGGATATTTAGTCTGAGGCTCCACAAGTGTGACAGGATTCGCGTTCTTTTTTGCTGATTCACTGGAGCTGCGGCGAGATAAGCTCATGTACAGCTTCGTAAACACGGCTGTACATACGACGACTCCAACGCCGAGAAGTATGGGAGAAACCTTTTAGAAAGGGATAAACTCCATTAATATACAACCATTAAAAATAGTTTTTAGCTTACTCTAGCTAGCGAATCCATGTCTGTGCTTCCGTTCTCACTGCCCATACGTTAGAGAAGGGAGGGAGACCCTTACTAACCCACTTTCACCTTAGTTATGAAACTGTTCCGGCAGGTGGTGTCATTGTTAGTGCATCCTCGAATCACGTGATGCCAATGACGAAAACATGCTCTCGGAGTGCCCCAGTGCACCCCAGGGAATTTATTCCTATCGTTGAAAATGGATTGACTTGATTTTTTCCGCTTTTATATACTACCGTAACAATACTTCTCTTTTCTTAAACATAACTAGCTTGTTAGACGTATTATTTCAAGAAAAAGACTGAATTATGCAAAGAGCAACTCCTTTCGGGGCAATCTGAAAAAATGGTTAATAGCGAATTCAGTTGGCAGTGCAGTGCGCGCACTGGGAACTCAGTTCTTTTGCCCTGTGACGTCGCGCCTGTTGGACTCAATAGGACAATTCAGCCCCAACTGAAGACAACATTTGCACCCATTCGGAAAGTGCAGCCCCAGGTTGACCAACTGAATTCGCTATAAGGCAGCACTGGAGCAGCCTGCGAAACGGGCCAGGCGACGTGGATTTGTTTACGTGTTAATGATTTTCCGAATGAGTCAGTAAACAAAAGTTATTTCCCAAACGCTCTATGAATTATTAGTCGACATGCAACCCACATCATATAAATTCGATAGCTCAGAAGTAAGATTCCATTCATGATTGTATATGGGTAGTTTACTTAAAATTTTAACTGTTTTATCTGTTTTGCAGGATATTTCAATAGATGGTTTAGAAGGAAACTTGAACATTCCCTCAACTGGAACACCTGATGCCGGTGTACTTGGGAGTACCAACTTCAACACACTAGACGAACCCATTAAAGACACCATACTACGAGACTTGAAGGCGATTGGCTCCAAATTTACGCACGTTCTTTATCCCCGTCAACAGAAAAACTTACTGGCAGAATGTAAATTACACTATTACGTGAACTAATTCTCTATAAAGCCTAACGATTTCTATTGATTTTTGTAGGGGATTTGTGGGGTCCTCTAATATTGTGCAATGCAATGGCTCTGTAAGTTTCCTTAGAAACAATATCCGCCAAGCTTTGCGTTTTTTATTCAAATTAATACCTTTAGCTTGCTACAAGAAGGATCTTCGAGTGAGTCGCATCACAGCGGGGGTCCAGAGTTTACACAAGTCTTCGTAATTGTCTGGGTCGGTGCAATGGTAGCCACAGTCAATATAAAACTATTGGGAGGAATCATGTAAAATCCTGCTTCTTCTCTTTGCAGTGTATCTAATAATTATTATTTTATTTAGTTCACTTTTCCAGAGTATCTGCGTTCTTGGCTACTGTCTTTTACCCTTGACTATTGCTCTTATCGCGTGTCGCATTATTCTATTGGTCGAGCAGACCACTTTATTATTCGTCCTGCGGTTCATTCTTACGGCTGTAGCGTTAGGTTGGGCTGTTTGGGGTGAGTTTGTCTGTGCTTTTATGAATTGTTACATTAATCACTTATTTTTTAGCTGCTGTCAAATTCCTGGGAAATTGTTGTCCTGAGAAGCGGAAGATTCTAGCCATTTACCCTGTATTTCTGTTCTACTTTGTAATAGCGTGGACAGTTGTCGCTCGTTCTAATGAATAAAATAAAAATGTGTATTTGCTCTATGTCATTGGTTTATTGTAGTGAACTTAACTATACACGTCTTCCCACGCAGACAAATCACGAACTCGCCCATTTTAGTACCCTTTTCTGCCGCGAAACCTCTGTCTTGCATCCAGCTAATGAAACAGAAGTACAAATAGTTAGAGACAGTCTGTACATCAGTCAAAGAAGCTTACCAGGGAACGTTTGCATTCAAAGAATGTAACTCGTAATTTAAAACATTCGTCAGGAACGGATGGATCTTTCGATAGTAGGCACTCCTTAGGGGATTTGTGATGCTATTTCCAAATGTAGTAAAAAAATATTAGTTTCCGAGTACAACAAACTGAGACTTCATCAATATCATAATTAACATATAATTAACAGGTCATTTATTTTTTTACTTTCGTAACGCAGTCTGATTTCAGTAAGCAATCTTTTAGATCGTCTCGCAATCCTGCGCAAGGTGATTTATCTTCTAACTGAGATGGATCTTGGTAAGCCTGTGGCATTATAATCTTTTTAAAATCACAAGAAAATAGCCCAGTGAAAAAAAGCCAACAATTCACACAAGTAAGTTCGATCAAAACAATCAGTCATGCACGCGGCAAGCATGTACATGTACCTTATTCGGTGACTCTTTTACGCAGAGGCGGGGATTAGCTGAGTAAGAAAGAAACTCATTCGATAGTTCATGATGAAGACAACGGCCAGTGTGGCCGCCCATTGGCTTAACTAGATAAACAACTACCGTGGTAGCGCGCCTTCTTTCAAAACCGAAAATAGCTACTTCAAAGAAATGCAATTATGTGGATTCTTGTGAAAGCGGGTACACATTTTCCGTTGACATTTAAAGCCCGAACCCCTAGATCCTTTCGTATTGACTATTATAGTACTATTCCTATGATTTTAGTATCCGATATCCTGGTTTCTCACACAATAATAGATGAAGTCGTACGGTTACTTTACAATTTTTGAGACATTTAGGAATTCCTATGTTCGCCATTATAAGGGTGTGGGGTGGGGGCTGGGATAATAAACCTTGACCGCCCGGATGCAATCTATCGCGTAAAATACGGAATATTCCCGATACGCCTTAGGGCACCCCCAAGATGGCGTGACGCTTTTTTTACCGCTGTCCATAAAATTGATGACGTTGGCAGGGGAGTTGCTTAACAGACGTAAACAAATAAAACGTGTAGAGCTCATCACTTTCACTGCAGCCGTTAGGCTAGTGACGGATTAACATTCCTTGAGCTTGTTAAACTTTCCAACCTCATTTTTTAAGTGTTTTTCATCGAATTATGAATCCCCAGTCTAATCAGCCAAGCGATCCAGGAGTTGCAGGTAAATAGACTTAATTCGATTAACGTAAGCCGAAGATTCCACTCGAACGTAACTTTCGCTTTCGATTGTAGGTTCCCCGAAACCCTCACCCCCCGCACAAGGAGGATTGTTAAGCAAAGCTGGCGGATTGGCTTCTGGAGTATTCAGTTTAGGTATCCTAATTCATAATTACATTTCTACACCGTATTTACACGTGTAACTCATGCGTAATTATGTGTATGAATTAGGTGCTACGGTCGTTGGAGCTGGCGTTGGGTCTGTGAAATGGGCGGCGAGTACTACGGCTGCCATTGGAGGGGGTATCGTCTCAAAAACCGCCAATGTAGGCGGAACTGTAATTTCCGCAGCTAAAAATTATATTCCTGTTCCAAGTCTTCCCGGCTCTCAACCCAAGAAAAGCGAAAAGCAGGACTAGAAAACGTATTTGTGACACGGGAAATGGTTGTTGGTGGGATTTCAATGACATCGGGGGGGCTTGTGACGAAAATTCTTCCTTGGCTTTCACTTACTCAGATATTTAGATCTTTGAACAATGCAATCGCTTGAATTATTTACGTACTTAAAAAAAAGAAAACTTCACCAAAGAATCCTACTTGCCTTATGATATTGTTGCTAGTTGGGTGCCATACTTGGATGCTTTGCAGAAAATAAACTGTATAATACAACGGCTATCATTTGATACAAAACGCAACAAAACGAGTTTCTTTTTGCCCTTCTTTTAGTCTGCAATATTCTCTCGGCCAAACTCTTCTAAATCTTCGTGTTGCCGCTTGTTTGACAGAAAAGTCAGTTGAAGGCAATCCATTGATAAAGGCCCAGGATTCGCCAATGAAAGATCGACATTTCGATAATTGGCCTGGGAACAAAAGCGTAACAAGTTTTATCTGGATTTTCAAATGTGATCAGGCCAATTACATACCAGTTGAAGCGAGGACAAAAAATAGCGCGAGATTTCGTATCTGGGTTTTCCTCGGACTAGTTCCTCGAAAGGTATAGTCTCATGGCTTGGAGCGAAATGATCCAAAATTTCCCCACCATACGCATGGATATCAAAAGAACGCCGATCTTCTTCTTCTTCTAGAATAGGACGCATGCGGTTATGCCATTCTGCTACTCTCTTGGCGGAATCAGTAGAATGGAGTGCGCTCTAGAAAGACCATGGAACTGAATAGAATACGTAGGGGTCTTTTTTTTCTAGGTACTTGAGCTGAAGCCATGTACTCCGCGATAGCTTTGCGAACTAATTGTTCATAGGACAAAACCGCGTCCTGATGGTTAAGGTTCGTTCCCAAATCAATATCGTTTTGGAATATAGCTTCCATCTCCCTGTTACCGTCATCTTCCCAGTCCGGTGCCATCTCTTCTTCATGGTGTTCTTCTGCGTCGTGGTCCAAATTGTCTTCTTCTTCAATAACGGCATCAGGTACGCGGTTTCTGCTCACTAGGTTCACAAAACATGAATCGGTAATGGCGTATCTTAACTCATGAAAATTTCACGTACAGTCGTGGTAAAAAATAAATAAAAAAATATCGGGACAGAAGGCTCAAAATGTCATTTTCCTTTCCTCTTTTCAGATAATTTTTATTACCACTACTGTACAAGAAGACTTACTGAGAAACGCTTACGACATGTCAGACGGAAAATTAAATATGAAGAAGTTACCTGGTTTAAGCTTGGTAACGCGTTGCTTTATCACTTTCAGCTTTTCGCTGCACAACGCAATCTCAGCTTGGAAGTCCGGTAAAGGTTTTCGAAAACCCTTTGCCTGTTTGTAGGCCGTATAAACAAACACTTGCTTCAGGTACTGGTCGATAGGTAATAATGTTACTGCTACTTTGCGAGGCCGCTTCTTGCCTGCTTCCTGAAAAACGAAGTATCATTTGGTTCAGATAAGAAAACTAATTTAAATAGGGATTTTTTCTTAAATAAAGAAAACGTATTAAATAGTAAATTTAGCTTCCTAAAAAACAAAGCTACAGTTTGCTTCAGTAAAAACAAAGTAAGTGAAAATAGGAATAACTAATAAGGAATATTTTTTAAATTGATTTTGTCATCATAGGCTTTCGTCTACTGATAAAGGAATAACTTCGTACATGAAGAAAAAATTATAAATATTACATTGGGACAAAGCAGGAGTTGGCAAAACACAAAGTCGAAAATTGTTTTGTCGTACCGGTTCAGCTTCTTTTTCTATTTCTGGCGGTAGGCGAATGGTTTTGCCTTTTTTGCAAGGTTTGGGCACGCCTACAGGTTCGTGTGGATCTAAAGGAGCAAACGGATCTTCGAACTCCGGAAGGTTTGCAGGCTTACGTTCCCTTAAAGCCGGCCTAAATTTGAGTCACAGATAAAATTCCAAGTCGTGGTTCTGAAGGAAATACCTTTGATGATTATCATGATCATTATCGACGACCGTGAGCTCCCGAACATCGTCAAAGTTCTCCATATCCGGAGCTCCTGACAGGTCATTATCATGACCAACTTCCGGAGGCGCGTGTATAGAATTTGTCGACAAACGCACCCCACTTCTTGCGGCAAAATCTTCATATCCCTCCTGACCATGATTTTCATCACTTTCGCCTTGCAAATAAACGTTACACTAACAAAATTTTCTTGAATAATCATTATATTACCCCCAACATTCTCGCTGCCTAAATTAGTTTGCGGCCTAGTATCGCCAATTATGCCGGTCTCAAAATTTATTGGAAGGTAAAGTCTACGGCAAACAGAAGTCTAAATTACACGAAAAATTTGAGTTCTTTACGGTTACTTGAATTCATCGAGAAATCCCAGAACTTCACCTTTGGCAGACTTGAGCTTAATTCTAAATTGATCTACAAAATCATTGAGAGGTTTTAGAGCCAGTAGTTCTTTGGGCATCGTGACTGGTAAACAATTATGGTCCTCGAGGACAGCGAGGTTATCTTCTCGAAGACGGATGTTTTTGCCTAAAACAAGCGAAAAACAATAAAAATCGCGGAGAGGACGAAATTAACGAATCACCTATAGGGACACAATCTAGGCTTTCCCAGATCTCAAGTGAGCCCCAGGCAGTTCTTTTCCCTTTCTTGGTCGCAGCACCTGAGTCATCGTTGTCTCCGCCTTCGTCATTCGCTTTCTTGTCCCTGTCATGAAAGAAAGGAGCGATAATTTATTTTACTCTCATTGTTATTATCTTAGTTAATAATCTTTTACTACAAGTTAATCTTACTTTCTTCCTTGCAACATTTCCATCATCTGAAGCACCAAGTTCCAAAGAAAGTCGACTTTTTTCCCATACACTACAGCCGAGCCCTGGATTAATAACGCAGCCTCGGCAAAATTCATCCGTGTAGCTCCTCCATCGAACGTAAATTCAAATTGATTCAAGTACTCAATATAGTCCTCCAGATACTGCAGAGGAATTGAAACTCCTGAACGCTTTCAATAAGGTGCTACGATAAATTTTACCTTGGCAACGTCCACTTCCCAATTCTTCGTCAGATCTCGGATTGGGTGCAGGAGTTCCGCAAATCTTTGATCTGCTTCTTCTCCTGACGTCATTGTTGCTCGCATGGAATATCACGAAGAGAAAAGGTCACGTTTCGGATGGACAGAACGACAAGTACTGTAGAGGTATGTTCACAACAAAACAAATTTCAAGTCGTTATCAGCATACGCGCCAAACAGGAGCAGCGCACGGCGCGGGAGACCCGAGAAAGGCGCGGAATTCAAATCGACCAAGGGCGACCCGTAAATGCATGGGTTCCGTTAACTTTTACTATCACAATAGCCTTAATACAACATCGATGCAATTTGTACACAGATCTGTAAGGTAGCAGCACTGTAAGATTAATAATTATTAGGAAGAATGTTTAACTCGGTAAAAAAGTTTAGCCCAGCTTCGTAAATAATGAAATGCTTGCATTAACAAATCATGGCAGCCACGCTTGCTGCCCTACACGTGCAATTTACTTTGATACCAGTGCAGCTAATTCTTTACAGGAGTCGCCGCTACCATTTACTTGCATTTCGTATCATTATAACAATAGAAGTTATATTGTAGATGCTACAAGAATGGAGAAATTAATGCAAATTTCAATAAAGCTAATTTTCACGCAAGATCTCACCATATAGAAACATTTCTACCATTGATATTTATAGCTTTTTAGTTACGTAGTTGGCTATGCAATTTACCAGACGACATTCGACTGGGGCATCGTTCCTTTGCCTCGTATTATTCTCGAACCTAATTCCCCATAACCTTTTCATATTTTCGAAAATTTTTTTTTGTCGAAATCTGAGATATTGTCACCGGTCCTCTGGCAGGTTTGCAAAATCACTGTACGTTTTACAGTACGAAAAATGTGAACGCTAATTATGTTTCGCTATTCATTCATTCGTGATTTGATTATATGCATTGCTCTCACGTTTGAAGACTGGGAGAATGCCTTCATTAGACCTTAATTTTTCACGTCGCCACCACAAAAATAAGGCAAATTAAAAAGTTTTACTCCATGAATGAAATCGTGAGACAGAAGAATTCAGACCAGAAGACGCACAACGACCTAGCCCGACAGCGTCAATATCCTAAAAATATGAACACCTACATCTTTCCTGCGTCATAATTTAATAAAGTCATGTGGGTCCTAAACCAAAATTGTGTGAAGTACGTCTCACATTCGCAGCGTAACCGAATAAACCACTCCGGTATTAATCGCGCACTGGCGCGAGTCTCTCAATCAACTTCAAATGTCGTGTAAGTCATAAAAACTGCAGTCAAATGGAAGTTACATGGTTGTCCTAATCTATTATTATTTCCAGTCTTTTCCTATTAACGAATGCAGCTGATACAGTACTGGCAGGAAACCTTTCTAAGCACTGAGTGTTACCTAGCAATTGTAATAAAAGGGCACTAACCGTAAAGCAAAAAAAAGAGCTAAAATTGAAATAGGAAACAAGCCATGCAACAAGTTACGGATGAAAAATATCGCTTCTACTTTATTGGCACACCATACCTGCAATAGCGTCGAGTAGAAATAAATACCAGGCGCAGAAATTACCCACGGCGAGTGTAGAAAGGTAAGAAGGCGATGAATAAAAAACGCAAGCGCCGTTTCGATTGTACTGTAACGCTATGCGCCGCTGTATTTCCTGCTATGGGAGTAAAATACATGTGCTGTGGATTGCCTACGCACCTAATGTCAATACAGACCAACCAACCTATAAATACCTTTCACATAAACCATTGTCACCTCAAAGTGTTGCTTATTCACAAAAACGTGTGCTACCCCAGTGCTGTCGCTAGAAGTACGTGATACAATACCTAAGTGACCACTGAGATTGACATTTGTCAAACACAAGGAAAAGCTAATTTCATCGCGATTAATCTCAGTAAGCTTAACTATTTTATAAATAATATTTTTTTCAGTTATACAAGCTCTCGTTCCAGTTCTTTTTACTAACAGTCAATTGTGTAGTCGAACATAAACATTTCGTTTCGATTAAACAATATTCAAACAAAATATATTTCAACAGCGATATATATTAAATATTTTTTTTGAGACCCGTTACATCGTCATTATCTTTGGCAAACTAAAAAAAACAACCTAAACATTTTTAGAAATATCAATAAGATATTTGATACATAGCTATAAAGTAAAAAGGAAAATATAACTGAATATGCAAAGATTATCTAGAATACTTTTTATTATTTATTTTAAATTTTTCTTTTTAGATAAAGTGGCACATTGTAAATAGAGAATTATTAAGTTATGTACAAATGTAAACTCACTCGTAAAGGTCCAAATGGTTCAGAAACACTGAGGTATTCTTCTTTTACAAGCTAACTGGGACAAAACAACAGTTACACGAGTTAGCTTTTAGTATATTAACTGGACAAAACAAGATGCAATGTCCTACAATCCCTCGGAGCGATTTACTAATGAACACACCGGAATAGTACTGGAGATATTTATGAACTAAGGGTACAATTTAGCCAATTAGCCATCCACCTTGGAAGAACGTAACGTATACAATTCGAGTTCTTACAATACAAAGCTTACAATTCGTTTTATTTTTTCTCAAGTACAAAGCTACTCGTCTTTCTCTTTGTCTATTCACAACATTTCAAAACACTGAAACAATACAATTTCATATACGTCTTCACCCCGTTTTCTCCTCAGCATCTCAAGCCCCATTTCGTTGCATGGCAATAAAAGTCCAATAGTTCTAAAGTGGTGACGCCGAACTTGTTATCGTCTAATAGGGATTACCTAGGCGATGTCAGTCAAGGCTTATACAAGATTTTTCGTGTGATGTTTCCTGCTCTCCCTCATTGCCAAGCTGAAAAGCTTAAAAAGGAGAAAGAATAACAGCTTTTGCCAAAAAAAGTATCCAATTTCCCCCCAACTCGTCATAGTCACGTGTTTTTCGTAACAGACGAAAAGAACAAATTATTTTAATTTCTTGTCTTTCCTACAAAAGGACCGCCCCGATAAAGTTTTCGACTGACGTCAATGATCAGCACAAAAGGAAGATTACCTCCTTAACGAATCTTAGTAAACAGGTTCATACGAGAGTATCAAATGCGGCTTGAGATAGAGCCTGACACGCACGTCGTGCACACTACAAAACCGGTGCCTTTCTTACAAAAAAACTTTAAAAACACAGCTTGACATTTCCCCCGACATGACTCTAAGCACGTGAACAGTCCGCATAGGTCCAAAAGTCGTAGTGTTTAATATATGTTTATAGAACTAGGGTATGTTCATTACGAAATTTCGAGTTAGCTCCCCACCTAAGATTCATAAATACGCCTTCATCATAAAGCTATTGGAGCTTTTCAGCTCCTTGGCAGTTTGATCGGCAATATAATTCCTAATCTTGACCAACTGCAAGGTACAAACTCAGGTTCGAAAGGTTGAAAAGAAATAGGGTTACCTACTTAAGCATGACAGAAACTCAGCATTCTTACATTTCTTCGCTATCTCTTGCCTCGAGCGACTAAATCCCTCTCCGAAATCTTCGTTTATTGTAGACTTTAGCTATGATCTCATCTCCGAATTCATTATACGATACAGTGCCGACTAGTTCTAAATCCCAAACCTGCCCGAACCAGATCGTAAAAGTTGCACAATTCACTGTTCGCTTCACTACTCTATCTCTGGACGATAGTCTCACTTAACGACAGAATCTTTCATTACAACCTGAGACTACACTATACAATGTATGACACGCTTGTAAGTTCTATAAATGTGAAATCATAAATTATAAAAAAATTATGTACGTACAAAACTTAAATAAAGAAAGTAAGTAAAATGAGAAAAAACTAAAAAACTAGAGAGAAATCGTAATTAAACTACAGTGCCCTGGAATAAAAAATATAAACATTCAAATCAATGTGGAAGTTTGGAACCAAAAAGTTTTTTAATTAACCGGTGTCGGAAGTAATTTTTGCTTGAAAGGCGTTTTGTAAGTTGCAAACACTGTATAAGTTAAAGAGCTTGTTAACTCGTTTAGGCTAAAGTAACGCAATACTTTCACGTCTGTGAAGATCACAGGCTCAAATACCGGGAAAACCCTCAGAAAAAAGAGAGAACCAAAACGATACAAATGATAATGATGTTGACTTACTTGTCCATGAAAAGATACGAAACGAGTTTTTTTATGATTTCATCGATTGACTGCTATTCTTCATGATTGCTATTTTTAATAAGATTTTTTATATATCATGGGGTATAACACGAAATCGTTCAAAATATCGTTACATATTATCTAATACTTTTAAATAGTAAGCTTCAATTATAAAAATCAAATTTTATCGATGAGATATCGCCAAAATACGACCCTGGTCAATTTTTGCTGAAATATACAGTAGCACAATAAAAGAGAAAATTCGAAACCTTTTCGAGACCAAACTGCGTAAATTTTTTACAAAAATAAACAGATTTCGTACTAAAATTATTATTCATAAATATGGAAAACGTTTGCAATTGAACTTAACTTTCTTCTTCTATTAAAATTTTCTCGTACCACAGAAAAAATACTTAAGACATTAAAAAAAATGTTGGCATTACAAAGCATAATTCTACTGACAAGGAAATTTCCGAAATACGTTACAGTTGCCAGATCTCTACGTAAAATATTTCCCACGTAATTTCCCCCAAGTGTGGGAGTTCAACCATTGGTCACGTAGAACGATAGCTGTCGCTCAAAAGTTACGAATGTACTCCGATAAAAGGGAAGGAATAAGTTTAAGGCAACTATCGGCCCAATGAATTTCGGCAATCAATGCTGACTTGTCGTTCCCAATTAAAGAGCCTGGTAATAACGTTGCCGGTTTTACTGATACGCCCTCTGCTTTCCTATATAATCGCTAACACAGTGCCGGGATCTAAAAACGTTGGTTATTTCGCTCTTTATCAAAGGCATCTAGCCATACAGTCTACTACCAGGAACTTTCACCGTCTCCCACGCGTGACGGTGACGTTACCACTGAGATAATTCACACCTTGTTTTATGGAGGCCGACAATCGACAGGGAATTCCACGTTTTCTTTTGAAAGAAAAACTGAAGTATTGAGATTTCCAGATAACCAACCCCCAATCGCATCAGCCTAAGAGACACGAAAGAGCACATAAAATAAGGTTGAAAATTATCCCAGACGCGAACCAGTCAATTTTACGTGAAATTTTAAGGGAAAAAGGAAGTTATTGCACCAGAGGCTTGAGGATTGCGAGAATGCAACAGGTTTGATAGAGTGTTTAAACACAGGATCACAGCCCCCCTCCGCTCCAGTCCTCCCCGATAAGGAACTTTTATAGAGCATACGGAAGTTCCGCGCACCAAGCACTCCAGGGTGGCCGATATAAAAAGGGAGAGGCTGGATTCACCTTAGCTAAGCTTTAGTGTCAGTTGCAACCCACCTGAGCGTGTAGGCCAGACCAAGTTTACACGTGTTCCGAGTCCTTCAAGCTACACCCAAAGTTCTTAATTCCTGCCAATTCCACTTCCCTGTAGCGTTCGAAACTGAAACTTCTTGAAGCGGTGGTGACAAGAAAATAAGTGGCATACATCGGGACAACGTTCACGACCGACTCACTTTAACACATTATGGTTCGTACAAATTGGTGCCTAATTGTCTGCACAATTCTGGTGACGTTGACGGTGGCATCGGACGCCTACCCATGGAGGTAAGTGGGGCTCTTATGGTTCGCTCTTGCCGTAATTAGAAAGCAAAGTGCTCTTGAACAGGGATTTTCTTTGAATAATTGAAAAGCACGCGCAACTGCCGGAAAAGTACGTTTCCGAAGTGCAGCGATGAACATGTCAACTCCCAAAAGATCCAACTGACTTCCTCTTTCTAAGAAATGCAACGATCAGTTTAGCCAGATTACACTAAAAGTTACCATAGTTTCCGTTTCAATTATTCTCTTCGCAACGAGCTAATCTTAGTGGACAAGCTGGTGACTCAACTCGAACTATATGAACTAGGCTTACAAGCTTTCAACACGAAACTTGTAACTTAGAAGTAAACCGTAAAATAAAATTAAAATGATTTTTTATGATTTTTCGACACGAAAAGATCTTGAGATTACCGTTAGATTCACAATTAATTTTAGATGAACTTTTGCGGATGGATGAGTAACAATGGATTATTTCTGTCACAGGCGGGTGAAACGTGTTTCGGATCAACGTTTGGCCGAATTGGAAACGCTTTTAGCGCTGGCTGCCCGAATGAAAGGGCGTTTTGTCACCGTTCCGATCGGTTACGGCCTCGTCGATCCCAACAGAGTGTAAGTCCTAATCAATATTGACATTCTGAGTATTCAACGCATCCCGAAAAAAAAGGGGCTAAATGAAGTGTTTTTATTCTTTTATCTTGGCCTTTATGGTCCATGGAAACACAAATTCGTTTGCTAGGAAGTATAGAAGCCTTGATTTTAACTCAATTAGGAACTACATTCCAAAAGCAAACCTAGAGAAAAGAGCTTTCACATACCGCAAGCGCCTCACATTTTTTGCCTTTTCACGACACGAAGAGACAAAAAGTTGTCTCCAAGATACACAATATCACTATACTGACACTGAAATTTCTATATTTGGCGAAAGAAGAAGTATAAAAGGAATTTAGGAACAGCGTTTGAAAGTTAACTATTCTCCGCAGCACTCACATTTATGGCATTTCGAAAAAACAAAATGTCATGGAAGCTACGAAAATTGTGAGACTGAAAGTTAATCATGTGCTATTGCTGTTTGTTTTCTTATATAACCAGCGGCAAGAGAAAACGCTCTCTCAACGTTTTCGAGTACGACATGCCTGACCGGTTAACACAATTCGAAGAAGATGCGGAAGCTGACCGCACACAAGACCAAGAAGCTGAGGACACACAAGACCCAGACGAGTCTTCCGACTTTCCAACAGTTGCACTCAACGACTACCCCTCAGAAGAAGACAATCCCGTAGCGAACCACCGGATGCGGCTACCCACGTCCTCACGACGGGGTCGGGAGCCGTATTACGACTGGCGGGTGATAGATTCGTCAGTTTGAGAACGGACTTTTTGAGCTCCGCAAATTATTTATTAAATAACTTAACTTATCCAAAAACCATTACCCATATATAACGTCCCCTTGTCTCCCCTAAAGTACAGTTCCTATTTTGCAAAAAAGAGTATTCTTCCAGTACTCAAGTGTGTAACACTTCGCTGGCTTCTGGCAGCCAGTATCAAACATTCTTTCTAGTTTATATTTTAAAACAAAGAACTTATTTAAATTTTCCCGATATTATGATCTCACCGCAAACTATCTTGCTAATTGTCTAAAGCGTGTATAATACTATTGTACAATGGTTGTTTGCTTTACGAAGCTGCTGTCGCTTAAACTTCCACTAATCCAAAAGCTGTTGTGCTCTGCCCTGCTACTTAAAACCTACAAGATCGCATAATTATTTCAAAGTCTGAATGCTTAAAGAACCAATGCACGAAAAACGGACGTCAACGCTAAATGCTTCCGTGCTGCTTTTTCTAAACGTTTTATGTTGCCTCAGCGAATCTCCCACAACTCGTTATTCCCTTTGACTTTATTTGCTAACAGCCATCAAGAAGTCATGTTTGTGTTATGTTTGATGCACAAGTCACTAAGCACCATTCCCTTTCAACGCAAAGCGAAGAAAAGTAAGGGGTAAAGACTTTGTAACCCGCTGCCACGTTGTCGTTCTCAATACAAAAGAAATACGCTCTCAACAAAGCTGCGTACCCTCTAGCTGTCATGATCACTGATTCTCTGGTCACAAGATGACATACGTTGATACGCTTTTTGGGGGAAATGTCAATTGCACCATCGGTGACGAAGCTACGAGCATGGGACCTTTGGAATTAACCCACCACTGAAGACGAAAGCGCTTTATCTCAGTAATTGAGTCTTCATTATCTTTGACAAGCTAAAACGGCCGCTAGATACCCCGAAAAAGCACTCCTTTAAGGGGAAAACCAAACCAGCTTGTACATTAAGTGGATTTAGAAGAAACAGATGGTGCTTGCCGTACACTCCAGATTTTATCTGACGCTTACATGCTCTCGATTCTCATCGCAACTAGTGTCATCCCAACACAAATTATGCTCGCAAGATGACAGTACCAACTAGTTTGGATGATAAGATCTCCTACCTAAAAGAGAAACATTTTTTTCTAAATATCGATTCCCAGCCATCTTAAGTATCTCTTCTAATAGTTCTACTTTGTTCACATTTTTTTACATCTTTTATAGTTACAGTATATTACTGTTTAAATTTTACAGCTTTAATTTAGATCTATTCCCAATGTTTCCGATTATTTTATTTGTTTCCAATTCCGCAATGTAACCCCAGATCAAAATTCTCAGCTTATGACGTCCCACGCAATAAAAGCGGACTTTGACCCCAGATCAGCGGGTTCCGCTGGTAATAGGATTCACTATATATAAAAGAAAAAGAAGAGAGCACTTTTAGTTACTGATTGGCCTAAGAGTTTCCGTCTCAAAAACTTTTACCATTCAGGAACGTTTCTCGGAATGTCACAGCTCGAAGTCTGGGCATTGAAAACGAATCCGTACGGACACAAACCTAATCTTGCTTTTCCATTTGGTAAACAAGAAAAAAAGTAACGGCAGTCGTGAGCGTGAATTACGCTGGCCGACCTGACAGAAGTCAAACCGAATGACTCGTCAGCTGCTCCGACGTTTTCCCAAAACTGCCCTGACGGCGAGAAGTAGCCAGGTGGGTAATTATAGTTGTAGTATTCACCAAGGTCAATGGGGTCAGCTATCGGTGGAGGGCCTACAGGAATTCTCCTTTCTAACGAGGAAGAATGACCGCCATCGTTCGTTTTGTGAGACAACGGGCACGTGAAGTTGAAAATTTCTTCGACGGAACATTTCTTGACTTGGACAGCATCGGGAAAGTCACAGATGCCCGAGGCGGTACTGAAAATCAGTCCTAATGGACAAGTTTGCAGAATACCTTCGTTCTCAGTACACTGAACGTACTGGTGGCAAGAATCAGGTACCGGGAAGTTTCCATTCGCTACAGCACATCCTGGCCTCTCTAACAAAAAGAAAAACGGAAAAATACTATGTATGTTTCTTTAAGTTTTGGTAAGATTTGTGAAATTTTGGTTACGCAAGCGAGGACGACCAGAGCAATCGACATAACCTATCGGTAAACATTTGGCTGAACGGGGTTCGTAAACTTTTCCTAAGGCACAGGTTTCTTCTTTAGCTACACCGTTTCGGCAAATAAAGTACTTATCACATTGTACTGGATCAGGGAACTGTGGCGTCGAGTTCGGGCTGCACGAAATCTTGGCAAAAACTGAACAGCAATTATTAACTTTCACAAGCTACTACAACCGCTCATTATAGGAAGACACTTACCTATACTGAAACCCGCAAGTGATAAAAGCGAAAGAAAGAGCGTTAGCGCCATTACTGGTGATTTCACCACTAATTTCCCCAATCACCTATTGGCGAAAGTAGGATATTCCACTTTGAAGTTGGCTGTCAAACTTTTGTCTTCGACTCTTCCACACTTGTCCATCAAAGGCCAAACGAAATGTAACCACAGTTGACCTCTAACGAATTTTAGTGCAACATGGTGTTGGCCTTCGGTCAACTGAGGTCGGTGCATTCTAACGGTCATTTAAATATCCCGTCACATAACGTCCCATACGTTTATAAAACAAAAGGCTAAGTAAGTAAGAGCTGACCAACAAAAGAACGCTACGAAACACACAGAAAGCTAACGAGTATTGAATATATGAAACGTGACTTTAAACTTGCGAGCAATTTACGTGCCCACTTCGGTTGCTTTTTCTCACTAAAGTGTAACTAACGCCACCTGTTGGCGTGAGAAGCTTCTGTTTGCTGAAAGCTCGCGCGCTATATTCGAAACTCGACCTTGCATGTTGGACGAACTTATCGGGACTGAGATTTAGATAACGTCATTGATATTATTCTCACAACTCATAAAAGTGTGGAGATTATATAGTTCGTCTGTTTACGCTTTAGTTGTGCATTGCAAGACTTAACCTTAAGGCGAAGCTCGGCTACCTTCTCGTTTTAAACAGGTTTTCGCCCAAATGTATTATCAATAGTGCGGATATGCCAGTGACATTGAATTTGTCCTTCGAAGGTGACAGCGACAAGACAGTGGCTACAGGTAAGACGCTCGGAATGATTAATCAGTCGCGAGTTTTGTATTAGCGATGAGGACGAAAGAGATTTAGCGGCGTAAAGTGTAAGATATCTGTTGCGTAGGCATGGAGATTTGGTTAGAAGGCCGTTTCACACACACACATATAAGGTTCTGACCTAGGCAGTCAAGGCTGCGACCTAAATGACAGCATGGGCAGACTGTGGCATTTCCATTCCGCAGTTGTATACCAATATGGTCTTCTTGGGTTGTAAAATACCATCCCTTTACCATCCGTGGGCGGATGGACTGCGTAAGTCTCTTACCAAAGCATCGCTTACACCAAGTCATCTCCCAGTTTAGGAATAGTAAGAGCGAAATGCATTACTTGTAAAACACCCTTACCAGTAACATCTGTTGGTCTTCCACAACTATCCCACCCTTCACTGTTGATTGAAATGACGCTGAAAATGAATTTGTTGACAACCACAAGGAATTATATACACATACTATTTTGAAATGGAATTCTTAATGTGACTCGAAATCGACAAATCAGTCGCATGTGCCGGTATCACGTCATGATCTAGCTTCTAATTCTTGCATTACCTGACCTTACATGAAATGTGTAACAGAAACACGCTCTTGAAAAACGAAAGGGGTAAGGAATGTTGACTTTCTCAATACCGTAAACAGGCAACTTCGGTCCTATGAAAGCTCCCATTGCATACATTTTCCTACGTAATGATATAATGTTAGGAAACAGAGTTATTTGGTTTTGAAAACAGCGAAACCCATTACTATGTGTTCTTTTCATTATAAAATTAACATTGAACGCAGTACGATTACAATTCTGACAAGAGAACCATTCCATGAAAAGTGACAGTACTGAGTCACAGTTTCTACCTTTCATGCAATATTGCCGGAAAAGCATGGAATTGTCAAACTTTCAGCTGTCAAAAATGAAAGGGACAATACGTCGTTCTCTATTTGAGGGTACAACAAGTGAACGTTCTCTGCCTAGAAACATATTTGAATAAATTTTGAAACATATTCTGATAAGAGTACGCGCTATGGGAAAATTAGCTTTGTGAGGCTCAGGCAGGCCAGCATGTCCTTTTTCCTTTTTTTTAGAAAACAACTTTGGCTAAGCTTTGATGCCATGGTCACGTGCCGTGTAAGGCAAAACAGCCTCTGATCTCCGTAATGGTTATGTGGGAATAGAAGAATCGTAATATCTCGCTTGGCGTCCCGAGTTGAAAGGGAAAGCTGTGGCAATGACAATGCCAACAGGACCTGTCTCTCCTGTTTAGCCACTTCCCAAATCTTATGCAAATGAGTCCTCATGACCACGTCAGAATTTTTGCGAGCAAAAACTTCGAAAAACCGGCTAACAGAAATCTTAAGTACCAGCTGGGGCAATTTAACGTAAGAAAAAGATAATTAGCGACCGGCAGGCAAATCACCAACAGCAATGTTGCCTCCCTATTCACTGTCTTCTCTTCGCTTTCGCATTTTTTCCCCATAATCGGCATGGGGCAATCACTCGCATGTGGAAAATCCCCAACCTTTTATGAATTGCTAAAATGCGCCCCCTTCTGTCACAATTTCCTGCCGCTCTTCGTAACTTTTTCAACCGCCAGCTTGACGAAATCGTGACGAAGACGAGTCTTATTTTAATACGTTGTTACAAAAAATCGCCTCCTCTGCCTTCCATCGCGTAACTTGCAAAACCTCCCCGACTAAAAACAGTGCATGCAAATGAGCCCAGCGCAACAGGTAAATGGGCATCCCTGTGAGCCTCGGTTATTACATCGTGGGTAGTCAAAAAGGGGCGCTCTTCATCACAAATTCGAGCGTATGTGTTGTGCATATGAATTTATATGTTAAAAAGCCCCAGCCAAGAGGACGATAGCGTGGCAAGGGGAACAAGTTTTTCGGGAGGAAGAGAACCCTGAAGAACCCCGTCAGCGGCAGGTAACCTACAAGGTGGGGCTCACACCACCACTCATCTCGCAGGTGAAAACCTCTGACTTGGGAGTGGGTGGTTCTCTTCTCCTCTCTCTCTCTTTGCATCCTCCACTGCTACGAAAAGTAAAACTTGGCACTTTGACTTTTTCAGGGCCCAACCCAATCCCGCAGTCGTGAAATGACCGTGCTGGGCACTACTACTACCAAAATTGCTTCGACGTTAGCCTGCCTTCATCAAGTGTTAAAAAAAACTGCAAGACAGTGACGTGAGACTTCCTAGAGCATGAAAGCGAACTTGGGTTTCAGTGAGTGAAGGCACACAACCCTCTAACAGGATTTATTTCATTTTCAACCATGGGTAAGTCCATGCTTCATCCACACTTGTTAACACTTGCATTTTTTATTTTTTTATTGAATTAATGTTGTTTCTCTGACAAATCAAATCAAATATTTTTAGATACAGTAGAGCTAAGCTAAATTCCTTCATTCAATTAAATAAGAAAGAACGCTGCTATCTTTCTTTATTAAGAGAGTATATATCATTACATACAAAAACAGGAACAGAAATTCGACTGTTATTATTGTTAAGTGAAACGGAAACGTAAGACAGTGTATATGTCTGTAAGGACGACAGTAAGAAGTGAGTTTTAGTAGTACACATAAGAAGGGGATGGTAAACCGACCAGGCACACAATCAGTGAATCACAGTCATATCACGTATGAATCCATAAATCGTTTCTACATCCGGAGGGAAACATACAAATGAAGTTTCCCTTCCTTCTGACTTGAAAAGAAAGAGGTTAGTTGCCAGTTATTCGCTATAACAGTAAAGGTCAGCATGATCATTCAAATTTTCAAAACATAAACTGAATTATGTGCTGGGGGAGAATAGCGAGAGCTCGCCCCAGATTTCCCCAACTTCCTGAGGAGTCACAATGGGCTAAAGAGCATTGGTTTCCTTCCGCTGACATTTTTACACAAACAAATGTACACCGGAAGGACTTACTCAAATATTGAAGGAGGGTCACGACCTTTGCAAATTGTTTCCTTATCAGAAAAAAAACACGACCTATTAAAAGGGGACCGAGGACAGAGTTTTATGCTTTAACACGTTTTGTCCTCCTAGAAAGGTCTGAGAAGTCTATCTTTCAGGAATGGAGCAAATGGTTTAGGGAAGTAAATCTTGGGGGGTTTTTTTCGAGTCCCTAACGGTTGGAAGAGCTTGAAAGACTACTTTGGTAACACGGGCTCCTTGGCTTGATGATAAACTCTTCCTAAATGATAGCTCAATCCAACTCTTACCCGTACCACCAACCAAGAAAGGCTCAAGCTACAATCCATCATGACTACCGGAGGAGATTATATTTCCTTGGATTCTAACAAGGTTTAACCCCGACTCGGCGGGTTGTTTTCTTCAATTCTTTTTATTCTTTATTTTCTTTTATGTATTATTTTCTTGTTTTTTTCTTTTAATTTTCTTTCTATTTTTTCTTAATTTTTGCTGCTTTTGAAGATAACGCATGAAAGTAAGTTTCCGCGTTGAAAAGCAAATTGGAGATGACTCAATGCCCACTAGAGCATCTTCGTCCCCAAGGTAACTTTTCCAATTCACACTCTCTTTTCCGTGGGTCTTTTTCAAGATCTTTCTCATCATTCTTAGCCTAAGCAAAGCTAAAGCATAATAATAAGACGCAGGTAGAGGCGAAAGGGAAATAAAGAAAAGGAGAAGAAGGTACATAACAAGAGAAGGTGGATGCTTTTTCCACCTGTCTTTTCTCCTTTATGGCTCGAACCTCTGAGCGTTAGCTCACTTGGCCATGCCAGACACGACTACTCGCAACCTGCAGCACCAGTGCAACAGCGGATGAACCAACGGACCAGCGCACCATAGACAAAAGTCCTCCTCCCATTTTTCGCGCGGCCCAGATGTGTACTTTTTAATTTTTTTCTATACTTCAATCAAACTGACCAAAATAAGCTTAAGAGACACGGTAACTGCCGTAATAATACATTTACAGAAAAAAATCCAGTGTCTTGCGATGAGTGGTTTACCCACTAAAAAGCAAATATTTTCCAATTGAACACGTTAGGTAACTTATGCAGATCAAGCCTAGTCAGACTCACCTGAGAACTGTACTGAAAGGTAAGGGATAGGAAAAAAGGAAACCAGTTTGAAACTTTGGTAACTTACCAAGTTTTGCAGACGGAACTCGATACTGTCCGATCAATCCAATTCTGATTTACGTTAACTTTTCACATAAGTAGATGTTTTATGGTATTATTATAAGCTATGAACAGGCTTTTGGTTGACAGAATCTACTTCCACTTTTTAAATTGCTTCTGGTGAGTATTTCTAGTAGAAGCTTTAAAAAAGTGAAAGGTTATACTGTAAAAAGGATTTGCAGCATGTAAGCTACCTGTAATTTCTAAAAAGAAATATTGTACGTATATGCATGTATGTGTGTATGTCATTTTTAAAAGTTGCAAAATTACAAAATTAATATTTAAATGGGCTAAATAATTGAACAGTTTTTAAAACCATGAAAAAATGCTTATTTCTTCAAACTATTTTTGTGCTCATTAAAGAAGTATTGTGTTGTTTTACCACAAAAGGGACACACTAGCTTCCAATTTCTTTTTTGAAAACATGTCTCTTACTTATCTTTATAAGTTAAAATAGGCTGCGTTAGGTTAGAAAGCCTTTTTTTCAGGGTGTCAACATTTTTTAATTTTATTTTTTAAATTGACATTAAAAGTCTGTCAACACTTAAAAGAATCTTGCACATACAAATTATTTAACACGTTTTACGAATAATTATTTAAGTGCCGTAAACTTAATGCTGGAACATATGCCTATATAACATTTATATCGTTTTCTAGTCAACTTACTTTTTAATCGTATGATAATTGTTATTTTGGGGAATAGATTGTCTCTTCTTTCTTTTCATTTATTCTTCTGTGTACACAAAGGTCTATTTTAAGCTTAATATATGCATATCACGTGGCACTTTCTTCATTTTGAAATTTGAATGACACGATTTTGACAGCTTGCAAGAATATTCTTCAATTTCCTTTCTTTGAGCAGGGGTGCATCAAAAGAATGGCATGTGGGGGCTTAGGCCTTAACCCCAACGCCGTTTCTAGGAATTCTTTTTTTTGTAACAATATCAAACTTGGGAAAAGAAAGTGAGAGTTTCTTTCATCATATAAAAGATGGAAAGCCTTTTCCTTAATGTAGTTCAGGGTTACGCCGCATATATTACACGCTTTTACTGGGGTTGCTGCGGTTGGCGCCGTTTGGGAAACCTTTGTACCGTGGCCAACATAAACACCTGGATGTTTGTTAATTAATTAAGCACTTAGGGTCAACAAGAAAATTCTGAGAAAATTTTCGCGTGTGCTTCGCATATTGAAATAAGGCACACTATTTTTTTTTCAACATTAACTGGCTTAATTTTCGTAAAATCATAAGTTAATTGAAGCGGCTGGTAGGGTACCTAGTTTTCATGTTGGTATGTACCGTAACCATCATGCCAAACTTCAACAGTGAGACAATGTGGTATGTGACCCTCACACACTTTCATTCTCCAACTCTGACCCGAATGGGACAATCAGTTAAGCATATTAGATGTTTCACGAAGCCATTAAAAGCGTGCATGGATTATTGCGTAAGATCACTTTGAAATGCCCATAATCATTTTTTTATCTTTTCTTTTATTCCTTTACAGGACCAGCTATTGTTCAACGTTCTGAACGCGGGTGATTGAGGCTATTAGGGATTTTTTTCTTCCTTTTTTTGGGGGCCATCCTACCTCGTATGGCAATGCGAAGTACTTCAACAAGAACATCAGTTCTCCAGCTGCAATGTGTGCAAGTGATCGGTGCTTGTGTTTCGAAACGCCCTGACTCTTGATATGCATGACAGGGGAGCTCAACAGTGAATATTGCGCCAGAAAATCAATTTACAGTGCGTAACCCTACGAAAGGAGCTGTCCATGAAGTTATCTTTTTGTCTACAAGTGTTGGGTACCAGGGTTACAAATAAAAAATAAAAAAGAAAGAAAATAGGTAAAGTGTGAAAGACGTTCGCTGTTTAAAGATCTTGCAGACTGGCAAGAGAGTCTCAAGTGCTCAAGTGAGATTGCGAAGGAATTCCTTGTTTAGGACAAATACGCTATATTTTGTAGGAACGTAAAAGTTTGAGCCAGCAATGAGGCTTTTGCCAAGTGTTTTCGTCCTCCGTATAGTGGATTTTCGCTTCTACTTGACTTGCACAGCACCCTGTTCCAGTGTGTTCAATTAAAGAGGGCTAACTTGCTGCTCCTTTCGTAGTCGATTTGCATTTGACTTGCTAATAGCCTAGCACCCTCGTATTGGGACGTATATCAACGCTAACATCTTGCAACAGCACAGCAGCAACCATGGACTCCCGCATTGGACTGGACTACATCGTTGAAAACAAAGAATACATCAGCAAACTCGCTTCAGGTAAATTAGCCAACTGAAAGCATCATCTACGCTTTACATAACTCCTGAACGCTCATTTTACGATCTTCCCATTCCGCTTGTGAGCTCATGTAGCATGGGAGACTTGAAACTAATAGCTGAAGTAATTAAATTCTGCAGTACAGCGCAAATAATTAAAGTATTTTTATAGCGTTTTTAGTGTAGTAAAATATGTGTAATTAAGGTTACTTATCTTGATGGAAAGCTTTAAAACTTTAGTCATACTTAACTATTGTATGATAGTGTATAAAGATGGGGATGTCGTTAGTTTCTCGAGGAAATAGCCAAACGGGTTTTGCTAACTCGACGTTTTAAATGGTTTTTTTTTCTAGTATTTTACTGCTCTCATCTTTCTATTTTTTTATTCCTGAATTTTATAGACTTTTTTTCTAACGTTTCCTATTATGCAGCGAAAACCATATATTTCAGTTGGAATTTGTCAACGTAAGCTACACTTGTTGCCGTATCGTTTTACAAAAGAGGTTCTATTTAATAGAAACACTTTATAACCGTAGTTTGGTATTACTAAGCGAGTCTAAATATGCTCCAAAGCGCCGAAAAGTTTAGTTTCAGTAAAAGTAACGTAAAAATATCGTTAATTACGTCAAAAGGAAAGCTTTACAAATTCCAGTCGTACTTAACGTTGTTTAAAGCCCTCAACACGTTTAGTTTTGACAGTTCTCAAAATGAAATAGCCTAACAGTATTTTTTTCGAGAACTGAATTTCGTCCCCGAGCTAAACTGGCTGTGTTAGTTAGGTTTAGTGTTATTCTCTAAATTGTATTTTATTTCTATATTTTCGTAATTACATTTTGTTTTATATGTTTCCCTAAATTATATTGATATTTAGTTATTCGTTTTCCTAAACCACATTTTATTTAATACATTTTTATTAATATTATTATTCGCCCTCCAACATTTTGTGTAAGAGAACGGCAACGTATTTTTGGTATCGCTGACGAAGCACACATGAGCATATGTTGAAAAGCGTAATTTCTATGAAATCATCTCAGTGATATTTAACTTACGTGAGGTTATCTAAAAATGTTGACCATTTTTACCCTTTCTGCTTGTAGCGCACGCATTTTATGGGGTCGTAAGTGCGAATATTTGGTAAATGGACCAGGGCCAGTAAAACCACGTTGCTGGTACATGTACTGGAGTTATGGGCAATGACGTCATGTGTTAGTTCCCAAGTGTGGTGAGGAAAGGGGTCTTGCTCATTCATTGGGGTTCTTGGAGAACAATAGAATGAGCAATCCGTGTAATCCGGCTTTAAGATTCTGCTGAGCAACCATCGAGAGGAGTAATTGGCGGCATTGCCCACAACAGATAAAGTGTACGAATCACGCAAAGCTAGCTAGTTACCTTGACACATTACAAAAGATGCGACGTCTTTCTCCCGAGGAAATGAAAAGACTTTCTAACATTTTCCGCCCTTCCGCTCTTCTTGTAAACCGCCAAAAAGGAGAACCCTCATTATCCTCACCCGGTCCTTTACCGCCAGCGAGAAACTTCCATTTTCTTTCGGGAATTCTTCTTCTTCTTTCGGGTCACTGTTGAAGAAGAAAGCCGGGTGGAGTTTTCGGGGCGAAGATGAGCGAAGATTTCGTGAATTGCAAATTTACTTTCCCAGTACTCTCGTATTCATGCGACTTTCGTTTTAGGTCATTTCCGTTTTATGCCGTGTGTTACAGCCATGATTGTTGCAACATAACCTTCTGCATAATAGGAGAACAGAAACAAATATTCCCAAAGCAATGAATGAATTTATGAGCGAAGCGTTTGATTTATGATTATAAAAGGGTTTGGCAAAGGATGAGAAAGAAATTGGAACCGAAGAAAAGGCTTCAATATGAAGAAAATAGGGAAAACACTAACAGCTAAAAAATATTAAGAACTAGGTACAAAGAAATAAAACAAACGAAGGGAACCTGTATTCTTGTCAGGTATTTCATATGTATTAGCACAAAACGAACCTTGATATATATATGGTATCGATAGTATGCAAAAACATACGTCAGTCTGCACGAGAAAACAAAAGTTGCGTACAAAATAGAGTGCCAAGATGAAAATCAATAAAATTCGAGGTATAAAATAAAGTATTAAACTTGGACCGAATTGGATAGTAGGAGCAGCGTAACTTATTACTACTTGTGAAACAGATTGTAATAGTTACTATTGCAGAGTCCTTGAACCATTTTGGACAAAAATAATAACGAATCTAATCAAAAGTAAAATCGCATAAATTAATTGAAAGAAACTAGTAACGAAAGGAACACAAACCGCGGGAAATTCAGAGCAATAACAGCTTTACTCTGCGTGATCGATAATATAACAAAGTGCCTCGACAAAATGCATCAATATTTTTTTGAGTGGATTCAATTTTTCTTGTTGATTTTTCACCAATATCACGAACTAAAAGATTGTTTCTCTTTTCTGTTGAAAAACAGGGTAGACTTTCCCTTTCTGCTGGCAATTTTCGTCAAGATTGCCAACACTAGCTTAAATTATACCTATTTTTATTTTTTAAATAAAAATGAAAGCATTCTACGGTGAATGACTATGAGAGTATTATTTGTGCTTATTCTTCTCATATATTCTTTTTTATTGAATAACCTGGGAAGGGCTTCGCCTATTGCGGTGCATCAAACCATATTTACAAGCTGCACAATGCACTCTGGGAAAAAATATAAAACTTAGCAACAATTTATAGTAATACGTAGAAAAGTACACTTTTCGGTGTTATACCTATTGTTGTTTACGCTTTATGTCGGGAAGAAAGTTTTAACGGTTAATACTGCAATTTTCTCCTTATTACAAAATAGCAATTACCGTATACAGAGGTAAAAACCGTAAAGTAGCCATGGAACAGATTTAATGCTAAACTGCATTTCGTGAGTAGAGAATTATTCCGTTTTCTGCCCTCCTTGCCGCTTTATTCACCTCAGCCCTTCTTACTGACATTAAAAAGGAAGTCAGGGTAGAGAATTTATAGCAGTCCGTTAATTTTAAGTTAAAATAAAGCCCCCGAAAGTCCTAATTTGGTCCATGTAGTGAATGCGGAGCGCGAAGTGTAGCTCCATATTAAAAGCCCTTGTTGTGTTTCTCTATGCTCTGGACTCCTTATTGTGTTTTCTAATTGGGTTTTGTCTCTTCCTCCACCAACAGCCTTGGACACGAACAATGTGACGGTGAAGAAGCAAGTTTTCGAGTTACTGTCCGCCTTGTGCGTGTACAGCGGCGATGGCTATACACGTACCTTGGATACGATGGAATATTATAAGGTGAGTCGTAAAAATTCGAGAGTTTGGGCCCTTGCTCACTACCAAAACATCACTGTCCTAATAAAATTCCCAGCTTGTCCGCAGTTCCGACGTTTATATGTTGTGTCACAGCCCTTTATGCATTATTATCAAAAGGCGCCTTTGGAAGAGCTTTTGACGACCAGGAGCCACCTGAACAACTGTCTTTCATGGCTTTTATGCTATAATACGCCAAAAGATACAGTAGTAAAGGAAAGAAAGGAAAGGTCTTGACTCATTCATAAGTCAAACGGTCCCTTTTTCGGTCTCATACATAGTAAACAGACTTAAGACCCCAAAAGTAAGTTTGTCGGGGCCATAGGCCTCCCTTCTGGTAATTTGTAGGTTATTCCATAAAATTAACCCTCCTGTCTTCAACACTCGTGGTAGTCCTTGTCTTTTTGACAAGTAATAACTTTCTACAGTCCTTCAGGGAACTAGCAACAACGAATAAAGACTGAATTTTGATCACCTGGGCTCTATGATTGTCACGCATACGCTCTCTTAACACCTTTTTTTTCTTGTTAATAACAATGAATTTATTTTGGGTCTAGAGCCTGAAAGGCGAACGCTATCGGTTCCATGTGGTGCTCTCGGAACTCCAAAAAGCTACCAGTGTCGAGTACCGGACCGCATTGGTAGCATTCGTCAACTGCATTATTATCTCCACGCCCCAACTCAAGGACAGGATCAGGATTCGAAATGAATTCATAGGTAAATAATCATAAGAAATAAAGATAAACCTGGGAGAGGGAAGAAAGGGAAAAGAAAGTAAAGTGGAAAAAGCAACATGAAAGACGTACGCGGAGTACTGAAATAAATCTGTGCCTAATTTACATAAAAGTCTCGTTGTTTCCCCTTTGTTGCTTCGCGCACGAGGCATTTTTGTTGTGGAAAGGATTGAGGAAAAGGGGGGGTTATTTTATACACGGGGTCGTTTTCGTCGGATTGGACATCCATAAAGGCTTGTTTTATGCAAATCATTAACATTAGCAAGGTCCTTTTGCTCAGTTTAGGGGGAGTTAGTGGGTTGGAAGGGGGGACTCACAAATACGTAAGTAGGAAGAAGCGCAAAGGAGGAGTTGTCCAATTAAAGGCCAGCATCTCGAGCTCATTTCATATGCACAAGGTGTGTGCATTTCCCTCTGTCATCTGATAACCTTTACTTTTTTTTTGTCGTTGCCTTCTCCCAACCCTCCTTTTGCACTCCTTCCACGGCCAAGTAGTCACCAAGGCAAAAGAACTGTTGAACATGGCAGCGAGACAAGCCAAGATGCGACAAGAAACGCGTCGATTAATGGCTTATACGAGTGGACGTTTCTTTGGAGTCGTATCTATACCCGGTGGAATTAATTAAATCTGTTTTTCTTGATTTTCTTTCCCTGTCCCGCTGCGTGGGGTCCAAAAGGTCTCAAGCTTCTCAATGCCATCAATGAACTCAGGTAAATGAGCTTATTAACAGCAGAAGATGAAATAAAGAAAAGAAGACGGGGAAGAAGAATAGCGTTGTATAATGAGTTCCGGATTTCTGCAGGAAAGACGCCAATGTAGATCCGGATTTAGCAGTGCAACTGGATGTCTTCGATGAGCAGCGTGAGAGTGATGAATCTCAGTTACAAGGGCCCGAAGGCGTGGATATTAATTCTCACTTGGACGTGTTCTATGCGATTTTACGCCAAGTAATGCATTAATCCCTGCCTATGAGAGTGAATTAAAAGACCTGCATGCAAATAAAGGGGAAAATTGCAATATTTGGCTCGTAGTGCAACTCAGACAATTACTCAGACAAGTATATAAATACTCTCGCATATTTACATATTTAAGGCACCGTGTTGTGCTATAGATAAATTACATTCAAATCAACTGGAGATTTGGGGAAAATTGTCAGTATTTCAGAAAGAAATTTCGACATTAAAGGTTTAAACCATAATATCATAGTGTATTTAATCGTAATTTTGTAGAAAAAAGTATTATTAACCTTAATTCTTAATAACTCTAACAACTAAGCCGAGCTTAACAATTGTCTGGAAAAAACACTTCAAAGAATCCGACCTTGAAGTGCATTAAGTACCTTTTTAACCAATTTCTTGACGTAAACAGAACTTAAATCCGTTCGTCAGTTTTTAAATTAATGGCCTGAATTATTTTCTTACATCCTCAGGTGATAACTCCAAAACTAAGTATCGGATATAGATTATGTAATCTTAAATTTGATAAAACAATACTATAAAGTGACATTAGTGGACCTTGGTATCGAATTCTGAAAATGGCTTTTCTGAAAAAAGCTGAAATTTGACTCGCTGGTCACAAATTGACTCATAAGTTTTTCTGAAAACTTTTAACGAGTTGCACTAGGTTTTTGATGTGAAACTTTATTGTTGAAATTTTTTTATGAAGTACTGGACAACTTTTTGGAAATAGGTTATAAAATAATTCCAGGATCATTCAATAGAAAGACACAATTTAGAAAGTGATCGTTATCTATTTTTTGTATCACTAATCTTTGTATTTTTATTTACTTTTTTAATTAGTTCTTTTGTATTTTTAATTAGTTTTGTTATAAATTACTTCTACAAAGTATCTTTACGTTTATTATTTTGTGTAATTCTGCTGTTTTATAATTTATTTCTGTATTTCTTTCTGTTTTACCTTTTTGAAGACCAGCACAGGCTTTAACCTGTTGCCGATTAGTTATTTTTGTTTTCCATTTTTTTCTATATTTTTGCATTTTGCATTGTATAATATATTGCATGCATTTAATATTCTTTTTAAACAAAATTGCTGAATGTATTTTTAAATATATTTCTTACATTATGTATCCTTTTTATATTTATTACGTACGTCTGAGTTGCACGCAAAAAAACCTGTTGTGTTTTGGTTCACTTCCATAAGTGTAGAGAAAAGTAAAGCGAAAGAGGAGTCTGTTTCAATGAACTCATACACTTTTAACTTGTCGAACGAAAACAGGTGGCGGACACACCTCAAGAAATTCCGTTTCTTAGCCTCCTGCAACATTTGCTACGGATAGATCCCAAAGAGCCCGTATCGGATTTGATGTGGGACACAGCTGAAACGCTCGTTCATCGAGCGACATTATTAGAATCCAAAGAGGAATCTGCTCGCTTATTACGAAGTCCATCGCACGCTCGCTCGCTTACCAAACTCAAAACAGGCACCGAAGGTGGCAAATGCTTCTGCACGTGCCATCGGGATGACAGTCGCTCACGCAAGCAATCCATGAATTTAACTTTGTCACCGCCTGGATCCAATAGCCCAGCTGCTATAATGTCACCCATCCTCTCGCCGTCCGGACCACCCCCTCCGCCTCCTCCGCCACTTCCTCCCGGTACTGGCCCGAAAACTGGGCCGCCGGCCCCTCCTCCGCCGCCAGGTTGCTGCAACGCTTCTTACAATACAATTCTTTTAGACACAAGACACTTTTAATGTAACTCAAAATTTCACCTGATTAGGCATGCCACCCCCTCCTCCTCCTCCGCCCGGCTTTGCAGGCAGTAAACCACCAGGGCCCCCGCCACCTCCCTTACTCGGTCCGCCTCCGCCTATGAACTATGGCAACAAAACCGAAATTGACGTCGAGAAAATTAAACTCCCGCAACAAGAGATTCCCAAGCCTAAAGCTAAAATGAAAACGCTCAACTGGGCCAAATTGCCAAACAATAAGGTACACACACCGAAACTTGAAACTTCGCACAGATGGCGCGTGGTACTAAAAAGTACTTTGACCGAAATTCTTCGTCTACATTTTAGGTGGTCGGGAAAAACAATATTTGGACAATGGTAGCCAAGTCCCACGAAACCTCGCCGATGGTCGATATGGACTGGGCAGAGATGGAAGGTCTCTTTTGTCAGCAAAACGTGGCACCTCCGTCTACGACCGGTACTAATAAAGGCACTAATTTACCTGGGACTCCCGATTCCGAACGTAAAAGGAAAGAACCCACTGAGGTAAGGGGAAGTTGAGACTGGCATTGTTTTGGTATTTTTATTCGTCTATTCTCCATTTGTTTCATTAATTCGTGGTTATTTTTTAATTTTGTTAGTTTTTAATAAATTTGGTTGATCTTTTTTTAAACTTATTTTTTATTTTATTCTTTCGTTTTTTAGCTTATCTTTTCATTTTTTTATGTATTTTGTTAGCTGGTGTTTTATATTATGTTTTACGCTAATTACAGACATCTAATTTTATACATTGTTCGATGGTTGGTACTTTCGCATTGACACGAGGTCATTTTTATTTATTTATTGTTGAATATATTTTTCTTAACGTTTTTAAGATAATTTTAAGGAAAACAAATATATTTAAAAGAAAGCTGTTATGAAAAGGAAATTTGACGGAAAATGGAGACTAAATCCGAGACTTAAATATCCAATTTCTGTCATAGATTACGTTACTGGACGGCAAGCGCAGCCTGAACATCAACATCTTCTTGAAGCAATTTCGGAGTAGTAATGGCGACATAGTCGAACTAATCCGGGAGGGAGCGCACGATGATATTGGCACCGAGAAGCTGCGTGGTTTGTTGAAAATTTTACCCACTAATGATGAAGTGGAAATGCTACGCGCCTTTGACGGTGACCGGACCCGCTTAGGCAACGCAGAAAAGTTTCTCCTCCAGTTATCCGAAATTCCCAAGTAATTTATATCTACGTCGCTTTCTTTCCCTATTTTTCTTTCCTTTAATCTCCCAGCGCGGAGAGATATAACCTAACAATTGTGATGGATGGCATTTTTCTTATGGTTTCCAGTTATAAACTCCGTATTGAGGCGATGCTGCTCAAAGAAGAATTCGCTGCCAATATGGGATACTTGGAACCTTCCATCAATGCCATGATTATGGTCGCCCAAGGTAATTTTTCTCGTATTCAAGATTCTTTTTCCTTCAGCCTGGCCAAGAAGGATAAACTATTCTGGTTTCCGAACGGACGTTTTATGGCTACGGTTAGAAATATGAGACTAATAAAGGATTTTTGGGTTTCAGAGCTGAAAGACAACCGGCATTTGCAGGATATCCTGTATATGATCGTCGTAGCAGGCAACTTTTTGAACGCGGTACTCACTCTTTTACTGATGACAGTATTGGGTTCATACGGTGCGGTGATTAATTAAGTGCTCTGATTGGTAGGGAGGGTATGCCGGTAATGCTGCAGGAGTGAAATTAGCTTCGCTCCAGAAGCTGACTGACATTCGGGCCAATAAACCGGGCATGAATTTAATTCATTACGTTGCTTTGGTACGTATCAGATATTTTCCCCCTTTTTCCATTTGTATATTACTTTTAACTATTTTATTTCCTTTATCTGTTTTTACATAGCCGTTATTTATCATTCATCTTTTTTTATTGCGTACTTATTTGTCGTATTTCTTCATTTAATTTATAGCTTTATTTCTTATTTGCAGCACAAGCAGCAACGAGCCTAGCTCACGCCGGCTGAAAGTAAAACATAATTGCTTTGTTTTCTAATCCTATCTTTTCATTATTTTTTTTGTTTCATTTATTCAGTGCTTTAATTATTCTTTAAGATTAGACGATTAGTCTTTGCGTTTTATATATTGTATATATGTCTTGTCCGTTCAAGACTGAATTCTGTAGTGGTGCCTTTTTCTTTCACAGCAAGCAGAGAAAAAAGACAAAAAATTGCTCAAAATGCCAGACGAAATGGCTGTCCTGGATGAAGCTACAAAGTGAGTGGGAGTAGTAAAAGAGAAGAATCTGATAATTTAAAACGAAAAAGAGCCGAAATCTGCTCGGAATATTTTTACTCAACTCCTTTCCTTTTTTTTCTTCTTTTGTCGGGTGTGAATGTGTTGCTTTGACGCTTCCTTGCATGGATGGAATGCACATCCAGGACGACAGTAGATCAACTTCGCAATGAAGTGGTAGCCTTGGATTCCAGGATAAAACGTTTGCACTCCCACATCGAGCAGCCCAGCACCCCCAGCGATATTCGTAGCCAAATGGGAGAATTCTTGAAGGTAAATGCACGGTAGCCTGTAAAAGTATATGGTACTTTTATAAGCAGATGCCCGTAAAAAAAATATGAAAATAAAAAATATGGAAAATATGGGGAGAAAAATGCACAATCTGGAAGTAGAGAGCGAAAATTCTGAGCTAAATCTTTCTGGTCGTCCTCGTGTTTCAGATGGCCAGCAGCGAAGTGTCGGTATTGCTGGAAGATTTGGAAGAATTGGAGCGTGTCCGCCTGGATTTAGCCCACTTCTTTTGCGAGGAAGCTGAGAATTTCAAGCTGGAAGAATGTTTTAAACTTTTTGCCAACTTCTGCCAGCGGTTCCGCCAAGCTGTGGTGGACAACGAACGGCGACGCCAGCAAGAAGCGGTGGCCGATTTGCGTCGTAAACAACGTGAGGACCAGCTTGCCTTGAAGAGACGACAAAGCTCAGGTAGAAAACTCTTAACACGGGTTACCACATACATTACTCCACCTTTTTCCTTTTAAACAAGATTTCCAGTTCAGGAGTGTTTACTTTTGTTGTTTCGTTTCTCGGGGTGGGGACAAACAGGCCCACAAGGTTCTTTCAGTGGTTCCGAATCAGAGAACAACGTTATGGATTCCTTGCTCTTCGACATTCGTACCGGTTTCCAAATGCGCAAGAATGGTGACAAAGATTACAAGGTATATACTCCCACGATAACAAGTTTTAAAAAAAGCGGGTACACCCAAAAGGCGTTTTAGCCCCTTGTCATACTTTTTTTTCGGTGCATGCTATCATAGCTCCGATTCCTTGCCAGCTTTTGCTTTCACCCTTTCGTTCTTCATATTTTTTCCTCTTAAATCCCAATCAATGACATGTATGTGTGGTGAAATAGGGCCGTAAAAGCAAGAAAAGCACTTTGGACTTTCCTAATGGAATTGTATCCGAAGATGAATCTGCCTCTGTCGTGATGAGTTCGCCGCGTTTCAGTAGGCGAAGACTGGGCTCCTTCTCAAATCCGTCCGCCGCTGTTGCTGGAGTCACTACTGATCCAAATGTTTCACTTAATCGCGGTGATGAGTCTCTGATACTTCCTGGTAATTGCTAGTCGTTTTTACAATGAATCACAGAGTTTTCTTTGAAATGACGTGCACAAAAATGGACCACATTTTGTGACTTTAAATTACCAAAAAGATCATGACTTATTTTATCGAAAATTACAACAAAAGTTAATTACGTTATTCTCTTGGAAGTTAAATAAGTATTAAATTATTTTACTTTAACGTACCAAAAATTAATGACATTGTTCTATTGCAAATTACAATAAAAAACAATCCAATTGCTTTATGGGAAGTTATAAGAAATCTTTATTAATTATTTTCTTTGAAGAGAGAATCTTTTGATATAATGGAGTTTTGTCATTTTGCAGAGGACGTGACTCCCAATGGCACACTTCGTCGTCGTCGAAGCCGTGTACCTTCTGAGGAAGATGAGGCTTCGCTCATGGATTATCTACGTGCAGCAGGTCACGATGGCTCGCGGGAACGCAAATCTATGGGCAATATCAGTAAGCGAACTATTTTTTTTTCTTGGGGGAATTTTCTGTAAAACGTTGGTAAAACAAATGGGAAACTAGTGGACGGTTATGGGTCATTGGACCGATCTTGGGCACGAAGATCACGTGGCAGTACCGCGGGCTTGAATGGTGGCAAACGTCGGCCGGATTTACTGAGTGCGGATTTCACGGGTACGGGAGGCGTTTCTCAAGGCCAGCCCCAGCTAGAGCTACAGCCCCAGCAGCAGTCACATTTGAATACGCCATCGCCTGGTCATGAATCCGCAGGGAATGTCTCCATAGGGTCGCATTCCGCCACAGCTTCGCCGGCAATGCTTCGACGAACGCCGTCCGATTTGTCCTCGTCCGATGTCGAGCATCGATCTCGGTAAGTGTGCACCCTTCTACCCTTCCTTGTCCCACAGGGAATAAAATGGTACCGGTTTCCCTTGCGGTCAGTGTTCAGTATGCGAAGAGCAATTAATACATTCCAAACCGCAGTTAGTCATGGTCAAATGACTGCAATTCAAGTTCTTTAGGAGCAAAAAGGTGGTCCATTGAGTCTTGAGAGCAAAATGGTTGAGAATTATATCGAAATTATTCAGCTTCATAAAGTCTGTTTGGGCTTACGTAGTTCCGTCCGATTCTGGTTAGGAGAGACAGAAATTTTGGACACACAATATGTACAAAAAAAACTTCCAACACTTTTCCCGATTCACACTAATAAAAAAGGAAATTTGAACATGGAAAATGTGGAAAAAAATTGGCCAGTACTTTCTTTGACTGGTGATAATAATTTAGAGAAATGGAATGCGCCAATAATCCTGTAAATCCGCAAAGATTGCAACTTTCCTCCTCAAACATTGGGGAATGGTGGTTTTGTTTAAAAAAACGCAGGTTTCGAGATTTTTTCTTTGAAGGACTTTTTTAATCTTGGCAAACAAGTTTTTCTTTATGTCTAGCCAATATTTGTCTACTAATGTGTTAGCTTATAATAAAGAGAGAAAAAACAGACGCTTTTCGCGCTTTGATGAATACAAGAAAGTCTTCAGCTTGATAAAAGCGTATTCTTATGGGAAGGACCCTCACAACTTCTTATGGAATTCAGCTTATGTGAGCTCTTGAAGATTGCATAATTCACGTAAACCAGGTCTCCATTGTTTGCTAGCATTGTTCTAGTTAACCAGCTTTTACCGAAGCAAAAGCAAAGCGACGTCCTTAATGGGTACTTACATTTTTTTTTGCTCGCTGTCCTAAAAGTGTGCTTTTACTTTCGTTTTATACAAAAAAAGCTGTTCAATAAAGTGCTAAGCGATTCTCGCTAAATAACACTTTTGTTCTCCGTTGCCAACTGAGACTAAAAGTGCTCTAATTTTCATTTCCCAGGCTGGGAAAACAAGCAGTAACTTGCAGATAAAAACCTGTATTTCAAAGTTTGAAATTAAAACACACGGATGGTTAACCTTGCTTGGATAGAGAAAGAAATCGAAAAGAAAAAGAGAGATGGGAAAGTTTACTTTGATGTCACTCCGTGAAACGGCCTAACAAAGCTTCGTTTGAAATATTTCTTTTTTTGTGTGTGTGTGGGACTTGGAACTCTTTTTAACTTTTCCTCATATTTAAACGACTTTTGAAGACAAGCTTTTACTCACGGTTTGCTTTTCTTCCTTGGTGATTGTTTCCACGTGCAGACCTTGGCGTCAGAAGATCGAAGCCTGGCTTCAAGATAGTGATAAAGACTCACGAGAACGCGAGGAATCTAAAGCCAAGGAAATTCGTAGACGTTTGCAAGAACACCGCCGTTCGCTAGAATTTGACTCCCGGGATCCAGGTATTGTATAAGCCAAAGAGAACGTGGCAGTTACGCTTCTCTTTGAACACGCTTTTCCATGGAAAAGACTTAAAAACCATCGTTTGTAGAAAACGGACTCAAAGGACCGGGATTGGATCCTTTACCCGAAATCGTTTCCCCTGAATCGAAAACGCGGCGAACCTGGCGACCAGCTATTGACAGTACTGATGTCGTTGGGGTCATGGAGGCTATTGAAGGTAAACGAACGACTTTCTTTGCACATAATCACAAAAGCAAAAATACCCAGAAATTTTATATTTCCTCATATTCCTAAATTACAATACATTTTCCATTTAAATTACGTAATAAATAATGAAGAAGAAAGGGATGGATTGGGCAGGGTTAAGCTTTCATGCATTCGGGTATTTCATCACGTGGACCACACACGCCAGTAACGCTGTTGAAGACAAAGTCCACAGGGCAGGTCAGTAAACGCGGCTGGCCGTTGGCCATGCAAAGGAAATACGAGGAACTACAGGCAGTACCCACGTTTCTTTCATTTTTGCATTGGCTGCTAGAACAGAAACTGGTGTACGATCCGGTCTGGCTCGTAAGGCTTTGGGTGTTGTTCCAGTTGTAGTTCACATACCAGGCTGAATTTCGGTCGAGGATAATTTTCTTCGGGACCTCAATGCCGTTGCTCCTCCAGACGACCCAGTCATAGTTACGGAACGAAGTATTTCGCTGTTCTCGGCGAAAAAGAAACCCAAAGTTGCCGACATACTCTGGAGAACCAGGAGGACCAGCAGATCGGAAAGGATTCTTTCGTCCTTCTTTGGCTTCTTGAGTTGGAGCGTCGTCTCGCCAGTACCCGGGGCGGTAGTAATAGTTACTGTAGGTTGAGTAGGGATAGGAACCGTAGGTGTAATAAGGATAATAGCCGTAATTGTAATTAGGATAATAGTAATAGCGGGAAGCGTCTGCAGGATTATTTTCACGATTTGGACTGGCTCGCCAGTGGTCATGGTCGTGATGGCCGTGATGGTCGTGATGGCCGTGATGGCCGTGGTCATGATGGCCGTGGTCATAATAGCCATCATACTGGCGTCTAGCAAGAGGCATATTCATGTTCCGATTTCTTTCTTCGCCGGAGTTTCGCCAGGAGTAATCGGGATAGTAATAGTCGCTGTAGTCATACAGGTAGTAGTATCCGTTGTACCGGCTAGTGGGATTGGATTTTTGAGTTGGCGCTTTGCGGTCGGCAGACGGGATTGGCGAAGGTTTACTTTCAGGATTTGGACTGGCTAATCGGTCTCCGGGGCCCTTGTGACCGTGGTGGTCGTGGTGGTCATGGTCGTGGTGGTCATGGTCGTGGTGGTCATGGCCATCATGATCGTGGTCATCATAGCCATCATACTTTCCTTTAGCAAGAGGCATATTCATGTTCTGACTTCTTTCTTCGCCGGAGTTTCGCCAGTAGGAATAATAGGGATAGTAGTAGTAGTTGCTGTAGTAATAAGGATAATAGTACCCGTAGTACCGGCTAGTGGGATTGGATTCTTGAGTTGGCGCTTTGCGGTCGGCAGAGGGGATTGGCGAAGGTTTACTTTCAGGATTTGGACTGGCTAGTCGGTCTCCGTTGGGGCCCTTGTGACCGTGGTGGTCGTGGTCGTGGTGGTCATGGTCGTGATGGTCATGGCCATCATGGTCGTGCTTGCCTTTAGCAAGAGGCATGTGCATGTTCTGAGTTCTTTCTTCGCCGGAATTTCGCCAGTAGGAGTAATAGGGATAGTAGTAGTAGTAGCTGTAGTAATACGGGTAGTAGTATCCGTAGTACCGGCTAGTGGGATTGGATTCATCTTGAGTTGGTGCTTTACGATCGGCAGATGGGATTGGCAGAGGGGTGGGACCTTGGGATCCGATCTTCTCAGCCACCTCTCTGAGGTAGATATCAATAGTGTAATCGGACCAGCCACCGTCGGAGAAGTAGTAATCTGGATAGTTTAAGCCATTATTCCAAGGGTAGCTTGCATAACGGTGATAAAGAGCTCCTGTACGAGTTTTGTGGGCTGGTTGAGCTTTCTCAGCTGCCGAGTCTCTCCAGTAGTAGCCTGGGTAGTGCCAGTAGCTGTAATAGTAAGGATAGTAATAACCGTAGTAATAACGGTTTTCAGCGTCGGTTTTCCGCTTGCAGGCTTCTTCTTGGTCGTAGGATTGAGAAATGTAGTCGTTATCAGATCTTTCTTCAGGGTTCGCGTTTCGCCAGTAGGAGTAATAGTACGGGTAATACCAGTAGCTGTAGTAGTAAGGATAGTAGTAATATCGGTCAGCGCCCTCTTCGGATCTAGTTTCGGACTTTTCCACAGAGCTGCGTGCGGGTTCGGGCAGGGAAAGGGGGAAAGCGGCATCTGGTGATCGCTTGTCAACCTCGGCGTTTCTCCAGTAATAAGAGTAGTAGTAAGGGTAGTAGTAATAGTAGTAGTAAGGGTAGTAATAGCTGTAATAAATCCGGTTAGCTTCTTCTTCGAAAGAGTTAGTAGCTTTCGGCATCTCGGGCGATTTTTTCAGTGGAGAGCCTTCGGCGTTCCGGGCATCGGGGTTGCTGCGCCAGTAGTAGTACCAGTAGGTGTAGTAAGGGTAGTAGTAGTAATAGCTGTAGTAGTAAGGATAGGAATAGTAGTATCGGTCGACGTCGCTTTCGCGAGGTGCGGGCGGAGCAGGCAGCGTAGGATTACGTCGCTCTGGGGCAACAAATGATTTAGCAGTAGTAGCAGAGCAGTCGAAGTTGAAAAATTCCTGAGCCGAGCAAGTGGTGATGTTGAGGACATCGGGGTAGTTACAAACGAGGCTGGTGGGATCGAAAATAAGACTAAAAGGACAAAATTCGACGAACGGGGCACCATCGATACAAACGTAATAACTGTCGCAGGAGCCTCGTACGGGGAAAATACCATTTCTCGGGCACTCGTAAGTTCCTGGAAAGAATGTAGAAGGAAAAATTCGTGAAGAATGCAAAGCAAATGTAAAGCGAATTTCTCAAAAATGCAAGCAATTCTTGAATGAAGGAACATTTTCTAAGGTTCAACGGAAAATTCTCAGTGAATAATGCAACAATTCAGGCACTACTTCTCAAAACTAAAAAAAAAATCTGAAATTAAAGCAAATTCGTCGAACATTTTAAGAAAAACTTACAACGAGACGATCTTGGAAATTCAAGAAAATTTTCAAGTAAAATTCCGTGAAATGTTTGGTGAAATTGAAGCTAGAATCTTACCTTCGGCAGCTAAGCTGACCGATAGGACACCGCAAAGCGCTGCTAGTACCAAACGCCACATTTTTGGCTGTCTTCTTCCTTGCGTGCTGCTGGATAGAAGACTAGAGCGAGTCTGAATTTGGGGAAATTTGGTGCTGTATTTATACCAAAACAACCTTTGCATCGAAATGCACCTCACTAAGATACATATGGTTGTGACCGCAAATGACCCTTACGAAACTTAATGTTAAGCACCTTACGAAGAAAAGTGTTGCGAGTTATCCGTCACCTTGACCTTTTCTTATATGTCTGTAAATGTATGTGGTGGTAGGTGCAATATCCAGCAATTAACCTCGACCTCAGGTGAATGGTTGCTCACCTTTTTTTGTCTCCATACATTTTCCTGATTCTAGACGCTGCAGTGCCGGTCAAAGACAAGTCTCCTTGGAGGAAATCCAATCTTAATGTCAGCAGTGAAGAGAATAGCGAAGGCAATCGACGTCCACGTCGAGTCGCTTCCCGCAACAACACCGAAGATGTCGTAGCGGAGCCGCAGCAGGTAAATTTTATCTCCCTTTCCTTATTTTTTTTTCCTTCACTAAGAATCTTAACGATCAGAAGATCTGTACAAGGGATTTATTCATGTGTTACGTTTGTTTTATTCGTGTACCATTTTCGTTTTATACCTGTTTTGTTTTTATTTCCTTTTTATTCTTTAAAGAGTATTTTCGTTGTAGCTCTCTAAACAAAAGTAAAACTTTTCAATTTTTTGAAAAACACATTAACACATTTTAATTAGTATCCGGCATAGGCTCGTGACTGTTGCCACGTGCTTTCTTTTGCATGCATGGTTGTACAGTATGTATTGAATTTTCTTCTAGTTCTTCCACTTGTTTCTCTTTTTATTTTTTATGACATCCGTTTTTTCATGTATTTGTTATTATTTCAGATATTTTAAATCGTGTATTATTTTCCTTCTTATAATGTACTAATTTTATTTTATTCACGTATAATTCTGTTTAATCCATGTATGATTTTTATTTTATGCATGCATTGTCTTTATTTACTTCATGTTTTCTTTTCCTTTTTTATTTCTCTTTAGTATTTCTAAGTATATTTTGTGGAGCAAAATCGATTGTTTCTTTTCGCGCGTTTTTCCTCTCATCGCCTTTTTTTTCTATTTGCGTACCAATTTAGGGCGAGCAAGACCAACGCAAGGCGATGATCGAGTCACTGGGCCGGCGCCCATCTCAAGATAAATTGACCCTGTACATTCGCCAGCCGGACCAAGAAGAAAAGACGCCCGTACCGTCTCCCGTTACCACGTCCGACGGACGGGAACCAAGTCCTTTAAAAGAATCCACTCCACTCCAAGTGCCTTCGGGTAATAACGCCTCCCTTCGACGGAAAAGTTGGGGCCCAACGAGTACGGAAGAAGCTGCTGCCGATTCCGCTTCTTCCCGGCTGATCCACAAGTATCGGCAATCTATGGATGTCCCTACCGACATCCTCAAGACTATCGAAGAAGTAGAAAAAGAGAAAGCGTTTTTTGAGCATTCGGCTGAAACCCACGATCGAGTCCCCGCATCACTGCCGACGTTGGCCAATACCGGCCCCTCCGGGGAAGCCTCCCAGAGCGAACGGGAAAAAAAGCGCTATCAGCGTACCATGACGCCCAATACTTTGCGTTCGAAGCTCCAAGAAAAACTGATCAGTAACCTGGACCGAAATGATCTGGTGGGCACGATAGAATCGATTAAGAACTCGCCGTCGTCTCCAGCCCCACAGCCGCCGCCCGAACCACAGGAAGATACCACAGGCCCTTTACCGCCCTCCGTGCCCCGCCGCATGCGTAAAACCTCCCGGGGGACTTTGTTGTCTTCAGCCATGGAAGAAAACTCGATTTACAACGACAAGATTGAAATTGATTCCGAGAATATCGAAACGCCGCCCGTAACGCGACGAGCGTCCGGTACGCGAGCTTTCCGGCCTTTACGCGACTTGGAAGTCATCGAGAAGGAGGACACGGAAGAAGACTCGCGGAATACTCGCCGAACGCAACGCTACCGCAAACTCTTAGAGCAGTCGGACGCCAAAGTGCCGAAAGAAGTGGAAGAGGAAGAAGAGGGCAATGGCGATGACGAAATGGGCGACGGGCGTTTCGACCGGTACTCGTCGGCGCGGCGTACGCGGCGGTTCCGGCGCGGTCCAGAGGGCGCGGAAGACGAACAGGACTGGGAACTGCGTAAATCCCCCGAAGGCGTTGAGGCGTTTGATGTGAAGAAGAAGGAACTCGAGCTCGAGCCGGTCGGAATGGGCCATTCGGAACCGATGGTGGCCAAAGCCAATGGGCTCTGCAATGGCTACGAGAACACGGACTTACGGCTGCAACGCTGGCAAGACAAGTTGTCCGAACGTTACGCTGACCCCGCTAATCCTGACAAGGACCCCGGAGTCAGCGAGCCGCTGGACTCGACGCCGCGTTTCAGAACGGGCCGCGACGCCCGTTCGCGTTCCCGCACCGAGATTGATCCCCATGAAGTGCAAGAAGCTCTCAGAATGTTACGGGCCGCTTCAGCAGAGCCGGAAAGACCACTGGTCAGTAAAGCGGAGTCGCCCGCCTCCCCCTCCACGCCCAACTGGAAGGCCAAATTGGCCCGGCGCTTTATGCCCGGTTTCGAAAAAAACGACCAAACCCCGGCGGCTCATACTGCCGACGCCCGATCGAAATCGCCCGATAAGGCGGTAGACCCATTCTTGGCGCGTTTAACCGCGGGACCACGTCGTGAGCGAAGCAGTTTATCCGCGCTCCGTTCCCCGAGTCCGGCGGCGCCCAGCAAGACGAACCCCAAAATTACGGAGCATTTGCGTGCCAGTCGCAGTAATACTGGCTCCGAACGACCGCGCTCGGCGTTTTACACCGCTACTCCGGCGTTAGTTACGCCTCCCGCTGGGCCGGTCGTGAACCGAGCCGTCAGCTCCAAAGATGTCAGTCAAACCAAACTCCAGCGCACGGCGTCTTTCATGCGCTCAACGGCGGCCAGTACCGCGCCGTCCAGTACTTTAACTCGTTCGGCCAGCGTCCGAATGAGTAACGCCCATCCCAGCTCACGAACAACGGCCTCGTCCGGGGGCTTGAACTCGGAAACGAACAGCGTGAAGAACAAAATCTCTTCGGGCTATAGTTCGGCCATCAAAACCTTAACACGCTCGTTGCGCAAAAACAAGGCCGGGGATGATGGCCATCAGCCGGCCAGCGTGGCGGGCGGAAAGACGCCCGCGAGGAAAAAATCCGGTTCGCCGGAAAAGGAAAGTTTTCTTTCGTTGTCCCGGCAGTCCAGTCGGGGCTCGTTGATGGGCAGCGCGGCTCCTTCGCGAAAGACGTCCTCCACTTCCGCCCGGGGCAATTTGGGTTCGCAAAATCCGACGGTGGTGGTGGTCGGCAGTGGCGGCCGTAACAAGAGTCCCAGTAGTTCGACGAGCAGTTTGCGGAGATCGGCCTCGTCGGCTTCTTCCATTTCACCTTCCAAAGTACGTACCCATTCTCCCTGAGAGAAAAACCGCGGAGTTCTTTACAGAGCCCCGGGGCCAAGCGCTTCATTTCGTGTTTAAGCTCTCCGTGCTTCATTTCCATCTCTTTCGTAATTCGTACACGGGCTTTTTGGGGCTCTGTTCGGGAAGCTTTAGCAAGGTAGAGAAGAGGGTTTGGGGGGATGCTCTCTCTTCGTCGGGGGAAAGTTACGTGAGAGCATGCTTTGTACTAGTAAATCTGTCCTTGGGACGAAATTAAAGAGTGTACCAAGTTAAGAGGGGGGGGGTCTTTGCCTCCTTTTGGCCTCCTGGGTGGTACCGGGTTTCCGTTTTCCTTGATGAGGCCATGATTAGTACGAAGGGAAACTCAAGAAGAACCGCTATAAATCCCAACATCTGCAGTTTACATTTTGCTGCTCGCTCTTCTCCCTTACGGGCGTGGAACTTGTCCTCTCCGGTCCGCAATGGGAGAAACGTGAGTTAGAGAAGTTGGGGGGTGAAGGTGGCATTGATTTCTCATAAGAGCCTTGCGCATTGCGTTGACGTGTTTGCATGGAAATTGCGGCTTCAATGATTTTCTCATGCACGGCTCGCGGTGGAAGAGCCGTAGTCACACGACATGAAACCTGAATGGCTTTTCCTTATTGCAACGTCCTTGTAAAGGCTTGTAAAAGAGGCAAAGCTGCCAGAAAATGTCGATTTATAGATTTAACAGGTCATGCCGTGTGGCCTAACTGTCACCTTCACCAATAATTGCCCTCAGGGCTTCTACAGATAGCCACTACGCTATTATTCCCCTACACTTAACATTATTTTTCTTTTTATTTACTTTCGTTTTATTGATTCATTTTTGTTGACCCATGTTTTGTTATTTTCTATTTATTTGTTTATGCTTTTTAATTTAAAAAAACTTATTTGTTTATTCACCTTTTCATTATTAATTTTTTCTGATTTTTTTCATTGGCAGCGTAGGCTTGCGTCTTTTGTTGGCTACATAGTCACTGATTCCTACATTTGTAGTAAAATATAGCAGTAAAATAACTTGCAGTAAACATGTTTTATTTTCTCGTTTGTTTGTTTATTCATTGTTTTCATCTTTTCATTTGTTTATCACTTATTCAGGAATTCATTTTTCATTCTTTAACATCCCGATGCCATTCGTTTTTAATTGTTTTTTATTTAGAATTTGTTTTCCTCGTTCTCACTTTGCTAGCCCAGTTCGTGACGGAAAAAATCTTTAGGCGGCAACTTGTGTCTTTCTACGACTTAGCAAATAGGATTGTAAACTCGTTACGAAAAATGGTCATGTCATGTTTGTGTCTCCTGCAGGTGCAAGTGCAGAGCCCCTCGGCAGTAACAACGTCCGGCATGACAGCAGCAACTCGGTCGCGTACTCCTGCAACAATAATTCCGTCCAGTGCAGCATTGACCCGTTCAGCGTCAATGCGAAGCTCGACAGCCAGTCCTTTGCATCGTTCCGGCACGACGCTCAACAAAGGTAACGACTTTCTATTGCTGGCGCAACTAAATGTCGTAAAAAAAGACGAAGGCAAAACCATTAATAATCATCTTATGCCCAATTTAGGGTTGGGAACAGCCGGAGCAGGGCTCGGAACAAGAAGTCGTCCTTCAGTTGGTGGAAGCGGAGGCGGCGTAGGTGGTGGAGCTTCTTCGTCCTCTTTCAGCTTCATGCGACCGACCGCCGCCAGTACGGCCAAAGATAACATCAACGATCCCGTTCAGAAAGTTAAAGTTACTGCCAAGAGTATTACTTTACAGCGACCCAGGATTAACTAAGAGAAAACTTTGGAGTTTTCGAACAAGGAGAAACAAATGAAAACTTGGACTGCCAAGCCTCATTAGCCCTGGAGTGGATTCTTAACTTTTCGAATTTCTGAAGGAGAAACGACTCGGATGTCCAACATAGCGTTAAAGAAGTGCAGACAAGCTCATTACTGGACGGACCGAACAACTTTGGTTGTCTATAAATCCCACATTTTCCGGAGCTCTTTTCCCCATTCTTCGAATAGCTCTCATATTGTACAAGCGGACTGCAACGGTCATGCAACTCCCAAACCGATATATGTATGACTGAAACTGCTTATTGGGCCTTACAAAAAGGTGCAATGAATTGAATTTGAGTGATTCATGCTTCCTTTGCTCTGTACCTCATTTCTGGCTGTGTACTTTTTTTCGATATTTTCTTTTTTGTTCTAAAAGTTCGCATTTCTACACGGACTACTAATTTTGCTTAGCTGAGCGTAGGGAAAAACTTCTTCCTGTTCCGCCTTCTTTTTCGGCCGGTATTTTTTCTTTTCCCCCCAAAGAGAAATGAGAGTTTACAGAATATGGCATCATTACTAGGAATGTTTTTTCGTGTGTTTTTTGTCGCTTCTGTCTCTTTTCCCAGTCCTGTACAGTAAAGCTGCACGCCAATAACCGTTGTAAGTTTTTTATCAAAGTTATTTATGCTACGTTGGATATTTTCGCATTTTGGGAAATGTTATATCACGTGCAGGGGGACACATGGGTGCAATAATGCCATGCAGAGAAGAATGTGTAACCAAGTTTTATCTTTTTTGTATACCGGTGAACTTTTCCATAATAACATCGTAATCTAAGCAACGAAACATGTTTTTTTTCTTGTAATACTAATAGTACCAACAATATTTCCAGGAAAAACAGGGGTTAAAGGGTGCAAGTGGCAGAAGAAGCGAAAACTTTTATTACTGGAACTTTATAGACGAGTTTGCCAATAACGCAGGAACCGGGTTGTCCTGCGTAAATTCACAAAGCTTTTCTCTACCAGGAAATAATTTTTTCTCTTTTCCTTGAGCTACTTTTTGTACATAGTACGACTTAGATGGAAAAACCTCCATGACCCCAAACTAGAATGTTGATAGGCCTCTTGGCCCTGTAGGGGTCCTAGACTTAACGGGGCGTAAACATTTTTCTTTTTAGGGAAAGGGGGAAAAAAACGTCGATCAATCCTAATGGTCGCTATTGGATCTCATACATATTACAGCTCGACTCCTTCAATCTTGGGAAGTTTAACGTTCGCTGCTGCGTTTGAGTCGTTGGTCAATTGCTTACCCGTTATCAGCCCTCCCCGTCTCGTTTCATGAACTCCTTTTAGAGTCTTTGCCAAAAGATAGAGATTAAGAAGATAACAGATAATTGAATATTGTCGCAGACGATCCAAATAAAGCGCGTATGACCATCCGAACAGAAGGAAAACATAACGAAGGGGCTTTGATAAAAAAATAGCGAGTCACCGGTTAAAGAAATAAGTGTAATAGCAACTGAATTAATAAGAATAGCGAGGCTGCCACTACACCGAACGAAAATGCTTTATACAGTTTTTCAAAGCAATGTCTTCTCTCTAACACTTTTGGCAGTACACTGACGTGTTACAAAAAAAGCGGTCAACTTATGGTTTCTATCCCCTGAATTTGGAAAGAAACACGAGTGTTCACATTTCTCGTCGAAAGGAGCGGACGTTGAGGAGAAAAGCGGGCACATGAAGCAAAGGGAAAGAACATCAGAGGGACAAAAACAATAGAAGGCCAAAACGACAAAAAACGAAAGCTATGAAACATACTTTCCCGAATTTAATCCAGAACGAAATATTTTATAATACATAAAACGAGAAAATAAGTAAGTAAACATACATAAAATTTAATACACAAAAAAATTAGAACAGTTAGAAAATAAAATACAAATATATTTCAAAACTATTCCCATTTTCGTTCTGATGTTTCTAGGGAGCTATTAAAAATGTGAAATGTGTACACAATGTAAGATTTTTTTTTAAATTGGAAACCCGCAGCTTCTCTTTAAAAAAACTAATTGATTTAATAGAAATATTCAAGTCGGTACATTTCTGTTATGTGCTCCGTTCGAATTTTTTCGATTCTAGGCGTGCCGTGAAAAACTGTAAACACTAGAAGGTTAAGATAGGTTAGGTAAATTAAGCTCAGCAAAGTAAGATGGATATATGAAGCTTAAATTAAGCCCAGTTAGGTTGCTCGTGAACCCGCTAGAGGCGCTTTGGACCAGACGTACTGGGCACATGTAGGATTTAAAAAAAATCCGTATATTTCTTTAAAAAAAAATACTAAATACATGCATTTAATTTTTTCAAAGCCCTGTATTACACTTATTCCAACTTATCGGACCCTGGGATCGAAAAGTCGAGCGGTATATTAGATGAGTACGCTGAAATCAATTTTGTCCAAATTAAGAGAAAAACTTTAAATTTTATTATCCTATTCTTATTATTTTCGATTTTACCATCGTAAGGAAAAATAGCTGAAAAAAGGATGTAAAAATAATGAGAGTTTGATGGGAAAATCCTTGATTTTTGCGTGTTCGGTTCCTATGTCGATGAGAGTATAATACACTCGGTAGCCTAGTGTTCGTGCACACTAATAAGCAAGTGGGCGTTTTGTGACCTTTTTTTTCTCGTACATAAGTAAGGCGGCTGATTTTCTTATTATTAGCTAGTAAAGAGGGTGCGGATCACGTTAACACGTAATATTTACGTTACGTTCGTATGTTCGGAGGAAAAGCTTTGTTTACTCCCAATGCAATTGCAACCCACGCTGTCGTAATTCATGTGGCCAATTACAGTCTAAGACTTGCTTTCATATAACTATAGAGAGCTGGCTCCTTTCCTGTGCCAACTTTATTTTTTCTCTCCCCCCGTCTCGTTTTCTCCAAAGCAGTGTCGTGTCGTAGGTAATCCAATATCGATTCCCAGCTTCCTCAGACTTGACAATGATAGCCAACATCGCACCACACACAAAAAAAAAAGCGTGAGAAAAAAGATTCCTTCCCTTCTTCTCTTCGGCCACCAAAACATGCAATAAGTACTGGAAGTTGCAGGGAGCTAGGCGTCCTTTCTCTTCGATTAACCATTGACAGGTACGCGTCACGTATTAAAGCACTCGGATTAGGTCGCAAATCAAACAAAAGAATATATATTTCTGATCCAGAGATGCTCGTGTCTAATCAAGTTGAGATACAAAGCACTAGCTTGTCTGTCTATTGTGGTAGAACAAAGCAACATTTCTGGTGTCTGGCGTACCAAGCGACGTGGAGTTCTTTTTTTTTCAAGCCACTTCACGCACATTGGAGTTTCCGGGTGTCATTCACGCTTCGCAGCGGAAAGCAGTGTTAGTGATCCACCCATTGGCAAGACAAATACAGAATAAGGGAGGGTATTACAGAGGCGACTTCAACTGCATTCTGAGTCCATGACAAGGTTAAATATCCTGCCAACTTTCGGACTGGGAATTACCTTTTCCCCCACCGAAACTGCACTCATCAACTGAATGGAAATGACACCACACAGGGCTTCCACAGTTGTGACCCTATTGTTGCACATCCATGAGCACACGTGACCTTAGATCACGATAGGAACACTAAACAAACTGCACTGTCGTTGCCCTGCTGACGAGCAAACCAGAAATAGAAGAAATAGAAGAGAAACAGGAAAAGACTATAATTAAAAAAATAATCGAAAAATAAAAAATCATTACTTTCCAGTTTAGTGTGATAACACCTGATTATATCCTTCACCGGGAAGCAATCACGAAGAGCGGCTTATGAAAGACGTGGACCGGCCGGTACTGTACACACGGGTCGTAAACACGGCAACACTATTACCAGCAGCGGATTTTGCACACGTTTTGTGTTACACGAGACAACAACGTAAGTTTGGCATACTAGGCGACGGACCTGAGACTTTTCCAGCGGAAAATTTGCTCCATAAATTTACCTATCCTTTGTTTGTGCTGTCCATTAGAACCTGATATGCATAATGAGACGCTTTTTCCGCCACTCTCCTTGCTCTCTTGCTCCAAGTCGAGTAACAGAGCACAAAGTATTGATTCGCTTTTATGTTTCTTCTGGCTGGCGGGAGCGAAAAGGAAGTTCCCTTCTTTTCAGTTGCTTAAATAAAAGAACCGGAAAATTATGCATGGCTGGAAGCTTTGTTTATATCAGTGGTAACTTATCCTCTTGACAGCTTTTTGAATGCGCAATATATACTCAGCCAGGGAAAGTCATAAGCAGTTTCAAAGCAAAGGGAAAATGGAAAGGTGAAACTTCCTCCCGGCGACAAGGGAAGTGACAACTTACCTATAATCTTCCCCCTCTATATCAGATATTGATATCCACGCCCTGAAAAATGGGATTCGATCATGCCGGTACTTCGCACCAGCCCGAGTTGCGAAATTCTCCCCGGTAGCGGAACAATAGTGTTTTATTATATTATTTTATTACCATTCATGTTGCTAAGGGTAACCGTAACTGAATTATCCCCTTTCATTCTAAGTTTCCTTTACGAGCAAACGTAAAGTGATTTAAATATGGGAAACCAATTTTTTTTACGTTGTGGAAAGGCACCCAAGTTACGAAGATAATTTGCTCCATGGATGACATATTCATCTACTAACGCCTATTCACTTCCACTCGGTGTGCAAACATCAAACAACTTTATACTGGTTAGTTTTACTGTCTGAAATATATAATAACTTATAATGCAATTTAAATTATACTTGTCTGTTCTATGAGTTTCAAATCTAATATTTTGTATCCTTATAATTAGACGACAGACTTCAATATTGTTGCGTTTTACACTTGTATTTTTGAATTTATTAATCAAAGTTTTTTTTTCGTCGATTCTCGGGAAAAAATCAAAGCGCCCACAACTCAACACTCCTTTTTTCCTTTCTCTTCCTCTTTTCTATTCTCACTGCCCTTCTTTTACCTCCCCCTCCTCCCCTATTGTCAACGTTGGTGGTCAGCAACGATGACCCCACGACCAAGGCATGCGAGGCGCTAATTACTCCCAGAAGCTGCCGAGGTGAAGCCTCACTCATACACTAAGGCAGCTTCTAGGCCAAAAGTGAAACGCCACAATATCAATACGGAAACTTACAGACGTATACTTTATCAATATTATAACCATTAAACGTAATTTCTGTCAAAAGAAGAGCAATTTCTTTATAAATCATGTATATTCAGATCCGCATCCAGCAAAACGTGTGTATAGTTATAATGAACTTAAGAATGGACAAAATATAACCCCTGTATGTAAGAAAAGCAGGAGAATTAATTTTTGTTACAATCTCACGTAAAACATGTTCTTTTTTTCTTGATTTCTTTCTTTCTGTTTTTTTCATACGTAATTTTTTATACTACTCAGCGAAATACGTAAGAAGGTTTACACCTTATTCGTCAGTAATAATTTCTTCCCAAAATAAAAGAGCGTCAAAAGCGTCCCACGACTTCTCCAGGTCATTCTCAGGAATTGTTCAATAATAAAGTTGACCTAAACTTAAGGCACACCCGTATGACAAATATTGATAGGGCGAGTTTCCACTGTACAAAAATTATTGCATGCCACGAAGGATGATCCCAGTTTTTTTTTTTAAAAAAAAAAAACACGGCTGTTGCCCTGGGAGATGAAGTGATACGAGCTCGGTGCGTCTATCAGAAAAAAGAATCAGGATTCTCAGCTTTATTCTTCAAGTCGGTTTTTGGTACACAAAAGCCTTTTATGTGCTAACTAATTTTGTCTTTCTTCCCCTCCTGTAAACTCGCTGTCACATGTGTGACTTGAACAATAACACTTATTTTCCCTCTCGTACATGCTGTACCCACTCATAAGACTCAGACAAAGCGCTTTCTTTCGCTCGTCTTTAAAAAAAAATAAGGGAAGGGGAGGGTGGGTTAACTTCACAATCACGCCCGCACCATTTGTGGTCACTCATCTCTTTCCAGCAACGTTAAGGAAAGAACAAAAAACCCCACTCCAAAGTTTTTTACATTGTTTCGAGTTTCGGGCGAGTTTCGCTTCTTTCTTTTTTTTTGCCGCAGGTGCAGATTTAATCACATACCGCATCAAGTGTCATAGCGGACTAGTCTCCATGTCAACCAAAGAACCACACAGAGAAGGATGTCTTTGTGGTGTAAATGAGGCGCAGTACCACGTTGCATGGCAGCCGGACGTTCCTCTACAGCACCCAGGCCGCCCATAAACAGAACAAGAAAATATTATTGGGGGATTGCTTTTTTTTCGTTTTTTTTTGCACACGATTCATATCCCCTTTGTCTGGCTGGGGAGGAAAAAGCCACACTTCCGTGCGAGAGTACCAGCCGAGGAAAAGACGTGCTAACTTTGTACAGTCGAGAATCAGATAGAAAGGGCAGGACACGCCCATAAAACCTGAAGACTAAAATAAAAAGGCGCAACATAAAAGGAATCGAAGACACCTAAGCAAAAAACGCTTTACAGTTCAGCGTACCCAACGCAAGAAGAGAAAAAGGCGACAACAACAGAGCAAATTGGTAAGCATGTGTGCCAACTTGGGTTCTTTCTTTTACCTGCTAATACGTGGACAGTCACGGTCTGACCCTCAGACCCCAGTGGATGACATGTGTACCGGCCCGAATGGGTCTGTTGGGATTTCCACACAATTAAGTGCGAAACACTGCTCCGTGTCCACATCTCGGACAAGTCAGCAGCCACCAGCGCGGCCGGTACTGGCGGAGGGTGCCGATTGCTGTGACCGGTACCGGCGCCCAGGGCAGCCAGTAAATGGAGTTTCTTCGACGACTGGTGACTCGCTGAGCCGCTGACTTTGGAATTCTTGCCACGGTGAGATGACGGAGTCATGGCTGGTACGCCTTCCAAACCGCCTCCCCGATCGACCCATAACCGTCCGTCAAAGATATGAATATGACTGACGTCGATATCCGACCCGTTATGCCCACTACCAGAATGCAGCCAATTGAGTACCTAAAAACGCGAAACGTCCAAAGAAATTGCATCAACGCTGGGTTTTCTCCGCTTGTCCGTCAAGAAAGCCGCGTCACCCGTGGGAAAAGGGCAAACGAAAGCTCCGCAGCCAGCTTCAAAGAATGCCGACGTCGACTTGTCCCCTGCCACATTGGTTAGTATTTACTGATCTACCGTTGCTAAGCTCATGCATACGACAGTACCCCGAAAAAAAAAATCCTTACTCATTCTTTGCCATCTTGGACCTTTCCTTGCTGTCTTCGCCAAATTCTTTCCTGTTTCCTTACCAAACAGAAAAAAAGGTTGAAGCTAACGACAAGGGAACCAAATACAGTGTTGGGAAACTCATCAGCAAGTCAGATAATTTGCTCGCGTGGGGGGCCGTTTTTGCAATTCTAATACTTTACACTACGGTGTGACAAAGGCTTTTGGATTTTCGGGTAATCTTATATAAAGAAGTACCAGCAGAAGCCGGGAGCGGAAATTAGGGATTTTCTCGCAATCACGACTCGCAAAAACAGTTTTTCTTTCGCTTTTCGCGAGACTACGCGAGTGGTAAAAAGGACGTGCTCAGGAAAGATAACGAAGACAAAACCCCTAAAAAGGAGTCCAATGATTCTGGCGAGTATTAAAGGCCCCTTTTTGGGCTCTTCTAGCATTCAAGAGGTTTGTTTTTCCTCCAACTGCAGTAATCAATAGCCGAGTCTCATACGGAACCTGAAACGTAGCCACATTCAAGGGTTCCTTCTGACCTTTTTTTTTCTTGAGTAAACCTTATGGATAATTTACTCCGACCTTTCACTTCAGATGAAATCAGTATCGGCTTCCAGGCGGCCGTCTCAGCCACTCCCCTCCCAGTAGGCAAATGGTATTTGATGAACTCAGCTCAACTCGCCGCGTCCGTATGACGCTCTCTCTGTAATCTATGCTGACCCGCTTGAGTACAACACTTTAGAAAGTTACAGCTGAAACCCTTGCCGAAAGTGAATGATAGAAATTAGGTACAACAGCAAGTAGCTGAAGAGCCAAAGGCGGACCTCTCGTAACAGTCTAATAGGATCAACACTAAAAGTTCCGAGTTGGTACCCTGGGAGTCCGTGTTAGCTCGAACCCATCCAGCCGTACACGTAAGGTTAGTTCATACTGAATTACAGCAAACCTAATTCACTCCTCCCCTTCTTGTCCGTCAAAAAGACCAACGCTGGCAAAAGGACAGCGACAAACGGCAATAACGACGAATTGCCCGTCTTGACGACATTGAAGGCCACGACGAATAATTAAGTCACAAATGTTCATCTTACCTGGCCTTGCTTACTCCATAGTATCATGGTCCCTTCATTGGCAGGGGTAACGACGCACGTCAGGTTTAAAGTCGAGCCCTGATGGAGGAAGACTTCAGGACCGTTCAATATGCGAGTCTCTGGCTCTAGAACACAAAGAAGAGCGCGCCGTAATTTTAACATGAGCCTTCTACCCTGGCAAAAGTTTCGTCCTAATTCCTTCTGGTTCACGGAGATACTACGGCAGGAAGGACATACGATTTGAAGTTAGGAGGAAGCAAAAGTAATGAATACCGGGAATGGTTAAGACGATCAGGGAAGAAACTTTGCAGAAATGCTGTCACGCGGACGAGAAATGAGACAATTTGCACTGACAATGGTTTTACGTTTTCCCTTTCTTTCTTCTTTCCCTTTTCTTTACATTTGTCCTTTAGTATAAAAAATTAAATTCATAATTTACATTCACCAATCTGGTTGAATATGTTGGAATATGTGCTGACCAGACCGGGGCAAATTCAAGGAAAGGGAAAGTTAATGTCGAACCAAATTCGAACTATTTTCCGAAATTTACTTCGATTCATTTAATTTTTGAGATTTTGACATATAAGTCAATTTAATTTAAATAAAACAATACAAGTGGATAAATCAAATTCAAATTCAGTGAAAATCGAACGAAGTTAAGTCAGATTCAATTCAGTGAATCGAATTAAATTAAATGAATTTCCTCGGCTTTGGTGTTGACTTTACGACGAGTAAAAGATTGTCACAAACAAGAAGTCCCTCACTTGTCCAATATGTCCCACTGCTCGGGCAAATTGCACATGAGGATTTTCCTTATGAACAAACCCGTTAATAAAGTTTTTACTGTTATTGCACGGCTTATTCAAAGCATTTTGCGAATCTGTTGTCATAATTAATCATATAAAGTAGGCTAGATTATTTTTTTTCATTTGTTACATATATTTTTTAGTTACATTTGTTACATATTGTATTGTATTTTAGAATGACTTTATTATTATTAAACATGAAGTCCAAAAAAATATATATAAATGTATAAGAATAAACTTGATGTTTACTAAAACTTTTCAAACTCCACTTATGTCAAAAGAAACGGTATTTTCCACACGAAAAAAATTTATTAGTTTAACTCCTTAAACCGCCAATTGTTATTTATGCACACAAAAGAATTGCTCAAGGTTTTTTATATTTTGTGCAAAATTACATTAGAAAACTCGTGGGTAACCTTTTTAAAGTATTGTTTTCTGATTGACGCTTTACTTAGACAATATTTCTGCGACAACTTGCCTTTAAGGCTAGTACGAGTACTCATAATAACAAAAAAGTTAAAATGTAATTTATTAAGAAAGAAGAAGCAAAACCAAACCCTGCGTCCAAATTGTCTTATATAATCCCTTGTAAATGAAGAAAATCTTTTAGACAAGAAAACAAGAACAAGATCATGGATCAGAAGAAATTAATTAGGATTGGGACGCTTTAAGGCGCTCACAAAATTTCGCAGTAATACTGTCTTACGCTACTAAAGACGGAACAAAGAAAAAAGGTTGAAAAAAAAGGAAAAGGGAAGAAAAAAGGGCAAATAGTAAATTGCGCTGACCTAGCACAGTTAACTTGATCGGATGACTGCGGAGTGGCGTAGTGCTCAATTGACATTCGTACACACCAGCGTCCTCCAGCGTGACGGCTTTGATTTGGAGCGTCCACTCCGTGCTATGTGGCAAGTGAAGGCCCCGGAATCGTCGATCTGCTGTGTACGTGTCGGTTCCCACCGTCAATAAATGAATATCTCGATGTCGAACCCACGACACCTACACACATTAGTGAAAATGGATATTTATAGAAGCCCCCAAAATTCCCTCGAGTCATTCGTAAAGTAAAGAATCAAGTACACAACACCCAACTCTCCCCTACATTGTTAAAGCCGCTAAACAATTAATGTATGAGAGCACTGTCTCCCCAATGACCCGATGACGTGACCCAAAAAAATGCAGGCGTGAAAAAAAAAATATCCAAAAGCAGGGAACAAATACAAACTGGTCGCGCGTGCCACGTATTTTTTCGAGAAACAAGAGCTTGCAAGGAGGTATTGAACTGTGTGTGAAGTATGTGCTTACAACGTATACTTCGCTTTTACTGTGCCATAGCAAGGCGAAAAAAAAGAGGCTCACTTTGCCAGGTTAAAGAGGTTAAACTCTGAATATTCGGGTGTATACCCCATCATAATAACAGCCATAAATAACAAGTGCAGTGAACAGCAGATCGATGGGCTATCGACAATAGTCTAACGCTGGCGTCCTTAAGCACCGCGGAGGTTGAATATCGAGCTACTATCAGGATACGGGTATTTCTTTGAGATTTTTTTCCCCAAAAGTGCTCTAAGGGACAGGGACATTTCGTCATGCATGGAATCGAGCCAAACTCATGCTGTTCAAGAGGGGGGAGGTGCAAAAAGTGGGCAAACATAGTGAGAAAAAAAAGGTGAAATAACAAATTTAGATTTGGTTTACGGTCCAATTGCCCGCTAAGGTGATTCTACACGTTAGAAAAGCCGTTTGGCCCACTAGGACGACAACATCTGAAGACGCGTCGGCATCAAAAGGCGAAGCGTCTCTCTCCACAATGTTCAATTCCGGGTAATCTTCCGGCGGCAAGTCTTCCGCCCTAGCCGCCCAGGTTTCTCCTTCCATCAGCGGATCTCCATGTGTTCCTAATGGGCCATTACAGGGTACACCAAAACGGGACGAGCGGGACCCAGTGGCCACAATGGAAATGAGAGTGAATAACATTGGATTAGGTACGATTCCACCCGTAAGCCTCTTATACATGCATACACTATCACACTTGTAAGCAAAGAAAGGAAACTAAAGGGAAAATTATAGCTATGGCTCACCGTTTCTTACAGAGAGAGGGAAAAAAGGTCGTTGAGAATTTTTCTTGTCTAAATTTAAACATTTTTTATACTCAAAGAACTCTTTTGTAAATTTCTGTGTTCCATATTTCTCCAGAAAGACACACTTCACATACTAACTGCCAACGGAGTTGTCCTTAGCTCCAGAAACATGCGTCCTTATTTTCTTTCTTCTTCATTTTTTAGAATAAGAGAAACCTCTTTAGATAAAACAGGAAATTACTCGCTCCCTGGCAAGCCAAAGGTAGATAAAACGTTGCCTGGGTAAAAAGGGGAAAAAATCGTGATAAAAACAAGTTGCCTGCAGAAATTTGGGGGGGAGTTCACTAAAGAGTGTCCATATCCTAGCAATGCCAGTGTCCACAATTACTAACTCCTCCGATGAATCCTAATTGTGGCGGCGTTGTTTTCGACAGACAACTTTTCTTCACCGTGGTCATTTCTTTTCTTGTCTTGTAACCCAATTAGGTTCGAAATACGTAAGGTATGTGGCGTAAATTCTTGATGCCCCGAATGACAAGACAAACAACGTTCTTTTTCGGCTCATAATTCAAGCGTCGAGGGCTTACGCAAACCCCAACTACAGGGCCCACCGGGTTTGTTCGTTTGCTTTTTATTTATGACTTGATTTGTCGGCTAACATTAGTTGCCTTACGTTAGCCCTTTCATCTCCCCCCCCCCAAAAAAAAACTGACGGTACCGAAGTTCTAAGTCGACTTCCTTCCGCTGTCACCTCAACGCAATCCCAACTAACTGCTTCACTTCTTAATTCTTTTTTTCCCCCTGCCTCGAAGTTTCGCAACTGGGACAAGGGAGCGATTTATAATACAGCAAAAATGAAAGACAAACTGCGCTGTGTGGTTAATCAATTTAGGCAACTGCACAGCAGTGTTACTTTTCTGCTTTTTTTATCTCGTTCTTTTAAGTCAAGTGTTTCGCAAGCTAAAGAGATTAGCCCCCAATCCTTCATCTGCTTGAAGTTGGGGAAAAGCTTCTAGAATTCGTAAAGAAGAGCTAGCTTTGAGGGCGGAATGTAATAAAGCTCTTTTTTCTTCGATAGTCGACCTTTTCCAAGTTTAAGAAGAAACCCTCGCCGGCGTGACAGGTGAGAGGCAGCGCTGATTTGAATCACATATTGCTGCATTACAGTCAGTAAAGGCGACTGCTCCCTCCCCCCCAACCCACCTCCCCACACTATCTTTGAATGTAGCAGTAGCTTTTTCATTGGAGAGGGCCGTCAACTTTTGAGGACTCTAAAGAAGTGAGAAACGGGATCTCACAAGTCTTATCCTGTCTCGGCGGAGCAATTCTACAGTTTCGTTGATGCTATGGTGACGGCTATTCCTGTCTCATGCGTGGAATACGGCTCTTGTCAAGCATACCTTTAGCGTGCGAATGAAGATGGAGGTGGGAGGAGTAGACGCAAATGGGACAAAAAAGAAAAATAAAGAAGACAAGCATGAAGAATGGGAGCTTCATAAAGCCCAGAAGAACTATCACCGTGGCGGAGGAGCCAAAGCCATGTTTTCTCTCTTTGTCATAGTCAAACCTTGTCGACCTGTCTTACATCCCACTTGGGACCCGGGTTCTTTCGACCATTTTTTCATCAACGGTACTAGCTCATGCGACGTTTTTAAAAACCATGGCAGAGCACGTCTCTGATTGAAAGTCATGTTCGTTACACTTGGGGGTGGGGGGTGAGTTTCCTGCAAAGCGAGCCAAGAGCTTTCGATTTGTGTAGATTAGATTATAACGGGGAGTTAGAACAGTTTTATGGATAGAACCATGTTGCTTGAAAGCGCGAGAAAAAATTAGCCAAGACCTCTTTTTTACAGATAAAAAATGAATTATTACCGTCTTTTTTTAAGTTTACGATATTCCGAGTTCTTAAAGACTAGTGAAAACAAAAGATGGCTCGAGAAAAGGATCTTTGGTGTAGAGGGTAAATTTGGGAGGCTGGCACGAGAGAGAAGTTGACTATGGAGCTCGCGTTCGCTCGATACGCTCGCGTCACGAGCACTTTTCAAGTAGAAATGCTGCGTAATGAGGAATTGCTCATTACGTTCAGTACAAGTGAAGCGTAAGTGTAAAGCCAAGTTTTGCCAACGAGCAAGCAAGCCAAACGCTGACGTAATATACACGAGTGCTTCATTATCGCCCAGCTCGGCCAGTACGTTAGGTACATTGCTAGGACGGCCAGTACTGGTCAGTGCCCTACGGGCCTGGAAAATGAAATAAAACAAGGCTACTTTTTTGTAGAGCAAAAACGATTCAATTACGCCTACCATCGCCAGTACTTCTGCAGTACCTCTGCACACGTTTTTTTTTACAAATAAAATTACTGTTTGAAATAAGAGATTCTCGACACCGTCAACTGAGTCAACTGAGTCAAATTCAGCTCTAATCAGACTTCCTCTCCAATTACGGGCTATCTTAAAATAGACACGTGAAAAGCTCCTTGAAATTCCGACAACAATAGTAACGTTTTACCAGATTTCTTCTACCCCGGACACGTTTGCGCAACATATGAATTATTCCAGTGGGGTCGTGAGAGACGCTTTACATCAAAGACATTTCCAGCTCTTCATCCATATTCTGCTTCTCATTAGCATTTTCTTTTCTCCCAAGCGTTATCATTATCTTTTAAGAAAATTAGGAAGAAAAGGAGACATTAAAAAAAAAATTCGCTCCGCGTATTTTTTATAATTATGGTTCACTTATTTCTTGTTTCTTTGACGTCGCTGCAACGTCTCTCGCAAAGCTGGAAACGGAGAGAGGAGCGAAACTCCATTTTGGAGAGGACTGTCAAATCTTCCTCTTGAAAAGTTCAAGAATAGGACAGAAAAAAAGGACCAACCGTGTTTAATATCCTTTTCTTCCCTCAACGTCTTGCCATAAGGTTATCTTTAAGTACATTATTTTTTTTTCCTCCTAAGAAAGCTATTGATTCTTTCGGTATGAAAGTTTGCTTTCCCATTTACTTCATCTTTGCCAAGCGCCGAAACGACTCCTAATAAACCAATATTGGAACAAGTAATTGACTGGCGTAGGGGCGGAGCTCGCGGATTTGCAATAGCACGGCGCATAATCAAGCTTTTCATTTGGCTGCTTTCTTTACCACGCACGATAAACTTGGGTAAAAAAAAGGACAGGAAATACAAGCACCCTAGTTCAGCTCTACCTTTCCTTTCCTTTCAATTTCGGAAAGGTGGGGGGAAAAATTGGAACTCATTTACTTTCAGCACAGTCTATAACTTCTAATAACTTTGTTCACCGGGTACGCAACATCCAGTACTCCGGGACTCGTTTTCTAGGTCAAAGTACCCAGGCACATGAACATTGTTCTTTCAAGAGGAAAAGATAGGTGAGCCATGATCGTATAACGGAGTTAAAACGTATCATCAACGTCCAATCCGCCGCGATTATGTCAGTAGACGCCGTTAGAAGAAGTCATTAAGACGCCTGAAAGCTTTTTCGCAGATTCCCCCCTCACCCCTTTCCCCATGCCGTCCTCATTTGCCTCCAAATTGCTACTTTTCATCCCCAGCAACCAGTACTAAGGTCCCACGGGCACAAAAATGTCCTACCGGAGCGAAAGGAGCGCCCGCATCACAAGTTCTTTGTCGTTATCGTATCAAATAAAAACATGTGTGGATGGAAAATCCTTTGGTCTCTCGACCACAATAGACCCCGGAGCAAAGAAAAACGACATTCTCTGAAGTGCTCTAACGGTAGTAAAAACAACAAATAAATCCCTTTTCAGATAGCCACGAAAGAAAGGAATAAAGGGAAAACTCTTGTAGCACATATATCTAACCTGAATTGCCAGCAAGTGCACCAATGCATCCACTTGCCACCTTTTTTAATTCGCAAGTACAAAATCGTTGAGTGGCTCCTTGCTATGTGCTCGAGTTACGATGTGGATACAACTTTTGACGGGTTTGCGGTGAAAAGATAGAAGTATTTAATAACACAATAAATATAATGTGTTTTGTGATATGGGCATGACTTATTTAGCACTACTTCAAGGTAAACATACAATTTAGAGAATTTGAGCCGTAGTTACGCGATCATGATGTTCTCACTCATTGAATTGAGAAAAGGAAGTTAATTTAATTGTTAAGATATAAGTTTAACTATATTTAATTTCGCTTATTCCTTATTTTTATTATTTCATATTAATGTCTTACTTTATTAATTTATAATATGGTTTTCTCTTATTCATTATTTTTGTTCTATTTTTTATAGATTGTATATCTCCGCAAGAGCATAGCTCTTTACCTGCATGTTGTTGTTTTTTATATAGTTAAAGGTTGACATTTGTACGAACAATCGTGCTTTTTTATTGTATGATTAGTTTTTAAACATTAGATAGTAACGTTACAAATTACACTGTCCCACGCTGAAAATTAATAACTGAAACAAATAAAAAATATTCAAGTAATACTTCTGAATATGTAAGAGTAAATGTACTATTAAAAATACAAAAGTGAATGTGGAGCGAAATGTAGCGAATTGAATTCAGCGTGCATGATTGCGCTTGATTGTATGTCTGTATGTATGTCGAAGTTCTTGGGTACCTTGGGGAAGAACGTTTCTCAACAGCTAGTGGCAACTCCCATCATGTAAAGGCACGTGCACGTACGTGTTTATGAATGTTATGTACGTGTTTATACTTGATATCTCAATTTTAAAGAGCAACCAACCATCAAAATTAGACATGGCAAATGAGTCAGGTGCACGCTACCTATTGCCACAAACAAATTGCAAGCCAACAATTCACGCCGCGGTGGACTTCGCTGAGCAAATTTTTTCGTAATTTAAAGAACTGTCTCACATTTACAAGGTTTGGGGCTCTGAAACAAATTCGGGGAATTACTTGTCAATGTCAATGAACTGGGGAAACGTACCCCGACTTACAATAGTGTCAAATTGCAATGGGTTCTAAGAAGCTTGTCCCTGTCCGTTAACCACGAATTAGCTCTCCTTCCAGAGCAAAATACTAGAAAGATTGGAATAAGTGAGCAAAATTACAGCATTTAACTTTCGCTGTCTCGCTTTCACAATTAACACTTAATGGCTACCTCTTCCGTTAATACAAACCTAAATTATAAAGTCTTTTAGGTGGGTCTATTAGGTAATCTAAAAAGACAAACTTCGCCCTGAAAACGTGAATTTAAACGTCTTCAGTATAGCACAGGAGAATCTTGCTCATCGCATGACATAAAACCGCGCATTTTTACAGCAAGCGGTAGTTACGCGCACTTGATAGCAGGAAGATTACGCGTAAAGAGGAAATAAGACCCCCCCCAAAAAAAAAATCCTGGCACGTACAAGAAATGGACAATCAGAAACGTCCCACCCTTGCTCGTACCATGCAAAAAAACCCTCGACGTCGTTGCCATTTTCCACGTACAATAACCCCCGCGGGCGGAGTGTAAAAAAAAGGGACACGGATAGAAAAAACAAGACTTGGGGACTTGAATTGTAATTACTGCAGAAGGGATGTCCACTTCTGCATGTGCCAGTACCGAGAATTATACACAACCTCGTTACGAAAGACTCTCCCTATGCCCTCTTGGAACCAGGATGACTCTATTACGGACCCCAATACCCCCCGTTACCCCCATATCCAACAACTGTCTCCTTTCTTCCTGGCTATGCTGGTCGAGGAGGTCCTTCTGGTACAGAGTCATTTCAAATACAGCTGCTGTGATGAGAAAAAGATCCTTAAGTTTGGCCCTGGCCATCACACAAACTCTTTTCCGCGCTGGCTTCTCTACTTTTATGGCGGACTAACGTGTGATACGTTACATTTCTTCCCCGACGCTGCCATCCGAAGAACTACAGCCTTAGCGTCTGGTATTTTCCTTTTTTTTGCTGCTTTTTTTTCGTTGTTCTGTGTTCGTCCACTACAAGCCCCCCGACAAAAGGGGACAAAATATTAACTTGGGTAGACCAAACAGGGTTTCCAGACCAAACACGGTCTCCAGACCTTTTTTCACATATGTTCTTGGGGGAAGCCTGTATTGTAATAGAGATATGTTCTTCGTGAAGCAAACCCGGGCAGAAATGGGTCTAGCAAGGGGGTAAGGGGTGGTAAAGGGGGGTGGAGCCCGTGGCATTGCTGGTAAACCGTGACGACGGTGAGACAAATTAGGTTCTTTCTGACAAGCATGAACTCATTCCGCCGTAGAAAATAAGATACATTAGTAGCGAAACAACCTCTGACAGTTTTAGCTTCTTGCAAACATACCAAGACGCACCCTCTGAAAACAGTTTCAGGCTATGATTGTGGAGGCGGATCCAAGCCAAATTGCTTACAACTCGGCCTCTCTGTTGTTAAGCTGGCCTATTTCCGCCTCCTTGCCCTTCTAAAACTTTATCCTCGCACAAGTAAAGCTTTTACAAACTAAAGTAATAGCTTGTTCTGAGCTTACCAGCCGGAACAAGTTCTTGTGACTGAAGCGAAAAAAAAGGGGAGGAACACCGCCTATCTCCGTCGTCATTCCATTTCTGTCTATCTCTGCTCACCGCTCGCGCTGAATGCTCTTACATTATTTGACAGAAATTCCTCTCTAAAATTCCGTCTTTGCCTTGGCGGCGCAAGACAGGCCGCAGAAATTGTATTACATTGCAGGGCGACAAACGCGTGCCGCACGACACAGAAAAGCTCAAATAAAATGCCTTTTAAGAGTGATCCGAGAACAAAGGGCTTGTTCTTGTTAAAAATAAAAGATGGAACTAGCCCATGTTATACGCCAAGGATTCCGCCCCGGGCTTATGAATTATGGTTACCATCTAAAGCTAATCGGCATGGAGAAGCTCTATTTCATCCGCTCCAGAATGTACATAACGTCTGCTCCCTTTCTCGCATAAGTCATCTCGTTTTTTTCCGTTTTTCTTTGGTACGCCCTATTACAACCTTCGGAGCCTCATTACTGCGTCCCAGCCTTCTTTAGCTCATTTTTCTTTCGTTATTTCTGCAATCCCCCCAAATGACAGTTCTTCTTGCAACGACTTCTTTTGGGGCTAAATCTTACCACTAATTTGCCAATAAAAGAAAACTGGGCAATGAGGACGCCGGGGGAAAAGATTGATTTACGACCTTCAAGTTCTTCCGCCTTTTACAAACGGAATGGAGAGTTGAGAAGGTCTTTTTTTACGGCGAATAATAGCAAACTAAGAAGCTTTGACAGTATTAAACGTCGTAGGTTTTCTAAGCCGGTGGTTGCACGGAAAATTATATGGGAGACAAAGAAACGGTTCCTCACGAAGCGTCAATTATTCAAATATTCTGCGTCAGTTCAACTCCCTTGTGCTTTACACTCACGCAAGTTATCTTGTGACTTTCTACCTTCAACATAATAGTGTTACCTATTTGTATTATTATACTTACTTTCTAGGGATTTTCTTTCATTTATTATGTGTTCTTATAACGCGATTCAAGCTCCTTGATTCTTGGATATAGAATTTCATTAATATTTTTTGTATTAAATTTTCCTTTTGAACTGTCTTTCTTTTTTTACTTTTATCATCACTGCCACTTGTATTGAAAAGCATTTTACTTCCATCTTTAGTTAATTTTAAACTGGCCACGATAGGGTGAGGGGTCCATTTATGACTTGCATATCATTCCATGCCATAAGTTTGATTCATTCTTTTTTATAGTGTAAGTAAAATTAACTGTTATCTTTAATAAACTTTCATCTTGAGTATCCTTATTTACTAATTGTATTTCCGCTGTAATTTTTATGTAATATGTATTTATTGTTGAGGCAAAGTTAATTGCTATCTTACGCCTGCAAACTTATTTTTACTATTATATTTATATTTTTAAATTATAATTCAATTATTCCCTGTCTTTTGTATTTAATTTCGTGAGCTTACGAAATATGTAGTTCCTATAGCACATCGTGAGTGAATCTGTGTGTCTGCAAGCACTCCGTTTTCATTTTTATTCATATTTTATTTATTTTTTGCTTGATATTTTTGTTTTTACTAAACTTTTCCTTGGTATTTCTATTATTTTACTCTTGAACTCTATTTCCATTCTAAGTTGTACTTCCTAATTTTCGCTTTTATGACATATCCATAATTCCCACCAGCTGTGTGCCTCGTTATTTACTACACATATTAATTTGAGTTCCTTATCTCTAAAAAAGTTATTTGAACTAAAAAATGATCTTTCGTAACTTTGGGCTCAATTTTATTCCTGGGAGCCCGCCGGAATGGAGTGTTGAAAGCTATACCCCTAATGCAATTTTCCCAGGCATTAGAGAAGCAAAGAATATGGTGTCCCGAAGGATCGGCTCGAAAGAATAGGTTTAAATTGCGTCTTTACTCTTCAAATCTGACTAGCACGATGCACTTCGCTCTCAGCTTTGTCTCCAAAGCACTTTTGGGGCCAGAGCAAGCAAATGCTGTTTAGACATCTTTACTAATACTCGGTCCGTCAGTGCACACGTGTTTTAGCGTACACGAGCTGTCGTTGCGAAAGAGAGGAGAATGATCTTAAAATCCCCAATCCCTCTCTGCTCTCATTTCGGACTCGGGTGTACGCCTTTTCCTTTCACACTTAATCGAATGCAAAATTCGCTCTCTTGTTCTTCACTTGGCGTACTCCGTTAGCGAGTAACATGTTCCTTTAGGAAAGTACAATAGTCGGAGATTCCCCTTCCCCTCTTTCTCGCAACGCAAATCTAAGCCACATTGATCTAAAACCTACACATAAGGGAGCCCTAATCTAATCCCATTTGCAAGAACCAACCTTCCTCCCGCCTCCTCTTTGATCCAATCCCTTTTTTTTGCCCCCTTGTCACCTATAAAAACGATGTTCCCATTTTTGTTAAGCTGAGCCTTAAATCCCATGTTCTCCGCATATATTCTCACCCTATCTCTTCCTTCTTTCTCCTGTGATGGATTTCCGAGCCAAAATCGCCTGCCGGTGCACGAAAACCACATATACATAACACAGTGTATGTTAACCAGCTTTCCCTAAAAAAAAACAATAATAAAAATAGGACAAAACTGAAACAGGCGCCTGGCTCAATTTCCGCCCAGCGAATAAAGCATTAAGATCTTTCATCACTTGGTACTATTAACATAGCGAAAGCGTCCGGATTGCGATTACAGTGCTTATGGCGAACTTATGGCCGCACAACCCTTTGTGCAATGCAATTACAGTAACGAAGGCAAACTTACGACGAGTACTGTTTTGGCAGGCGAAAGATGGCTAGCTATATTTCTCGACGTAATTCTTTCTCTTTTGTCCTCCTCCCCCCCCCCCAAGAAAAAAAAGGAACTACCAGTAGAGTATCCTTTAATATAGCACCACAAAAACTGGAGCTTATTTCCGAGACCCCGCCAAGCTTCTAGTAAAGGAAACTCTGCGAGGCTGGGACGAAAGAAACGACGCCTGGCTGGCCATTTCACGCTGAAATGAGCAAAGGCTTGCACGTTGTCTCAGAGTCGCTGTCGATCCAAGTCTCCGCAAACGAACGCGGGTTTTCAAGGAGCCAAAACCATACCCACATTAAAAAAAATAGAAGAAAAACTTTTCTGAAGTCCACGAAACTTGACTCCTCCAACCGCGTGAGAAAGAACAATGAGAAGCGCGACACGACTTTGGGGAGTCCAAACTTTTGTTGGGCTCCTACAGTACAATAACTACGGTAAGTTTCGTAAGACGCTGTTACAATGACCAAGAGCAAGAAGGCAACAAAACCCAATTCGATAGCAGGCAAAGGCCGCAAAGAGAATAAGCGAAGCTCTTAGAAATGGAGTTGCCAGCTCGTGCGCTTCGCAAGCCATCGACTCAATGAAGACTTTTCTTCTTCTGTTTTATACTTCTCGCGATATGAAGAGTGCCAGAAAATAGCGCTGCAAAGAAGACACGAAACTTCAAAGAAAAGCTTTTGGTCAAACGAATCTCCCCCCGCAGAGGTATATTACTTTTTGCTGGGACTTGAAAAAGGCTCCCAGGGAAAGTTGTCTACAGAAACAAAGCTGTCTCCCAAGATTTATGATAGGTCTCCGAACCTCATTATGTTAGAATTAGGTTGGCTGGGAATTAATACGACGGACTTATACAAGTTTATAGAGAAAGGAAAGCTTTCAGGTTGAATAGAAGTAATATCAGTAATGTTCCAGATGGGGTGGCCCTTCATAACGCAGCCAAGGGTGGGAAGCTAAAATGTCAACCAGGTTGTTTGGGTTTGATAGTGACAGATGCGTGACAAAACGAATCAATCCGAAACACAATCTCCTTAACTCAACGCGGGCTTCACTTCCTACTAATTAGATAAACTGGAAGCGGGGGAAAACCAGTAGAACTCTCCGCGTATGGTAAAAAGATTACTTTCACCCTGCCACTACCCCTACCACCCCGTTGGAAAAACAAGGGGAGAGATAACATTCCATCTCATTTGATTGGCATAGCGGATGGCACCGGACTCACCCAAGAACGGTTATACAACAGAAGACGTCTAGAAGCGAAAAATGAGACAATTTGGAACAAAATGTGGATAACAACTAGAAATGATGAACTAGGGATTTCAAGGGGGCTGTAGGAAATAAAAATCTTAGCAAAAAAGTGCAAAATACACGTCAAATAACTACTGCATTAAAAAGGCAAAGAATGCTTAAAAAGATAACGTATGTATGATTTTTCAGCTTTCCTTATGAGAAAGGTTATTTTTGTTGTAATTTTGTGCTTAAAATGTGCCCCGAAGGTTTTACAAAGAGTTAACAGAAAAGTGAAGTGTTTAGTTTGAGAAGTGAAGCGTAAGCTGTAGACAAATAAAATAAAAGCTTAGCCATTTGTCTTTGCTAAAATAATTTTACACGATGTTCGAAAAGCCAAGGGCTTTGTATTGTTACGAATCAAAGAAAAGAATTTACTAAACAAAATAAAAGCAAAGCTTTTGTAGTAATGGTGTCAAAAACAGCCCTAACATTGATTCGGCTAACTTGTAAACAGTTTTATATCTTTCGTATAATATAGTCTGTAGTAATGTATAATTTCTATACCAAATAATACAATGAATATTACGTGAACAATTACCTTACAAGCACTGATTTAACAGAAATTTTACAACATTTAGTTGTACGGCTATGGTGCACCTGACCGTGCTATAGGGGAATTACGTATTAAAACGGTTCAGGCGATTTCACAAGAACTGCTCAGTATTTCATAAAAAAATCGCGACAGTAAAGTTTTTCAGTCCAAATGTATAGAGCAGATTTTCAAAACTTTAAAGAAAAATTACTGAGTAAATTTTTAACAAGCGAGTTATACTTACACTTTTGAAAAAAAAACATGTTAAAAATTAGATCTCAATTCGGTAGAGCCACTTTCAAGTATTGTTTCTAATGAAAACAGAATCCAGATCCAAAATCTAGTTTTGAGTTACCCCCTGGGAAAAATCAGTAAACTATTCAGGTGGATAATACAAAAAACGGAGGGATTTGAATTCTGATATCGCCAAGGCATTTTCAGTGTGAAAGCCAAGTTAAAAATGAGGCAAAAATACTATAACGTAGCTAATCTAAATTCTCCCACATTTCCTTTGCCTTTCTGTTTACGTCTCCAAGGTAAGTGCCTTCTATTAACTGATGGCCGAGGCATGCCTCCAAGAGAGAACTACGAGATGACACAATGGCGAATTTATGAATCTGTCACATCGAACCTTCTTTCACCAGACCGGGGTAAATCTTTGAAAAAAGTGTCATAAATTCGAAGCCGATGCCGCACACGAAGGAACAAAGGTGGAGTTTTGTACCAACTTGGCGTGTCACAGATCCTTCACCCGAGACAGACAATCAAATCAGACGAACAAAAGACAATCAAATTAAGACAAGTTCGTGAGTAATATGAAAAGCCTTTACCCTAACCTCGACAGGGAGCAATCTAGCCCAAGGTACAAAACGTCACGAACTTGGGTTCAATATCAAGGGCGTATTAAAAATACGTTAGTTTGACATTTTAGGTAGTTTCCAAGACCTTCGACTTTGCATGTCTCCAACTTTTAAACACTGTTTCTACAACTTGTTCGCCCTCAGCAAATAGGCTGAAATGTGTCTCATCAGTTTTCTCGTCAACTTCAGCACTTTGCCCAATTATGGGCCACTTGAGCAGCACGGAAGTTGGGCAGAGAGGGAAGAGGCGTAGTACTCCAATACATGTTTCCGCGACTATTAGTTTGAGGCACTTTCTAGCCAAACTTGCTACCTAAAATATCCAGCGATAAAAGGGAGCCTTGAAGCCAGCACTATCAATGTTTTGTTCGGTACGGAGCTCGAAATACAGCGCCATTTCAGCGCATTATAGCTGCGACAGTCGTCCATAATTGCACTTTCTGGCCACCTTTATAGTGTTCAACTTTTCTTTGACTTTGGGCTTCCCAAAGAGTCGCATTTTTTTATTTTACGGCCGACTCTACGTAATAAAAAGAAATCTGCAGGGAAAGAAAGAAGACAAGCTTCTCATGAGAAAAGCTATGTCAGTTTGCCTTCCCTTTTTTCTACAAGCAAACTGTCTCTTGGGAGGTAAACAATGCGGAAAAAACGACAATAGAAACCAAACACGAGACATAAAGGAGCTGACTACATGGTATAACGGGTTTTATATTATGCAGCGTTGCACAACAGAATCGCTATTTGCTACGCAGATCTAACATCATCTGCGTCCTCCCTATCCTGAGATATATACTGGCATTAGAACTTCTGTAACAAAAGTTACCGACAAACAACCCCTTGTGGTCCTTAAAAACCCGCGTCATTCCTTGAAATATAACCTAGATAATTCATTAAAGGAAACATTTATCCGTCGGTATCTTAAGTCGGTGTTTTACTGAATTATTTAAGAAACATAACAATTGTTATCGAACAGTATAAAAGAGAGTGCCGTCGTGCATTCATACCCCTAAAGATTCAAACAAAGTCGAACACCAAAAGGAGATATGTAAAGTTCTCCTATAAATAGAATTTCTCTGGAATGCAAAATATATTTTTAACAAACGTGAAAAAAACAGTTAGATGTCAATATTGTTTGCGCGAGAGAATCGAAATTGGCACGAGAAAGTCTCAATAGAAAATCTTGCTTTCAATTTGCTAATTTGTTTACAGATATTATAAATGGACTATTTCTTCCAGTTAGTTGGGAAGCCGCCCATTAATAAGAGAAATTTTACTCCAGTACCGCGATATTGAAAATAGAAAGTAAGGAAAATAGAAAATAAGGAGTTTGGTAATAATACCGACCAACGTAGTGTTTTTTTACTGACATGGAGAAAAAGAAAAAGTAAATAAAATATGAAATCCACCGGCTCTAACCAACGTTTTCTTGCCCAGAAGGGGAAACAGCACACACGCACAAAAAACACAAATTTGACGATAAGAATAAATAAAGCTTGATGGAAAAGGAAACTAGGGTGCGCAGGCACTACGCTGGGTGCATTAACCTCTTCCAGTTATGCCCGAATCATTTAAACGCTGAAAAAAGTTTTAACCTCACCAGTAAAATAACCTCATATGATTTATTTCAAACTTCTTACTCAGTATTGTGAAAGTTAAGCTGCCTAGCGTGACTTGGGCGACCTTTGGCACACATTCTTCTGCGCCATTACGACCGTTCCGTTCTTAGCACTTTGCGTTTTCGAACTTTCAATTTCCATGCACAGCAGCGCAAATGCTCATAAAAAAGGTCAAGCACTTAATACGTTTACAAAAAAATTGGACACAGAACGATTTTTCCCTTTTTTCTTCTCCTTTTTTCACTCCGGCCGAGCGTCTTGGCTCACGCCGTTTTTTAAGTTACGACCATAACGCTCTCAACCCTGTACATATCAACGACACCTAGATCCTATTTCCTTCTTTCTTACGAATTGATCAGACCAGTACAGCCCATTCAGGGTCCCCAACTCACCCCTGAAAGCACACACTAAGTCCCCGCCCCTTTCCTCATTTTAACCCCCAAAAAAGTCAAAACCTTCTCGACACCTTCCCTGTCATTTCCCGTGTAGGAACATACTGTTTATACCTTATCAGAACGAAAGGTTACGAGCGCTGGTGTGCGAGCAAGGTCGGAGGGCGAGAGGGTGAAAAAAGGCGAAAAGGAAATGAGAGCGCAACTTCCGATAACGGTTGCCGTCACACGCACTGTATCAAGCAACTTGTCAATAGAAAGGTGTGAATGCTAGAGAAGCGAGTATCTCCCTCCCTTTCATCCACTTTAACTTATGGCAGCATATGGTGCTGGAATATAACATTCCCTTTTCTGGTACCAGTGAGAGTAAAAGAAAGAAAAAAAACGCGAGGATGAGACCTTTACCAGTCGCAAAGAGAGCGAAAGTGAATAAAAAAGAAATTTCCCTTGGCGTCTTCCATCTTCATAAAATTTCAATTGAAGTCCCGAAACTTCATTCTACATCCCGGCGCCAAGTGTCGAATGAAATAGAAAACTTGCGCAATCTAAACCAGTAGCTCTTCTTTTTTTTCTACCATCTCTCTTTCCCTTTTTCGACGTTTTCCTTAAATTTGGTGACTTGTCGATCTTTGCTAGCCTGAAAAGAGGAATCTACCTATGTGGAGGTGCACAAGCCGTGAGTTGGACAGGAAGGGAAGTAATCGTTAGCCGGTACCCGGGCAAGATTTTTTTTTTTTGGGACTACGAAAACGTTCCAACTGTCGTGCTAGAAGCCTGCTACAAGTCTAGTTTGCGTTGTGTCGTGACCATCTGAGAGCCAGCCAATTTAAAACTGCCACGTTTCTCTCGTTCGCTGTTTCGTAAAACGAGCGACAGTCTTCGCATGCCTTTCTTTCCTCGTCTTAATTCTTCGCGAAGCTTTAATGGGTGTTGACTTGAGTAACCAGCTCCCCAGCTTGCCGAATGGTGTGAAACGATTCAAGAAGAAAGGGAGGCCCACCCAGGTTTGTTTATTTTTCTCGGGTGCCAACAAGCGAAGGATCCCAGCCGTAAGTGTTCAGGGGAAAAGAAAGAAAGTGGACGCCGAGCTGCTATAATTAGGCTGATTATCAATTACTTCCGTAAGCTTTTTATTGCGAGTTTTCGTGACCATACGCATTCTACGCATTTATAACGGAAAGAACCTATTTACGAGGCCTACGCCTTAGAATTAAAAGTGATGTATTACTCCAGAGGGTAAGAAATTAGCCCAGCTGAAGGGAGAGTATCTCAAAAGTGAGCTGGGCGTAATTAAATTTCACAAGAATGAGTTCAATGCGAGTGCGAGGCAGTAAAACTAGCTGTGTTATGTTTAAACTATATTATGTTCCGTTTCTCGTTTTATTTTCGAGTCCGGTGGAGTCATTATCTGAGAATAACTGGGTCGTGACGGTTTGAGAAGCTTAAAGGTCGAAGGCTGCAATTGGCAGACTAATCAACGATTCTTTAAGGGGGAATTTTCGGAACATCTGCCATATTATTCTCATTATGCAGATTTTCACTGTCGGAAGATATTTTCGGATCTGTTGTTCGATTCGAAGCTCGCACGAAGGAAAGGATCCGGTGCCGTCTCCCTTTTCACAGTTTTATTTTTTTAGACCCTTTTTCTGTACACTTTTTAGGGAATTTGCCTGGGTACAATGAAGATGTGCTCTTTCAGCTATGCTTCGCCGAAATTGGATGCGCTTATCTTTCTAAATTAAGAGGCTCGCGACTTTATGAAAGAGGATGAAAAAACAACCTACCCCAGACCCTGGGGTAAATTGTCCATTCCCCTGAGCGTAAATACTCTTTAAAAAGCTCTATGACAGGCAAACAAACAAAAAACCTGGAGCAGTGGATTATCGCGTATGCTTACTCACATAACGAAAATCGGTAAGAACGTTTATCGGACACATTTGAAAACAATAGAAACACAAAGTAAAACTGTTCACTGCCTAAAAGCCAGTAGGGATAAACATATAACGCCCTCTTGCGGAAACATGCAAGCGAAACAACGCCGCTACTATGGCGACAGCTTCCTCCGCATGCTAGCAGGACAATCGTTCCCAAACCAGGCAGAACTTTTGTGGAAATTAATGACCATAAAATACAGTAAGCTAGCAAGAAAGAGCATTAAGAGCTTTGTTAGGGTAAAAAACTAACTAATCTCGAAATGTATATAGCCTACAGAATGGTAATCAGAGGTGGAGCTGGAACAGAAAAAATTCTGGAGTCACGAAATTTAACCTGGTGGGTCGAAATGTGTTTTTCTTCCGAAATGTGGTAGTATTTCAATAGTGGCTGTAATTTTGCTATCAAAGCGTAAACAGGTCTGGAAATGACACAGGGAATGGTTGCCATAAAATGTTACACCAGAAATGATTCGGTGAACAAAAAAGCTATTTTGACCCTATTCCCGTTGACAAAAAACCCCGGTCACCCTACCAAGCAGTTCTCTCAATCGCCAAACTCAAAAGTTAAAACCATAGCTCAACGCCACTGAATGTTTTACAGATAAAAGAGGGTTATATAAGAATTTCTGTTGGTCAGTTTATTAGCTTCCATTCGTAATTTTAGTGTCAAGTAGCGTACTGGTCTTTAAGTGATATTTGTGGCTGAAAATGGCTCCGCTAACACTTCAGCTCTCCTCTTGTATTCAGCTAAAGTCTTTTCTGCGAATGACGCTACGTTTGCGTTAATTCCATCTGGGGAATTGACACGGGCACTTGCCGTGTTCCAGGCCAAAGAACGAAGGAAAAAGACGTCTTAGCAAATTGCATTTTTTGTTCTTGACCACCAAATAATCGAAGTGCTTGGTAACAACAAGAAGTCCAAATTAAATACTCTTTTAGCGCTCTGAAGAAAGAAGGCAATTTAAAAAAGTATATTTCAAGACTTTTTGACTAGTCTTGTAAGTCTTCAACACAAACCTTCTTAATTAAGAAATACAACAGTAAAACACAACTCGTACATAAAAACTGAGAAACACTGTGCAAGAGACAATTATGATGAACGAAAATTCAGAACACGAAAACTGTAATCTAAGCCGTGAAATTTAGGAAAAGCTGAAGAAATAGTTTATTTAAGGCTTCTTTTGTAGGCAACTGCATGAAAAAAGGCGTTGACGATATTTTATTTAGAATTCACTGTTTCTCAAAATATTCTTGACTATAATTTTTTAGCTGATAACCCCTAAAATACAAAGGAAACATATCTTTTAAAAAAGGCCAATATAGTTTATAATCTTTCTAAGAATTCGTTTGTTTTATTTTCCCAAAATTCAGAAGACATTTCTCCATGTTCTCCACATTAGCTTCGGGTATTACTAATAAAAGGAAATTGGTCTAAAAAGTATCGAAAAATACGTAACGTTAAAAAAAAACTCGATAAAAATTTCACAATTTTTCAATCTCTCCCACTCAATGTAAAATATAAGAAAGGGTGTAGAATGGCTTTAAGAACCGGAGTTAAACAGTACTGAGATAATCTAGAACAAATCTCTTGGTTAGAATGGAATGTAATTAACGCAACTTCGAATTGCAAGGCGTGGACTGACCACGTCGTCATCTCATGAATCATCTGAGACCTGGTGGTAAACAAGTTCCAAGGAACCTTATTTGCCCCTGTCATATCCATCAATACGGTCTTCCTATTTCGTAACTGAATCCTGTTGGACAAATAAATGAGAGCGAGGATAGAAAAGCTGGCGATTGTGGGGGTAGGAAATGGGGATCCATATCTTTGTGGTGGCGTGTTTTAAATGCATAAACACACACAGCTGGTTCACTTCTTTCAGTCCTAGGCCTGGATCTCTTCGGCACACTTTTCGCTCTAGTTTGCCAGCACTCAAGCGTGCTCGCTTAGAACACACACCTTTTCACACCTTTTCTTGTACAAGGAGGCGCCATCGCACGAGGAAAAAAAAGGAACGCTACTGGAGCAATGTTTAAGTGCCCAAGAAGACACACAAGTCCACCCGGGATGCCATCTGAACAACGAAATAATAAAAAAAAACTATTAACAAAAAATTCCTGTTTGCTCAGCACCCACTGTACTACCAACTTTACTTTCTTCCTTTATAAAAGTTGGGAAGTAGGCATTAGGACCGAAAAGAAAACGTTGCTGAGGCGTCGAGGTTTCCTAAGCGTCCAACTGTCTTACTTCTATAACGAACGAAAGCTTCAGTAAGTACAAATAACTGCGCTTTCGAAAACTTTATGAAACTTTACAACGCAACTTTGCTCTCTCTCTTTCCGTCTATCTCGCATATTTTCTTGCGCTAATAGAGTCAAGCACGGCTTGCAGTATTCAACACAGGTCTATTTCCTCTACAAGATGCTTGTTCTTCAGAAAAGTTGGGGCGTCTCTCGGGCAAGTTAAGCGCATACTAAGAAAAGAGACTATTGCTTTGTCCTGTAGCTTTCACTGTAGCCTACTTATACTCGTATTTTCTGCCTTAAACATCCGCGCGGTAATTTTATTGCGAGAGGATTTATCTACGACTCTGCCGAGAAGACAACTTCTATCGCCCCAAAACACGCTAACAATCGAAAACAAATGTCTTCCTTTCCCAGACCAAAACAAATAAGACTTTCGAAACAAAAAGCCATAAGTTGATTTCGTGACACTGTGCCAATTTTCAATATCTCCCCCATTAAGATGTCGGTTAACGTTTTTTGTCGCTATTTTCTTATTTCGCCGGGAGCAGGAAGTTGAGAATGAAGATGAAGTACCACCGCCAAAATTTTTCGTAAAAAATCCGAAAACCAAAATGTTTGAAGCGACTCAGCTGTCGTAAGTTTCGGGGGGGGGGGGGGGGAAAAATGGCCCTAAAGTCAGCTCCTGACTGTAAAGCGGTACGAAAAACGGCCTAACATAAAAAAATCCATATGTTACTTCATAAAAATAACATTCTGGACGAAAAAGTTTGCTCATGTACAGCTGGGAGAGCTACTTTATAGGCTGTTCAATCGTTTTGGCTTTTTTTATGCCACAAAAATTCCTAAGTTATTCAATCTCCTGTGATGTACTACAAAGACTTCAGTTATTCGTGTTTTCAAGCTGAAAGAAACTATTTTTTAAGAAAACATTTTAAAGTGAAGTGAAAGTGTACATTGCTGCCTTTTTAACCGCACTTTAGGCTAAAATATTAATCGCGCGCAGTTTACGCTCTTCGGTACCTTGTTAAATCATAAAACTTGTCGAGTGAGCTAATTTTCTTAAGTATTTTGTCACGAGTTTAACAAATAAAACAGCTTAAACTCGGGAAAACAATAAAAAAGTAAACAAATCACTAATTCATGGTTAAGGTGTAACAAATGATACAGCAATAAGTATTACAGTTAAATAAAGCAGTAATTCTTTGTGATGGCGTCAAGTTGTCTTTGACATACTGTAGGCCTATAATCGCACATGACAATAAAGCGAGCTACAACAGGCGCGAGCCTATGTCGACTTTAAAATTTAAAAAAGCAGTAATTAATGCAACTGTCTCCTCCTCATTCGTTTTTTCCTTTTTTTCTGATTTATATTTTTTATTTTCTATACTAATAAGTAAAAAATCAATTGTCGCAAGCTTTACGTGCTAATTGAGAAAGTTAACTAAACCTAATAAGTTTAAAATAGATACAAACGAAAAACAGTTTGTTCTTCTTCTGGTTATTTTTTCCTTCTCTGACAATTATTTAGAATTGCCTCAGATTTTTTTCTGTGTATTGGAAAGGGAGCTCATATTCTTTAACCGGGCGACTAAGCGGATGGTGAATAGATTCAAGTGATCGTCATGAACGTTTGGCTTGATCGATAAGAAAGTGATCGTTTTCACGCAAAGGGGGAAAGGGAAAGAATCCTTGTTACAGCCGTTTGTGTTGCCTACAATTTCGTCCCTCCCTTTCCACTTGGCCATGAGTTTTCTTCACCTCTTGGCGAAACTCCGGAAGAGCGGACGCCCGACATTCAAATCTTCTTATCAAGATAAAAGCTTCTTCCCGGTGACTTGAGCCACAAAATCAATGGAAACGTCCTCCCAATGCTATTTCGAACCGTTTGCCCAAATCCGCCTCCTCCTGTTCTTCCCCATGCCGTACTCTTACGTGCTTCAACAAGTTCAACGACTTGTGACAAATAGGGCCATAGATTGAAACCCTCTTCAATCCACTTCAATTTCAATATAAATATCAGTACCCTCTTCCAAAAGTAAACGTTATCTTAAGAACTTGAGGTTTCGCTATCGAACCGTGAATTCTAACAATGGTAACTAACCTCTATTTTTTCTCTTTTCCCTTCCTCTACGCGTATTCTTACGTTTTGCTGGTTGGCGAAAGTAATACCTCTGAAATGTATTAACTATTAATGAAATCGACCATACATGTGAGCCTACACCAGAAAATGAAATAATAAATAATATAAGCAAAAGTAGACTTTCTATAATTTTATTGCACTTTTATCACATAAGAAATTACAATACGGAAAAATTTCGACCACTGGGCAACAAAATAAACAAATAATACATTTCAATTATGAAATGGTAGCTTTACAATGAATAAAAATAAATAAATAAAAAGTGTCATTTTTACTCCACACCACTAGCCAAGGTTCATTTACAATAGTGCTTGTGACCTTTGGTTCCTGGAATGATCCTTGGAACAGTCGCCTAGCAATTGCAACAACGACTTTTATGTTAACTACAGTGCACCCGAACCCCTCGAACCCCTACTCAATTCTCATGCACAAGTATGACTATAAAACAAACGTTATACAACCAATAAGGAACTGTACTGTACATTTATTGCGTTCATGTTCTACGAGCTTGTGTGAAATCGTTTAGCACGAACAAGCAAAATAGACATTCGTTCTCCTCCGACGTACGATTTCCGTGCTTTAATACGAATTATCAAGTTAAAAGATGGGTTTAATTTTAGGTGAAAATTCAGCTTACGACAATTTGACGGTCGTAAACGAACATATTCTTCACGTTCATGCGCTTGGAATAATGCGTGCTCATTGGCTGTTATTCAAAACACAGAGCTACTCTAACCATCCGGAAAACGCAACTGCACGTAAACCATGGAAAGAAGGGAATAGAAACAAAGGCGTAGTTTGTGGAAGAATAATGCATTTTCCAATGTAATCCGGTTCTCTATTGTGAAGGAAACCTTGGTTTTCTTGCACCACCTCAACGAGTGGTAAATTTAACTGAAACTTCGTTAGTTCAACTTGAATTTCTTTTGATTGTGGACCTCTGTTTCGAATTTGGAATATTTGAACCGAAAAGGGATAGTTAGAAGTTGCAGAAATTGGCTACAAGTAATTCATTTGAAACCTGAATGTGGAAGTTTCAAAAGCTTCAACTTACACAAACTGATGGAGAAGAAAGAATATCTTACATGTCCGCAATTTTCTTCCTTTCTTTTTCTCAAATTCTAGTACCTCTAAAGGAATAGACTTTGTGTGACGCTGAAGTTTTTCGACATTTTCAAATGTCTAAATTTGTAAAACCATTTTTAAAAAGTATTTTTTGCTCATATAGTATTAGTGTAATATTACTTACAGTACAGTAGTACTTATGGAAGTATTACTTAATTTTTACCGTATTTTTGTCATTACTTTATTACTTTACGCTATATTAGGGGTCTATATCAATACTTGACTCGTTATACATTAGTTCACATAACTTCGTAACGAACTGTATTTGATTGAAAATATTCTTGTGCAATTGACAAACTAGTTGATTTTACACTTCCACACCGCAAAGTGTTTTGAATTGACGGGGGCTTTTAACGAATTGTTCTGAATTAAACTCGAATTGACCTGCATTTTTCTTGAATTAACCAGTCCACTTAAAGACGCAGGGGTTAATATACTGAAGCTCAACTGAATTTTTTCCCTCTATAACCCTTCAGTTTCTACGTATCTTTTGCTTACGTGCTTTTCTCTATTTATTTAGTTTTTCTGCTCTTTTTTGAGCGTAGAGCAGAGCTTACGCCAAACCTCGGAAATCCAACGTAAAGGGGGCGGTACCCACAGTACTCCATAACCCCGTGAAGTCTTAGGAGGTTATAGAAGTCAACTTTGTCCCAAAGAAATTGGTTTACCCCGCAACACTCCGCACAGACTAGCATTAGAACACGTAATTATTACATGGGGGTTAATTCTAGTGTATTGTTTCATTTCGCACGCAAGAGAGTAGGCACTCGCGCCCCTTTGAGGAAATCTGAAAGCATCAAGCTTTGTTGGCAAATCGGCGCGTGAAAGGGTAAATACAACCCCCCCCCCCACTCTGGGCTTCGGCTTCCTCGATTCTCTGCATGAATGAAACTCGCCTGGGTGCATGTGATGGGGCAGAGCCACGCGTACCAATGACCCCCTATTGAGAACTTCACACTAATAGGTTTTGTATCACGTAAAACGTTACTCCTCGCCTTGCTACACCAACACTCCCCCCTTTTCCATGTCAAGCATGCATTTTCAGATCCTAACAAAAGTCTTATCTTTTTGACACCCCCGTCCCCAGCTCCTTATAATTCGCTCAACTGGTATTTTCCAGCTTACGCATCCGCGAATCATCCTAATGCCCGTAAAGTCGTCGAGGGGAGCGTATAGACCCACCAAAAAATCAAGCAATCTGTCACGTTGTCAAAGAGTTCCAACATATTAGCCCCACACCGCCATGATTCAATCACGCTCCTTAATGCGACAAGGAACGGACACCTTGCCAAATTTACCACTTTTCGTCTCTCTTTCTATCAATCTCTATATCTCCCTCTGCCGTCATTTCTCGCCCCAATCCAACTCTTTGTTCTCCTAACGAAATTCTTTTCTTCGTGGAAGAAAGAAAAACGTGCTTGAACCCCCAAAGAAAGAAAAGAGTGTAAACGGGAACATCAATTGTAAAGCTTTCAATCCCTCCTTTTTTTCCATTCTCTATCTCTCCAGGGAGTTTAGGAAGTACGAGAGCCAAACAGGATGGGCTTTGGGTCCAGCGTTAAAGAGCTCTATAACCCGTTAATTAGCCCTCTATTATTCAAAATTGAATTTTGGGTCGCTCTAGTTTTTTCTTATTTTCCAAAGAAAAAAATCACGAATTTTTAGTTCTTAGCTCGTTCCATCTTCAGCTTTTGTTCCGTTTTGCGTTTTCGTGTTATTGTACTTTCAATCGAGCTGGCACAACAGTTATCAATCAACTCCGACAGGAAAAGAGGCGGCAAGCGAGAGCCTCAATATGCCTATACAACTGCAGGAGAACCTACTTTTCAGTTCTGCCTTCTGCGTTAGATATCGATTGTCGTCGCGTGTAACCTTTATGCGAGGTCGTGCTGGGTTATAGCGCTCAAAAAAAAAAAAAAACTTTCCTCTTTTCCCCGCCCAGCAAAGTACCGTCCCCTCCGGTTTTAGCATTAGCAAGAGTTCGTCCAGCCAAATGCAAAAGCTAAAGGGGGCACTTAGTCAAAATAAATTACCCTTAAAATAATGGTCCAAGACAAGTTTTAAACCCAACCCAAATTTACTATACGAAAACAGAACTTCCAGCGTGGGAGATAACCAGCTATCAAGGAAGCTTCTAGGGCTTTAATAGAAGACGCCCCTATTTTCGATTCCTCATTGTAGCTTTTAGGGTTAAGAGAAAAAAAGGAAGAAAATACATTAGTACGCGTAAAATATACCGTATAAAACGATGAGGGGAGAGAATGATGTACGAAAAAAGTGTCACGACGACACCGCGTTACGAAACGTAAATAAGTGCCAAGACCCAGGTCTGTAATGAGAGTTCTGAAGTCCTCTCCCTCCCACCTTCATGCATATTGCATGTTTTCTTAGCTTGTCAGACCGAACTTAAAAAATAAGGACCAGGGTAAAACGTTAGGGGCTTTTTTTTATTCCGCGTCCAAGGAAAAGCGCGAAATAAAACTTTTTAGCCAAATATGTCAATCACCTGCTCTTCATAACTCCTACCGCGCTCGTTTGAGCGGTATTTCTCAATAACGTACTTTCGGCTCCAGAAACTAGGAGAAAAATACGCAAACCGGCGCATAAAGTCGCTAACACCCGTTTTAAAAATCTTGCGGAAAAGATATCTCTCAAGAGATGCACAAAATGACGCCGTTATTTTCCAATTTTTAGGAACTGTTTGCTGATCAGTCACTGGGTACATTCTTGCTAGGAAAATAAAGTTAATAACTTTGCAAACTTTTTTAAAGATAGATCAGAAAACTTTCTGTGTTTAAAACTACTTTTTTATTGCTTTTCAACTAAAACTGATGCAAATTTCTATTATTTAAAATTCATCCTAAATTGTAGTAAAACAATTTTTACAATCTGCTGAGATTTTTTTAATATTGAGTAATTCTCATTCCACTTCTCATTTTCATAAAGTACCCTCCATTTTTAGATAGGAGGCTTATGTTTATTTCATTTTTTCTTGGTCAGGATCATTTTCAATCATATGACGCATAATTTAACGACTTGTATTTAACGAAGTGCATCTTAACGTTCACTTTGGGATTATTCCAACAATGTATCTATTTTGCACCCGGTCCATTGAACTGACCGAGACTCACTCTCCATACATTGAAAATTCAAAGTCTGAGATCTGCAATGTAAAATTTCCGCTCCAAACACTCTAAGCGAGTCGTCCTGGATTACGCGACGCTCACAGATTTTGTAAGTTATTTTTGGAGCGTATAATGTCCTTGTGGAGTACTTGACTAACTTGGATAAATTACCCCAAACTAGATTAAGTCGTGTCCTTGAGCAACCACAGATATCTTCGGTGGACTTTTGTGTTTCCTATAGGTTGCCATGTTAGCTCTATGGGGGTTAGGATTTTCTGATAAGTGATTGGTTATTCTATGGAATAGTTCCTACAACTACGGCAACTCTTTGTACGTGTTCTCTTGAGTGGTTTCGGAAATCCAACGTACATAACAGATCCAGCTTATTGCAATGCATAGATGACTTCCATTGATTACATATGACCTCGCGTTCACATGGTAACATAGAGGTAAGAACGATTCTTAGTTTCTCCGTTTCTCTCAATATAATAGAGTACGCCGAGCTTATACAAAACTTTTAAAACTTTTTCTAAGCAAAGCATTTAAAATTCAAAGGACATTTGCCTTCTAAGGCTTACGCGGTTTTCCGACACGCGCACAAACACCACACAAAACACTAAAACCAATACAAGTAGAGAATTTCCACTGTTCAACACAGAATGCATTAGAAATTTAGTAAGATATGAGTAAAACACAGCATCCTTTCAAATGTTGACCTTGAACACACAACAACAGCACACGTCCTCTTATTGATGCCCAGAATCCTACACGTGATCCAATTCTAGTACGTGAATCGAATTCTGCTTCAGTTACTGGCTTCCACTGGTAGACACGTGTTGTTTGCGTAAAAAATAAATATATGATAGCAAATCCCCCCAAAAGCTTTGCAAAATCCCAAAAGTTGCCGAGAACGTTAACTGCAAGCTTTGTTTCAGAATATCACGGTATAATATATCACGATCAATATTGAAATTATGAGATCTTTACAACACACTTACTTATTCTTAGTCTTTTCTTACTTTTCTTACTCATTCTTTTCAACGTGCATATGAAAGATATTATCAACGAAGAATTTGTAAGAAGTTATTCAAATATCAAATTAGATTGAACTACTGGCACTTTGACTAATATAGAATCCCCTAACTATTATCGTTACAATATAACATAATACTTATGAAAACACAATGAATACAAATAACACAAGAAACATCAGTTGCAAATTTGCGAAAATTCAACCTTTCTACAAATTGTATCAATATATGGCACAAATTCCGCTCAGTAAAGCTCCGTTTCGAAAAAAACTGCACTCTCAGTCTGGCGTACTTATAGTCCAATCGCCTGAAGTTGAACTACATACACGCTTCTTCCAAACGTACATGTCCGAGGAGTTTTTCTTTCTGCGAACTACCCTCTTTACAGCTTTAGCTTTTCCATACATCTAAAGCCTCCAAGTTGCCGATGATGGTAAAACTTGTAAATATTTGACTCCAAGCCTCGCGCACTAGCATAATCATGCTACTTTAGCAGAACCGAACTGTGCAAGTTTAAGTAATTTCAAGGACAGACAACCCCTGCGGCATCTTTCAAGAATTACTGCGCCTTTACTTCTGCTTTAGACAGCCTTAATTTACCTCAACGAGTTCCCTTTCAGCGGAAACTCCAGAGAACTGCGGGAGAAACGGTGAGTCAAGCCGTGAAGATAAAAGGAAAATTGGGGAATAATATCACGAAAAAAGCGCACAGAAATAAGGTCAAATTAACTCACCAACTATTCGTTGCAAATTGGCAGCTTTACTCTGGGAAACGCGCTCAGTATTAGCAGCTTCCACTCGGTCGCTAAAACAAACTAGTGGCAACAATACTAACGTAAAAAAGAAAATCCCATGGTAGCCGTTGTTTCTGCGGCAGCAATTAGGTAGCCCGGGGCAATGAAAACGTAACGGCAACTTTTCCTTCTCACGCTCAGGCTTCCTAGTTATCCGCGGACGACAACTAAGCTCCTGCTCACGTGATCCAACTGCCATGACAATCTTTGCCGAGCTCAAAAAAACTGCTCTTCACTACTAATCAGCAACAAAGCTTCACTTCCAAGACATGGCTCGCTTGGAATGCGCCCAAATTTAATTCTCAATCATAAATTGGGCTTAGAAGCAATCCATAACGAATGCCCAGCTGAACTTCCATATTGACCACATCTTTCAGCACAAATCTTTTCTTTTATTTCCCGGGGAATAACACTGAATACAAGGGATACTGCCTTCACAGAAATTCGTCAGCCCAGTAGCGACGGTTTAAACGTCTGGCTCGGAGGAACGACTAGCAGCAACTAAGACTAGGACCGGAGGGTGTTTTGCCTTTCTACACATGCCACACACACATACACACATGGGAGAAGAGACTTTGCTGCGTAAGCACATGCTACGCTGGAAGTCCGGAGCTCGGCAATCGGCGGACTTCTGAGAGTGAGAAAACGACGCGGGTCCAAGACGTTGGAGAGAACAGGAAAGAGAAAAGTCGCCCCCCCCCCCCACTGCCCCCTTGAGATGGGAAGAGGTTTGGCTACCATTTCTGCCCCCTCAGAGAAAGATCATTCCGCTTTTCCCCCCATTTTTCGTCGTATGTGGCGCAGGAGCGTTAAGTACCCCCCCTTCCCTCCTCAAAAGGAGCAAATCAGTTTTAAGCTGCATTGATCTTGTGCTTTATTTCACACTTTATTCTGTTCGCTTTGATAACTGTCCCCCGTCATGCAATTTGTCTCCTTTCCAACTCCCTTCAACTTGCGACGTGCCAATTAAGATGCCTTGTACGCTTTTACCATCACCAACACTAAGCTATGTTGCGTTTCCCGAATCGCTCCACTCCTTTTGCTTTCCTAAACAAGAAAGCCCAACACCTTTCACATGTCATCTCCTCGAATTTCAAAGCACATTTTCTTTAATATGTCAACTGGTCTAAAGTATACCGGAAACCATACTTTGTCCTTTTTTCAGTGCCCAACCTTTTCTACCAATTACTCCAGAAGTACTCCATAAATACATTACAGAATCAATAACTGAATGTAAGAAAAAAAATATAATACAAGGAAAAGATAAACGGTGGAGGCATTTCAAGGTTCTGCAGGGTGATGAAAACCTAAGTTTTTTTTTTTTGGGGGGGGGGTTCTGCATATACACACAAGCTAGAGTATTTAACAGAGAACAATGGAAGTGAACGGTTGATTTGCATGATTTGCATGACTATTTAAATATTGGCATCTTCGTGGCTTTACCTGAACAAGGTCATCAACCACATGATGTACCATATATGTTTAGTTCAAAAATGCGATAACTAATAGATCGGAAAGTCACTACATTTCCTAAGCTGTAGTACTTATGGTTTAAAACAAATAAGCTTATATTGTTCACATTGCTCATATTTCATTTATCGTCTTCAGTTTCATTTATATTATTTATATTCGACACATATAGTTCATATTTCATTTGTTATCATATGTCATTTATGTTGTTTTTATTTGTTTGTATTGTTTAAATTATTTATTTTCAAATGCCATTTGGACAAGTTTGGCTTTTCAGTAAACTCATAAAATGATTAGTTACATTTGAAAAAAAAACATCAGACGTTAAGGGGAGACTATCTAAATATATTTAGATAGTACACCCTTTTAGAGCCACATTTTGAAAACTTTGAACTAGCTTAATAATTCAGAGAATCAGTTTAGAATATTAATGTTAGAAGGAAAGTTTTCGTTAAAAACGAGAGGAAAAGTACAGAGAACGTTTTAAGAAAACTGGCAAGTTCCCTGAAATTTTAATGAGTGAAGATTTTCTTTGGAAACTAAGGCATACTATCCAAACTTGTTTATAACTTGTAAACAATTGCAGACTAAAGCCTAGACTTTCTTCGGAAGTAATTTCTTGTCAGTTGACACATAGCTACAAAGTTTCGCGGAAGAAGGCAGCTTGAGTTAGGAGATCAGGGGTAGGGCCATATTAGGCACTCGGGTCATACTCGGGTTTCCGACCCTACTGGAGATTCTCTTTGCCACCCATCCGAGTATAACGCCATTATCTAAATAATTACAGAAGTTTAAGTTCACAACCACTCGCCTGCCATCCCTCAAGATTTCAGACAAATAGTTTTAGGCGGATAAATAGTTTTAATGTAACAGACAATGAGCACGCAATAAACTAATGAAGAAAATCGCTTCCTGCAAATCTGATAATGTACGTAAAACAGTATCAACAAAGCAAGTCACAAAAGTATATCTAAATCTCAAAAAAATTGTAATGTTATTTCGTTCACAATCCACGTAAAAATTACGGATTACATTTAAAAATTAAAACTTGTAAGTCAAAGTAGGAATATGTTTCTACACTGAACCTTCCAAGCTACGAAATGGCACGCGCCATTAAGAAAATATTATTTTTTCCAAAGAAAATCTAGCATTCATTTGTTTGTGAAATTTCTTACGCTCTAGGTAGTTTTTTTAATTTCTATAGCCAGGGAATAGTCTCCCAACTGTAAGTCAATAGAATGAGTCATTGTTCCGAAAAAGCAACTTTGAAGTCGTCCCGAATACCACGGTTACACTTAAAAGAACTGGACATGTCCAAAGATATCCATACGGAAAAACGTCACCCTCGTAAGCACAGGAAAAAGCGAACACGAACGAGACAAATAGTAATTTTAACCCAACGTAAGCGTTTCTCCTTTCTTTCCAGCATACAAAACACACAAAAAACACCACCGAACCGAAAGTTTTCTTTTCGTGAGAACACGTCGGAGTTTTTAACAAAGCAAATTTTTTAACACCGGTACATATTCACGTATTTTACGAAAGATAGGTTAGCCTGTGGTCAGAGCGCAACACTGGCCCCGTATTTTTCATTTTCTACATTTTCCACCGTTTTTTATTTCTTATTCCTCTCTTCCGCAACTTCTGCGTAAAGGATGTTGCGGATGTTCGTTTTCGGCAGAATGTCTAAAAGCAAACGAGGGTTAAAAGGAGGAAAAGGAGGGACGAGACCAACTTGGCTCTTATAAGATTCCTAATTTGCAAAAACTTGCTTCTCGTACATAACGACATCTCGGTCTAACAAAATGTTGGTACTTCGACAGAAACTACAGCTGTCGAGCGATTCTTTGCCCTGTAATGTCTTTTTCATTCCATCTTTCTTTTGAAAACTGCCCCGCGTAGCAGGTACCCTTCTTTGCAAAAATTTCCCATCACAATCCAGTGCCAGATCAGTTTAAGTACATCTTTGTATACTTTCAAACACTATTTTGCAAAACAAAAAATATATATATGTATAAAAATAACAGCCATTTCTTAGAATCCAAATTGAAAAGAAATAAAGAAAAGACGAAACACTTTTCTTAGCGCAGTTACAGATTTCTATGGGTAAAATAACCGAGACAAATAAAGCTCGGGATGAAATTTACTACAAAGTAGCTTTAATTTATTTACGCTTATGTGATGGCAAGTAGGAATGTAATACAATAAATTGTTTGTCTAGCTTTGCTTCTGCCGAAAAGGGGGCCAGGCGTTAAAAATAAAAGCGTACCGGGGAAAGAAAAGTGTCGGGGAGTAATAAAGCGCGGAAATAACTGCTGACGTTTACCGCGAAATAATATTAAGTGCACACTCGTGTTGGTACGAGCGGACCAGATTAAGTTTCGGCCCAGTTGGCGAAAAACTACGGGAGAAAGAAAAAAATAAATAAGGCGAAATGGCGCCCAGATAGTTTTGGATAGTAAAAATTGTATCAAGAGCCACATGAAGAGTATTACTGCAGGATTTACTAGGCAACTAGAGAACGAAAAAACTCACCCACACTTTATTTCTTCCCCCTCTTCTATAACCTCTTCAACTGAATACTATGGGGAGGAAATCTCATCCTCTAATGCCATGCAGTGTGTGTGCCGCGCCTGTACATATACTCAACTCATCTCTGTATGTGTGTTGGCTACACCGATATGGGCACACAATCTTACTGCGTTTTAATATTCCCAATGGAGAACTCCCCAAAGCCCCGAAACTTTCCGAAAATGTTTTCCATTGCTGGCCAGAGCAATGCTTTTTGGCTGGCTGGGGGTAATATTGATTCCCATATGAAATAAAACCATTAGGGATAAGGGGGAAAAAAGGCTCAGTTTGGGTTTCAGGTTGACATGGAAATTTTATTTCAAATATTTACCGTTTTCTGACGGGGGGAAGTTTGGGATCTGTCGTCCTTTATTCTGATTTATGCAACCAATAAATGGTGCCATTTGCTCAAATACAAGTCAATACAATCATCTACCGGCGCTCTGTTCCACCGAGCCCCCCAGAAAAATCATAAGAAAAAAACCGGGATGACGTGGTCGATGACGCCCAGTACTACGGAAAAACGCCATGCCAATAACGAAGGGAAACATAATTAGATAATTCAGAACGAATCGACTGAGGTCTTAATGAATACTCGGAGGTTGATATTGAACTGTGGCGAAACTTGCCCGCTGCAATTGACGCCCTTCCAATCTGACACCCCTCTGCGCCATAGTGCACATTACACATGTGTCTGAATAACTGAGTATGCTTCGAGCTCCTCTTTAGGTCCACTGTATATCCCTTCTCTTATTTCACCTTGACCGAATAGGAGTGAGAGGGAAATTGCGTTGACGAATTTTCAATAAATGTTGTATATTTTGCGATAATTTTTAGACCGAAGCTTTTTTAAATTCATAATATTTTAGACCTAATTTTTTAAATCGTAATATTTAGAAAATGTTTTAAGTAATATTATCGCGCAGAAATTTTCGAAACTCTAAACTTCGGGAAAAAATTTAAAAGTCCTCATACAATTATAAATTATCTTTGGATTTTACAAGGATGTCTCATCGTTACATTGTAGGGATTATCAGTTAAGTCGAGAACATGTTGAGAAATATGGAACGACAACTGCAATATTGTCAACGCAACTTTTTCATGTCATCGTTCATAAGAGAACGTTGGTGTATGCGGTATACATGGGCGGTACGGTTGCCTTAAAAGCTTTCTTTTTCAGTCATACAAACTATATACTTAGCGTGAACTCCGCTAGTTGCTATATCTGGTCTACATTTAAGTGTAACGACTTAATATAGACATTCAGGTACTTTGCATTAGGCATTTATATACACACTCACATTCATTCATTCCGATTTGTGTTTATCTCTTGGGGTTCAATATTTCCAGGAGCAAATATCCAAATTTGTTAACTGCCGAGAATATTAATGATTTAATCAGTAAACTCTCCGGGTCAAAGTGCAATTTTTACGTATAAATTTCGTAGTAGATTTCGTAGTAGCCCGTTATGTCAAGTAGTCTGCAGTTAAAGAACATGTGTGGAAAGTCTGGCTTTTTAAGACCTTAATGGCTTGCACACACAGATCTAAAAGTCCCATGATATATCTTTGACAACAAACCAACTGTCATCAAGGAATAATTCGATGTTGAAATGGATATCCAATGCACGTAAAGTAACTTCCATTGGGTTTTCTTAAAATAACTCATTAATTACAGTTAACTGAAATATTTGACTGAATATACAAGATTCAAATGAATTATGCTTAACTGAATAAACATTATAAATATTTAAATACCTAATAACTAATTAACGCAATACTGTCGGGGAAAAAACATTAAATAAGTAAAGTAGTACTGGAATTAGTACTAAACTTAGTTAACTCTTATGAAATTTTCTCTCGACATTTTGACTTCAATCTCTATACCAGGATTCGTATAAATTGCTTATCCACGGGGCTATCAAAAGTTATGTGGGAACTTTTGATTAGAAATCACTAAGTCTGGAACATTTCCTAACAGTCATCTTAGCTGCCGATAGCAACACTCCAATTACGTTGTTTGGTTGACTCTTTGACATCGTACTGGAAGTCACTTTCTTAGTTACCACTATAAAGGCTTACGGTTTTAATGTAATTACTTTTTTCTGTCGTCGAGGCGCTTTCTTTTGTGGCTCTTTCGAGTCAGCTGAATCCCCATCAGTCGAGAAATCCATCGTTGATAAGACTCTTGGTGTGAGGATAGCAGAAGGATAGCAAATGCGTGTAAGCCACCAAAGAATTAGCGGACTTGACAACACGCGCCACTAAGCTTCGTCCGGTCCGAGAAATCGTAAAAAAAATATCTCCAAACTCCTCGGGGATTCTTAGAATTTTGAAAGACATTCCCTTTGATCTGCTAGACTTCAGAAATGAATTAAAAAAGAAAAATAGGCGATTTCATTCGTTCAAACTTATCAACAATGTACAAAAAACGAAGATTTCCTGGGAGAACACTGTTTGCAATAACAAGGGACGCAAATGTGAAGGAAGTGCCGACTTTGTTAAGAATTCAGGCTGTATACCTTTCTAACGCCTTAAGTTTTCTTTCCTAACAACGTTGAAACTTTCCGTCTATTTTTAAGGATAATCTGTCTCTGCAGAATTTAACCGCTTTTTAACCTGGCTAACATATTATCTGACTTTTTTTTAACTAAAAAAAAGCCTTATTCTTATCTGTGTCTTATTCAACTTCCTGTATTAACGACGCTGCGCTCAGTATATTTTTAAGTTCGGTTTCGAGGCAAGAATGAGAATTACGTCAAATTCGAAGTATGTTAAACATTTACAAACTAACAAGAAATCATGTTCTTTACAGCCACAGCAAGATTAACCTATCAAACCGACAAATAAAACTAACAAGCGACTAAACGAAAATATAAACAGCAACAATAAAAGAGGCTTTAGAATAGCAACTCCGTGTTGGTGTTTTTAAAGCTAATTCATATCTAATTAGTTGATACACATAATAGTTGGTGCCTTTTAAAGAAAAAAAGAAAAATATAATAAACCAGTGATTTAAAGTATCGAAAAACTGAATAATCCTTTTAAACGGAAGTTTTTTATTGCACGGTACGTAGCTACCTAAATCAGGGTTCACAAAGCTGGAGCCCTAGGTCGCAAAAGCTTTCCAATAAAACCGTTCACATGAAGTTCTGAGCACCATAATTCTTAACTGTAAACCAGTCTCGCGAGTTTACAGACCCAAATTCGCCAGTACGCGAAAATATCCCTAGCCTTCACTTTACGGCTTTTACGCCAGTTTGCCTGTCAATAAAGCCTCAATAACTTAAACCCTGTGTTCTCCGAATGTCTTCCATCAAAAGTTTCCCGGGTCTGTTAAAAACCAAGATCAACTAAAATAAAAAAAACGGAAACGGTGCACAGGCCAATAGCCCTCCCCAAACTACAGAAATATAACTACGACTCACGACGAAACCGGTAAGAGTCAATAGGACGCCTTTCCAAAGAGAAATATTACACTAAAAAAAAATCGCTGAGCTGCGGTGCAGGGTAACAGAGGTATATTTCCTGCTTTGTTCCTTTTTTTGTATTTAGGGGGCGGACCAAACAAGAACCTTACCCGGCGACCTCTTTCCGAAAATACAGAAAAAAATGGACTGTTTTACACGTGGAGGTAATTGTTGTCGACCGCGTTTCCCAAAACGAAGCCACGAGTCGGCAGGAATTCGGAATTCGTTAGTGACTGTCATAAAAGCAAGTTTGCCTTTTGTTCAACTTCTACCCTGGGGCAAAGTGGATTGTAGAGTACATACATCGTTTTTAATGACTGGATTGAAGCGACTTTAAAAGCCCAGCCAATACTCCTGCTGGTATTGCTATCCATCTGAGCCAGTACTGCAGAAGTGAAAGGCTTCCACGGCCAAAAGGGGAGCTCCTCCTCCTACCCAAAAAAGGCAGAAGGAACTTCGTGCTCACTCGGTCGCTTTAAGTCGTGAAAAGCTTGGAAAGTGACCAAAAACGGCCGTTTCGCGCTCCACATCACGCCAAAAGTGTACCCAGCCGAGGAAGACATGTTTTCCCGCCGCCCGCCGACGGGGTCTGCAAGGTGACGATGATGACCGCCCTCCCCCCCACTCCTGCTTTCCAAAAGGTAAAAGTGCTAAGGAAACGGTAGCCTGTCATAATCTGTTTTCTTTTACTGCCATTATTCCACGTTCTTTTAAAGGGTACCAGATCGCATTGGAATTACTGACTTGGCGAGTACACAGGTAGAACAGAATTATGAACTTTACGAGAAGGAAGGGGGGTTTCAGCCGTGAAATTCACAAAAGCCACGAATGAAGCTGGAATGTCCATAAATCACTTTTATCCCCCGTCATTTTGGCGTTCCTTAGTATCGCCAAGCAGTGGTACACTACAGCAATACTGGTCACTGTTGTTCACATAACAAGACGCGCTTTCCACTTGACATAACTTTTCATTACAGCATGCAAATGTCGACTCTTTCCTTGTACAACAGTGAACGCTTTCACCTTCAGCACGTGTCCGCAGTCTGTTCGTAACCTTGTCACCTTCCGCAATGCCTTTCCCCCCGAAAACACACTAAAACTCAACTGTTTCCAACTTTGTGTTGGCAACATTTACAAGTGAATCAAAGCTGGGAAAGTTTAAATTACTTCCTACTGCTCTTGCAGAACTTACGGCCTGACTAAGGCAAGCGACAAGCGAACGTGCTGCGACGAAAATGGCAGAAACGGAAATAATTACAATCAGAAAAAACGACAGTGTACATAAAACACTGGGACAGTAAGTATAGCGGAGTCCATAGCCACTGTCCCCCTTTATTATGAATAGTGCATAAAAACCTGGGACTTTGGATACGGAGAACACACATTCACTGTCCCAGATTATTATGCACTGGACTATACACTCGATCCTCATTATACGTGTTCCGATAACGCGTGTTCCCATAACACAAACTAGAATGCACTCGTGGCTCTTTCGCTGGTTTAACCGAACGAAACTAAGATCTCATAATGCGCGGTTTTGCTTCCTACTGAGAATCTCAACTTGCAAGCGTATAGCGAGGGTTCTAATGTAAAGTACTGTGAAAGAGAGGGGTTACGGGAATTTGTGTCGTAAACTGGTTCCATAGTGTTGAATGATGACTGCGAGTGCAAATGGAAAAGTGCATCAGCTTAGTTTACTCGCGGGCGCCTGCTGTCTCGCCTTCAGATGAATTGTCTTGTCCGTCTTCTTTCACCTCGTCTTCCAATTTCTCTTCGTCTCCGCCAGTGATAACAATATCGTCCGGATCCGGAGCGCGCGGCAGGAACTCTTCCTCTGGGTAAATACGTTTAAAGATATCTTCGGCCTACGGGAGGTGTCAATCAAATTTAATACTTTCATTTTGTTTTACTTCGCACAAACCCAAACAGATATTTATTTACTTATCACGCGCTTATTTTGCCTACTAAATAATTCACTGAAACTTTCTTGTTGCTTTTCCTACTTAATTTATATGAATCTAGTTACTTTTTAAATTTACCTTACGAAGTCGCTCTTATTGCATCCAAGTTTTACTTTTTTCTTCAGTTACCTAATATTTTATACTTTTTCATTTCGTAAATTTCTTTAAGCTTCCGTCCTAACACAAAATAATTTTGTTTGTAAAATTCTTAAATATTTTTCGTTGCACACCACTTTTTTATTCCGTTAACAATTTTTTCCTTTTATTTATATTCTTTATTGTTTTTTTGCTTTTTATTCCGCTAAAAAAGTCCTTTTATTTACAAATTTTTTTCCTGTTTTTATTATTGTTTTTTCACTTTTTTATTCCGTTAATTCTGATCTTTATTATTTTTTCTTTTATATATTTCTTTCACTTTTTCTTTTATATATTTCTTTTATATATACATATTTTTTCTTCTATGTTTTAATTTTATTTTACATTCTTGCTACAATATTTTACGTTTTTGCATTTTTATTCCTGCTTTGCATGCTTTTTTCTTTACCTTGGTGACGTAGGAATCGAGGTCAATGTCCGATCCCGGTCCTGGACACTCATAAACGCCTTGCTTTTCATCCCAGTGTGGCTCAGGCAATACGGTATTGAAATGGCAGGCCCAAAGAATCATGGGCCGTTGGCCGTCTTGGTGTTGGGACGTGTCCGAATTACCGAACAAGCGAAGACGGGCTGGGGTTAAGTCCTCCCGTGCATTATTGACCCGTCGACAGGTCAAGTGCACCACATCTGCTCCCCCACAAGAAATACATGTCTTATAAGCAGTTTGTCCAATCGAAAGAACGAAGACATTTGAAATGCAAGAAACTTTAGAGTTCGCAGGGCGAAAGGACCCAAAAAAGGCAAGCTTTCAGAAGACAGCGTAACGTACAGAAATCTTTGGGTGTTGCCATGGCGGCTGGACCCAGCTCCAGGACGGTAATGACGTAAGGTGAACCAGCTGTGTCGGTCTCTGCTGTCACGGGAAACGACAAAAGGGTGACGTGTTCGTGGTCTTCGACGGGCAACACTGATCTGTAGAATAATTTGTCAGTTTCGGCTAGTTAAGGGAGTATTTGTTGGCAACATAGTGTTTCGGAGCGCCGATACTGGTCATGTGCGCGTAAAGCGAGAAGGACGTGGTACAGAGCCCAAAGAAAAAGGGCTGGCAGCTAAAGGCAGCAAAGCATGAGAAAAACGGACCCTTAACCACACACACGGCTGCAATCAACCAAGCAAATAACAAACGAGCGAGACGCACACAATATTCGGTGGGCTGCGTTGTTTGGAATGGAGTCATCAAACATCCCTTCAGAAGCCCATTGATCGTTCCATAAAGGCAATGAGCCGCATCAAAGTATCAGGATTCAGCATTGTCGCCTTACCACTTTTTCTTTCACGCCGGAATATTTTTTATTCTCAACTGGAGAAACACAATATCAAAGCGGAAGCGGGAAAATTAACACAAATAATCAAAATGAAAGAAAATCTTTCTTTCTTTTTTTTGGCTAAGGCGTCCAATAAGTTCTTACACGCGTGTCTTAATGACCGATCGTTTTGACAAACACTTCTAGCCATGCGTAATGTGAGGTAAAGTGCTCTACACCCAAGTTATTTTTCATTCCTTACAGTAGTATAACATTTAAAAAAAATACGTTACGCAGTGTTCCACAAAGGCCGTACCCAGGTTGCGATTTCTGGGGTTTAAACCCCCGAAATTTTTGTTTTATAATGGTGAACATAGGAGAATACTCAAATTTCCAAACAAATTGTTTATTAAACCCCCCTCCGAAACTTTCAAAACCCTCTTCCGAACCGAAATCTTGGGCACGACCCTGGTTTCCCATCTTCCAACCTTCCGAAGTTCATTGTAACTCTTCGAGCTGTAAAGAAGAACTTTTGAGTTGAGAAAATAAAAATGAAAGATTTACCCGCTTGTTGACGGGGATAATAACCTGATTTAAACCTTGACAGCGAGCTAGACGCAAATTGATGACAAATAACAAAAAAAGAGATAAATAGAAATACAAAACTTAGCTAAAGCCTTTCGTTAATAGGTTGAGCACCTATTGCTTGAAGTGTGCTTTGCGATTGACAATTGGATTCACAGAACTACTGCCAATCGACAAGCAGGGATTGCATTTTTTTCTGTTAGCTCCTTTTACTCGCTTACAATAATGTACAAAAAAATGTCAACCACTCCTCCACAGAAATATTCGTCGCACAGCCCTTTCATAAGCGATGAGGCAAGTTCGTGTAACATCTCTTCCCCGTCCTAGCCCGAATTCCTTCCCACAAATCTGCAAAGCTGAGCAGTTCTTTGGAACATGACGTGCAGACTCGGAATAACGGTTTCTTCAATCAAACTGTCATTACAAAGCTCCCACTTGCAGCAGTTACCAACGTCTCTACTATTCACTTCTTTCTCAAACTACGATCAATATTTCTCGAGCAGGACAACACAACACCTCCCAAAATTGCAAATGCCGCCCAAAATCACGTGCTAGCCCGGAAGTTCTACAGCATCTACCGCTCCGTCCCTCTTTCTAGTTTACATCAATTAGCTCGTATTAGCTTAACAAGATTCACTAAACAGCTACGCCCAAAGCCCAGACAACAGTCCCACTAACTTTACCATGCTTACTTCCCGAGTTCCTCAAACCAGGAATCAGCATAGCTGAAGACAGGACAGTATAATTCGAAACAACGAATAACTTATTTTTACCAACAAAAAAAAGTTCGAAGTTTAGGACAGTATCGTTAAAAAACCCGGATAACTTTACTTTCATTAGCATAAACATAAAAATATTGCAGATATTTTTAAACAAGTTTAAAACGTAGTAAGAACTCATTACCATTATTACTCATAAAGCCTAAGCAATATTTGAAATATTTAATAATAAAGTTACATTCGCAATTGCGTATTTATCAGGACAGAATTTTATCGCATGAAATAAACAATAGCTAATAACCAATAAAATAAAATAACAGATAAAAAATACAATAGAAATAAAAAATAATACACTAAAAAATAGCTGCAACTAAAAATAGTAAGAAATAAAAAACAAATAATTAAATAGACAAAAAAATAGTCAAATAAAAATATTTCGGAGTAGAACACCCTTAAACTATGAATAATTTTATGAAGAAATTTTTCAAACTGTGCTGCATCAAAACTTTCTAGAAAAGGTTCCTTAGACGATTCCGTTCAAATACAGAGTATCTAAAATCTTTCGTTCTGTTTTTCTATAGAGGATCAGTACAACTTCGAAAGGTTCACACAACAAAAGAGTTAAATACTACATTAGGACATGATATTGTTTCGCATTTACGGTCAACGTATTAGCAAAGCGGTCTCCGTTCTTGTCATTAATGCGTTAATTATCATTCAAATAAAGCAGATAGGTCCGAGCAGCCAAGGACAGTTCCTTCTGGTACGCCACATGTCCCCCTGACTGGATTCTATTAAAGAGGACCGGGAAGGGGAAGTTCTCCTTGGCCAATATTACTTTCGTTTATGGCGTTGTAAGCCCGTTAGTTGTGCAGGGATACCGAAGAAATAATGTGATGGCGAGCTTCGGGGCCAAAGTTACCTTTTCTATTACCAATTAACGAACAACGAGCTTTCCCCTCGGTTCGTAGCCCGAGAGAATTTATTTGGCCCTGAATCGTTGCTCCACTTTGCTAAAATCGATGTCAGCTACCCTGTCCCTTAACAAAGGGCTCCTGGAAGCCCGGAATCGGGGGGGGGGGTACCGTATTACGTCAACATTACACAATTCTAATTAGACGGTGAACGAAGCTAAACTAACCTAATAGCGTAATGAAGTGTTGAGATATTTTAAATTGAGGATAAAACGCGGGGTCCTAACAACGCTTCTCTGAGTTAATAGCGTCTAAAATGCGACGATTAAGAGGTAAGTGACTTCTTATGAAGAGAGGTGACCTAAAGAAGGGACGTAAAATGCATCTTACGCAAACAAGGGGTAGACGATAGGAAGGTTACGGTGGGGACAGTTCAGGTTTTTGCCAAGCTCTCCATTTAATGTCCCTATCACGACAACGAAGATTCTCTAATTTACATCCGGTATTCTTGTTCCCCACAAACTTGGTTAACTTAACCTTCGGGAGCGCTAGACTTCCATGCATGATTTGGGAGACAATTATTTGTGGAAGCGGTTTTGTTAAAAAAAAAATTCGTAGCTGGTAAAATAGCACGATTTCTAGCAGAGAAGGTGTCAATATGGGCACATGTATTTGAAGCTCTATTGGAAGCTAGATGAAGAGTAAATCTATTATTGTATTTATTGTAAGGCTTTTACGAGAAGATTTTATTACAATATTTTCTTGTTGGTTTAGAATTTGAAGTTCGACAGTTTCGAAAGTATGCAATATTAACAGAACGGTTACATTCCTGGCCTTTACATTAAAGTAATAGCAACTGTAAGAACGTAATCGAAGACCATATACATCTAAATGCTTTTTTATTTAGTATCCTTCTTTAGTCTACTTCGGGGATATGTTCACTCATTTTTCACAGTAGCCCGTTTGGTACCCAAATTTCGAATTGCCGATATAGAAGAGCTTCGGGAACATTGTAATAAACGACATTTGCGACGGCTTTTGACGCTGTTTTTATAAGGATTATTTAGCTAACATGATGAAGTTTCTAAGGCGCGAGTAACTTTTCTTTACCTCACTTAAAACACTAATAACGGCAGTCCATATTTGCACCTTTTCCTCCACTGTGAAGAAATTTTCCTGTGCGATGCTGCTTAAATCGGTTAAACATTAATAAAAAAAGAACAAGGTACATTTCATTCTACACTCGCTCTTACTCCCGTTTGCGCTTTTATACTTGATTAATAAGGCAAAAAGAAGCTATGAAATATTGCACTTAACCTTTCCTTAGCACTCATAAAGATTTTAGTAGCCTAGGTTTCTGGCAATATGCTTCACGGTGCGCTTACTAGGCTACTAACAGCTACACTAACCCATAAAACGAAACTGCCTGTAGTAACATTTCCTAACTAAAAAGCGGCATAAGAATTTTGGAGTAAATCCTAAAGAAACCAAAGCCAAGCTGTGTTTTTTTCTCCGGCGTAAAAGAAAAAAATTGTACTTTAATTTTTAAAGAATGTGGCCTAAAAAAAACTATAAAAAGATTTAAGTTATTTGATTTACAATCTACTTTACAGAAAGAATTGCTGAAGTTTCTTCGTGGTCTGATCAGCTTAACTGTCGTTTTCCATTCCTCTGATCATAAGCCATAATTTCTCAAAGCTGAGAGGCTCACTTTGAAAGAAGTACGATCCTTCCAACGCATCTAATTCGTAGCAAAGAAATACTAGCACATATAGTCTTCTCGGAAGGAGCTTTTCTAAAAACTTGCAACGAACTTACATAAATGCTCAACAAACCAAGACAACTCGTGTAATTCCAACTGCCCGCCCTCCCCACCCTCACCCCTCCCAGAGCTAGAGATCAAAATCCTTGCCCGCTACCTATACACAATAAACGATTATTTAAGACCCAATGAACGTCTTCAACTAACAAGTAAACAAATCAGAATGTTCTCTTTACGTTATTTTCTACTACTCTATATCTCTGTACACATCGTATATTTTGTTATTTTGCTGTACACGGATTATATATTCGTTATTTACGTAGATTATTTTTTTTTAAATTAACTGTTAAGAAATTGTTAAATATTTTTAAAATCGCAATGCACAACATCCAACAACTTTTTTCTTTAAAAAGTAAAGAAAAACCACCTCAGTTTATGCACTTGGAACAAATATGAAAAAATACGTGTCTTAACAATACAGGCAAAATGACAACTAAAAACTATTAACTCGCCTATATAATGAATGAATACGAAAAGGGTAAAATAAATCATCCGGACCCCTTCCGTGGTTCTTTAATAACGGAGAAACTTTTTAGTGGTGCTGGTCTACGCATTCCAGCTTTCTCAACAATATTTCAGTTTTAGTATACCAGTACTTATTACACACACAAAAACAGCCAAAGTGACTGGATCTCACGAACTTGCAACATAAATGAAAAATTCCAGTGCCCAACAGTATTTTATCCCCTTTTTCTAAATCCTCCTCCTTGGGACTGTAACACACGCCCAACAGTCAAAAGACAATAACCAGCTTGTCCCCATGGCTGCGGACGCATCCAATATGTACCCTACTTATTTGCTTTCCGTTTTCCCAGTCTACTAACAATTGAGTTACGATACGCTTTCTGTCCCAGCCACCTTTCAATGCATAGCTCAAACAAGGACCAACTTTCCAGTACGCTAGCGACGTTCGATAACGCATGCAAATCGGCTAAATATGATAAACGGAGCCAACTCATGCTTTGCATGGGGCAAAGTCACCGGATGACGTAATCTATTAGTCCACCCAAAAGAAGAAAAAAAAACTGTTGTCAAACTCTGGCTCTGGTTCTTTATTAATGTTAGCATGACTTTGCCAAGGTTTTGGCAACCTGAAGAATCTTTCCAGCTCTAAAAAAATAGCAAAAAGTATTTCAAAAATGCAAAAAAATATCACAGATGTCAAAAGAGAAGGATCTTAAGGAGAAAAGCCACTGGGGCACGTAACGTGAAAAAAAGCTACCCACTTCTAAGCATATTACCCAACAAATTCTCAAAAAAGCCAGTGGACCAACTTACTCCGTAAGTACGTTACCGGGGTTTACCGGAATGAACCAAGCCCCTTTTTTTGTTCCCTTTACCCCACATAAGAGGGAAAAACGTCCCAAACGAATAAAGGAAGGTAAAAAGACCATCATTGCAGCCATAAGCGAGACCAGTTCCGGTATAGCGGCTTAACCGTTTTTAATGGATACAAGACTCACCGGTTCGTGATGTAAATAGCCCGGGACACGCCCTCCTCCAGCGTAGTACCGGCCCCTGACGTCACACTGGGTGCACTGGCTAACGCGGCTTCAATGACCAAATGCTTGGAGGTAAATCGTTGTCCTTGTGATACGACGCCGACGTACTGGCCGTTTGCATCTTTAACCAGCGCGTTGATCGGTCGTTTTAAATAATAAATGCCACCGAAGACAGCGCAGAGCCTTTGGAAAAATACATAAAAAAGAGAAGTAAATACGTAGATTCTCTGTAAAATAAATGTTTTGATGGAAATTCCCATAAAAAATTTGTCCCATACGCCAAATATTGAATTCCCCCTCTTTGCACTACCATCACTTAACAAAGGTCACCAGCATTAAGTATGCACCATCGGAGCAGATTGCAAAGAAATGTTTTTACCTCACGTGATACTTTTCTCAGCACGTGAGGAAAGACAACATAATGTTTTGTGTGCGGTAGAATGCCTTTTATTTATCCCCAACACACCACAATAAATGTAAAAATAGGAAGACGTGGGAAATCGCACCCTTTGGCATAAAACGCTGCCGCTAAGAGAGGAAGCTCCACCTCTCGAGTGCCACAAATGAACACCACCGCGGCAATGATAAGCAGCCAATTTGCATGCACATTTTGTGGTTTCCATGTACCCCCCTCTCTCTCTCTAGACGATTTAACGCATGCAGATGAGAATGTGGTGAATATGCACACTAGATTCTCCATTCAAAGCTTTCGCTCCTAAAAAGCAACGGTTCTACGGTCCGAAAGAAAAGAAACACGCGAACACGCGAGCTCAAGATGTGCTCAGCATTGTTGCGGAGACAAGCAAGGAAAATCTATCGTAAACATGCCGCAATTAATTTTAAATAAATGGAGAGTATCCGCTTAATTTTGTTTTTTTCCGAAATAATGCTCCACCTACTAGAAGAATAAAATTGACATATTTGAAATAATATCAAGGGCGAAACGCCATAATCCTACATGAACTGATAAACAAGAAGTTTGTTCTTTTATTGGCAAAGAAAACCAACACGTTCTAATGCTAACCCTTTGAAAGGTGTTTACTTTTCGTTCAGAAGACACCTTTGAAGTATTTACCTGCTAGCGGAACAATATTATAGGTCCAATCGATTCCTGTGAATTCTTTCATCATCAGCACTCAAGACTCTGAAGTAAATGCAAGCGATAAGAAAAAAATTCAAACGTGTGAATAAATGGCAATTTTTTTACAAAATGACCGGGAAATAGCCTACAGTAAAACCTCGCGGGATAAGATAAGCAGGAATACCGCGAAAATGGCAAATTCGAATGTGGGATTGAAATTTCGCTCAAAGACAGGGGTACGTAACAGTTTCCAAAAAAGGGTCAAAGAGACAGTCTGTGGCAGAAAAATCCAACTTATTAACATTGTTCACCAAAGTACGCTTTCATTATTGACGATTTGGCATACGGGACTAAAAAATCCTCAATTTTCCCCTGTTTCTAAGCATTTAACATCTGCGTTAACTGGACTGATACTCGAGCATTGCCTGGTAATTCTTTTTAGAAACCCAGCTTCTCTCCAATGAAGGATCAGTGTTGACGAAAAATTCGTCAAGACGATTCTTTATTTAACATACGTTCAAATTGCTTAAAAGGTGTATAGAGGCTTATCTGTATCTCGTAATATTTCACCCAAAGGCACCTTTTCTGGTTGCGACCTTCAATCCACATGTTCAATGCGGCTTGTTCATTGCGGGATCATATGAGATTTTCTGAGATAGTGAGTTAATAGTTATGGAATTCCTGATTTTGTTTTTGATTTTTAGTTGAATCTGACTACTGATCGATTGACCTTGAACGAACGCCCAACAGACGCAAAGGATTCACCAATTCCACCACATTTTATTCCATTTTAACTCCTTAAGGCCCCGGTATACACAAACCTCTTATCTAGAATTACCAAATTTTAAGTAATGATTTCGTAAAAACGTATTTTCATAAAAAATGTTGAGAGCACCTGTTACCCAGATTTTAATTTTCCAATATTTAAAAATTTTCAAAAATTCACCTATAGTTTTTAAATTTAATAAAAACATATTTTCAAAAAATCTCAAACACAGGCACTAGATATCAATTAAGACAACTTTACTGCAAGCATTGATTTGAAATATACTTAAGCACTACGCGGAAGCCTTTTTTAGAGCTCCCCGTGTTATTCGTCCATAAGAGGTTTGTGTATACGGGGGCCTTAATATTAATCCACTTTAATTCACTTTTGGTTCACTAAAACAATTCAATTTAAGTCCGTCTTAATACACTAAAATATCTCCATTTTAGTATACTAAACGAGTGTCAAACGGGGCAAGATAACCTTAGTACTGTCTTCGTCATCCGTCGCTATAATGGTAATTATTAAGGGCCTCTTCGGTGAGATTTCCACTCTGGTCCCAGGGGACTTAGTCCCGAGGCCCACAGCCATCTCCACCTTGAGTCCAATTGTTAGGAATGGAGGAAAAGGTTTTAAAAAAGGGCCGAGGTGTGTGTTATGGGTAAAGGTAAACGATGGCTGCACCACTGGCTTCTTGACCTCTTAAAACTGAGGCTTAGCAAACAGAGGACAAGAACATCTTGCAGGGAACTGATTTCTAGTCATAGCTTGTGACGACCTGATATACCTATGTGAAAGGTTATGCAGCTAATGTGCTTGATTAAGCAAAGCTGGAGGTAGCAGAAAGGCTACTTCGCTAATCACAAAAGCTGAGAGCCGAGAAAGTGCTCCCTGAACCAAACAAACATTTTCCTACTTTAGCATGGGATACCTTTGGGCAGACTAAAGTTCCTTAACCAGCATAAGCAGGTGAAACTACCATTCACTGCCTCCCAATTAGACTAGCATCGTGGGGGAAATACTGTCCCCACAACAATAAAAGAACATGAAAGTCTTGCACATGGAAAGACCAGCGTTAACTTCTTCAAGCATCTCAGTAAAAAGAATTAACCTTTCTAATGACACACGCCCTTCACGCAACACCTACGCATTCTAACTTAAATCACAAGGTTTCCTTTAAGGAGAATTACTCTTTCAAACGCAGCTCTCGGACAACGATTTTCCCCCTCTTCTCTGAATTTTTACTGTAGCGAAATAAAGAAACGATAGCAGACAGCTCATGTGAGAAATAGCATTCCGCTTTCTTACCCTTGAACGCGTTTCGTCTTTGAAATGTAATACGGCGTAGACGAGATCTGAGAACTTTTCTATTTTTATTTATTTATTATTGTTTTTATTTTACTTCCCTTATGAAATCAGTCCGAAAAGTAGCATCATTACGCCGAGGACAAAACTGTGGCCGTCTCGAGTGACTCACTGGCAGATATTTTACCAGAAAAGACATTCCCTCTCCACAGTTCTCTATTGCCATCAGCAAAGTTTTAACTTCTTCGTGGTATTGATAAATTCCGGACCGCAGAATGGAAACGTAAAACTGATTCTGACGAGCTATCTAACGAGTCAAGTCTCCCAAGTTGTGCGTACACGTGTCAAATCGATGCCGATTTCAACGAAAGTTCTTCCCCAGAAGCTCAAAGGCATTTCATCTCGGCAGGCAAGCCCAAACGAAACTATCTTACCTCCATTTAAGGCAGGTGAACGCAAAGTACGATACAAGGAAAGTTTGGGTACTTCTAGCTTCTAAAATCGCGTACTGGGGCGATACTGAACTTTTCTCCTCAAAGTTCCTTATTTTCTTCGCTATTAACTTGCTTTCCTTAGTAGCTTTAGTCAGTCTGGGAAAAAAATCCTACACTATCCTTACACTACAGTACAAGGGCAGTAAGACACTAGCAAATGTGTTCTATATTATCCAAGACTTAGCGAACGGACAATACCATGTGAGCGAGCATTCGGTCTTTTGAAACTGCCACTTCTCTTTCACTTGCTCCGGCTTCTTGGTTACACTGCTGCTTCCATAATAATTTCTACATAAGCTTGTAAGCTTGCCTCGAGCCTTAGCTCAAACAACGTTTCCAAATTTGAGTCTCGAAGATGAACAACGTGCTCCCACCCTCAAAATCAGTTAAATAACAAGAAAAAGGTGTAAACCATCTTAAATATAATTTTTGTAAAAGGAAAAGAAAAATATGGGCGTGGAAGCCAAGTTCACATTTCAATCCTTATCTTATACGGTTAACACCGAAGTCCTGGAGATTCTCTCATCACAGAATTTGGAAATTAGAAATCTCTACAATAGCGCTTCATAATCCTACACAACGAGAAAAAAATGGACTAGAAAAAACGATCTCTAGAGATTTCTTTTTTCTTTTTTTTCAGGCGAGAAGAATTAAAAAATGTGTGAAAAAGACAGCGACAAAAGGGGTAGAAGTATGATAAACAGAAATCCTATAAGTTAGAAAAAGATGCTAGAAAAAAATGGAAGTGTATTATAGAGCTCATCCTGTCAGCTGCAATGGTTCCTTCGGTGCTAAGGAAATAATATGTTGCTAATTTTTACTTTTTTCAGCTTGTATTGTTCTGGTAAAGAAATCGTCTAATTTGGAATAAAATGGAATTAAGGCTTCTGTCAGAGACAGAAAATATAATGAAGAAACTTCACCTACTGTCTTTTAGTTTACGAAAACAGAGGGAAACATATACCTTATGCCTGTTTCTCACTATTTATTTCCTTAATTTAGAGTCTCTCTTGAAAAGAGACAGTTTTAATTACTAACGGCAAATGTTTTCCTTTCAGCATACCCTTTTCTCTCCAGTCTTTGCTTAATGAAGAGATTTACTAAGGACAGAAACGGACCTTGCGAAAGAGGGATACGTTTTAAAAACAATCTTTTCTTTCGTAAATAAGCACTTTTTGCCAAGGAATAAAACAAGATTTCTTCCATTATTTTTCAGACAGTAGAAATGGACTTTGTAAATTGTAACTGATAATAAATTGTCTGGCTTTGTACGCGAAATCTGAAAATTCTGAAAGCTGTCGCAAATGTGACGTCCAGTGTTTCTTCATTTACGACCATATGATTCCCATGGATGAGTTTCGAGTAAAATTAGTTATAGTGAAGTTACACTTCGCGTGACAGGACATCTTCGATCATCTTAGTCTTTACAGATGCAATGGACTAAACTTGATGACGTCATTGCATAATCCTACTCCACGAACCTTGCATGACAAGTACAGTGCTCTACAAAGGACATACACGATAAATATACTTACGTCATTTCTACCTCACTTTGCTGCCCAATGTTGGCTACGTGTGCTCAATAGAAATGTTAACTAGAAACCGTGTCAAGCTTATTGGAATACAAATTACATATTACACCTGAAAGAAATTAATCACGCAAACCACACGATTTCTTGTTTTTCTTTTTAATTTTTCATTTAGTTTTGCTAACATAATTTTTTTCACGTTAATTTTTTCCCCCTTGAATTTTTCAATTCGTTGTTTTATTGTACATCTTATCCTTACGTGTTCAACAATATCATCTAAGCACTCTTACTAGCCCGTGCAGATTAACAACTTGTTTCTAGTTTTGAAGGGGATCTTAAAAAAAAAGTCAACAAAGAGCTATAGTCACGCTACACGCTACAATAAAAAAGCAATAAAAGGCAATAGGCTAAGTTTGATCTAAATTAAAAACGAGCTAAAACGCAGCTAAATCATTTCAGTTACAATAAAACCATCGCGATGGACAAGACTGCACGCAAATGGAGGTAAGAGACGTGGGAACATGGTCTATACTGATTGTGCAGATCAACATGCTTGAAGTTATCAAGTTTGCTATTCCGGACCAGGACCACAACTTGTAGCATGTTTTATCGACGCCTGCTTTATTTATTTCCATCTGTGCCAGGTCTACAAGCAGAATGAAAGCTAGTACCCCGCAAGGGCAATATTATTTGTTTATTAAAATCTAGAGCACTGCCTTTAGAAACAGAAAACAAGCTTAAAAGGAGATGAATGCGGCCTGTCCTAGACAAGCGAAAGGAAAAAAATGAATAAGATCATTGTTTGTGTTTTCAGCGCATGAATATTTAGTTTTGAGTATAAATAATAAAAATAACGTCAAGGTACACCATATTAAAGGAGAACAGAATTTGATTTGGTTCTCTACTCACAAATTTATATTTTTCGTGTTAGATATTTCTGACATTCAAAATCTCCCTCTTCCTCGAGTATTTTGTAGCCTCCTACGCACATTCTCTTCTTAGAAAGTACAAAGGACTTCCGAATTTACAAAAACTCTTCAAAGCTTAAACACGCACATGGTGGAGGATTACTGCACACCCAACGATAGTTTTGCACCTCTAGGTAAATCCTAACTTCTGATGCCAATAACATTCTTGTGGTAGGTTTCTCTATTTATTTATTTTTTAAAAAAGGTAACAGTTTGACACCGATCTATATTTGGAATAGTATTCCATATCACCCCTTTTAATGTTTGGGTATGTCTGGTCATTTTGCGTTATGAATGTCATAGTAGCTTTTATTATTTTTTAGTATTTTACCTTTAGCATGAATATTCCTTAGTTGTACAGTACAACAATGTTAATATCTTCAGTAATGTACAAACATTCCTCAATACTCACTAGTTGGTGAATCAGAGGCACCAAATCCATCAAACTTGGAATAACTCGCGAAATTTGCTATAATCGCCAATAAATTCGCCAACTTACAGGAATTTCCTATGCCTTAATTAGCTGTTGTATGGAAAACGCGCCAAAACTGAACCCGTACTTTAGATTATAGTACGCCGTATGGAGCGTAAGGGATATGTCAGCAACAAGCCGAATATCTTGCAGTAATAAGCATTCCGCGCCGACGGCGCAGTCTCCTTCACAGTAAAACTTCAAAATATTACAAAGTTTGAGAACAGGTCCAACAAAGATTGTGAAAGTTGAGTTTGCGGAATATTTTCGAAATCTGAATTCCGATCTTTTTGAAATTCATCAATGTTGAAGCATCTTCATAGAAATGGCAATTTCTAACACCGTGATACTACGATAAGACACACAAGTTGAGCAAAAGAAAAAATGGAAAGTGAAAAACGCAACCGAACACGATTCAGACCCCAAATGTAACGGAAACCGGTTGCACGGAGAAATGGGCTCCAAACACGTGCTTAATGAGTACCATAGTAAAAGCGCGGTTTGTAAGAGAACCTCGAATATTAGTGACTTTTATGTGCCTTTTTTACATTTCGTAATACTCCTATTCTACCATGTCAGCATTGTAAAATGACGTTCTTCATCTTAGTTCAAATGCTGATCCTATTTACACATGCATCTTAATTACGGAAGCAATTTAGACCTGTTTCTGACTTCCAGACAGAATTTCTTAGTTTGATTTTAAACCACTTAAATGCCACGAAGCAACGTATGTCAAAACAAAATACCACGCAAACTCTTTCGTCTTGCCTTCCGGAACAAAGACATCGAAAAGTACATTGAAAAAAGAGACGGACGGAGCCGAAACTTGCATCGAACATCAAAGTGATTATGTCTCGACTTAACAGTCCGCTCCCAAGAGGCTTTTCCGCTTTCCAAGCCTCCAAACTTTTGCACTCCAATAAAAGAAAACTTCAAACAAACCGAAACTCTTACTTACTCCATTCTGCGTCCTTCCGGTTTACACAGATTGTCTTCGATTTCTCGTACTCTTTCCAGAATAGACAATGCAACGTTTTCGTAACAAACGAGTCCGCAACACGTAAAACACACCCTCCTCCAATTTCCACTTCAATAAGCTACGGGAATATTAGGATTTAAAGGAATTCTTCCATTTCCGTCTTCACCCACGCCATTTCTACCCTATGACCCCAACTCTGTCCCTTCTTTTTACTTTATATTTCCTTTTCTTTTTTGGAAGCGCTGGTAAGCTGCAGTGGAGTTTGTTTGGATTGCATTTAACTTCACGCCACGCGAAGTCCTCCATTATTAACACTAGATAACGTGTCGTGATACTAAATTCAGGGCTGGTGCATGTGCAAACTTCCAACTTCCACTCAAGACGCAGAAATTCTCGGGACAAAAATGAAATAACGGAAGAAGAAAATTACCTGCTGAAACACTGAGGCAATTCCCCACTACCGTACAAAGTCCACAAGAAGGGCGTGTTTCCGAAGCGGCCCAAGCTTTTCAAAAACTTTTGAATTCTGACCACACCTTCCAGACAGGCACAATTCTCTGGCACGAGAGCTACGCCGTTGAGCAGAAGCTTTTTGACGGTGGGAGTCAAACGCTTGGATTCCATGAATTCCGCCAAGCTCTTGTCTTCATAACCTGGCAAACACGGAAGAACGAGGACAAAGGATTAATGGCAGCATGCACATAGCTTACGATTTGCACGCAGAATTACGCCTTAAACGGCTTCTGTACCTCACAAGGGTGCAATTTAAACGTAACCAAGGCTCTTTTGGATTTTCCGGGGTATTTTCTTATCTTTTGTTACTTCCCTGTTCTTTCCCTGGCCCAAGTCTCAATGATATTAATTAGCAAGCAATTCAGAGACCCTTGTAAGATTGCATAACTCCTCATCCCGCGAGCTGAAAGCTTATTGCGTCCTTAATGAATCTCTCCCCTTGTCCTAAATTAAATTGTGGCCTTAAACTACAGACTCACTGTCTGGCTTTATATAAACGACTGCGTGCAAATGGATTGGCCCCGGAAATGATTAATTCTACGACAAAACTCTCGGTTACACCAACCCGGCGTCCAACGACTTACTGTCAGAAAATTGAGTTAAGTAATAATGAGCTACCATAATGAAATTATAACATATTAGATACTCTGAAATGAACTTAAACGAAGGTAAACTTTAGAAAGTAAGAAAATCTAAGTTTAAAAGTAAAAGTCTAAGCTTAAAAATAAAATATCTTATATTAAAAGTAAAAAATTGTTTAAAAGTAAAAAATTAAATTGAACAGTAAAAAAGTCTAACTTTAAAAGTAAAAAATTAAACTTGAACGCAAAAAAAATCCAATCTTGAATGCCAAAAAATATAAAGTTTCGTTTTTAAAAATAAATTCGAATGATAGACAAAAAACGCACAAATTTTAAACAACTAAACTGGAAAAAAATATGGGCTGTGAAATTACAAAGAATCTTAAATACACGACATTTAAATTAGATTAATTAAAAGATTCCAAACTATCAAACTTAAAATAAGGGTAATAGAGATAATTACGTACCGAAATGAAGTTACAACATATTAGATCCCCAAAATTAACTTGACTGAAAGTAAACTTTCAAAGTAAAAAAATCTAAGCTTCAGAAATAAAGCAGAAACAGCTTCGAACATCTAAAAATACCTCGAAAGTGTAAATTATTTAACGGATAGATTTTAAACCATAAAACTGGAAACAAACCTGGGATATGAAATTAAACAGAATCTGAACTGGACGCCAAAAAAATAAACGAAGTTCAAACGTAAGTTAACTCGGCAACATAAATGACAAATAAGAAACGCTCATAGTGCAAACCTGTAAAACCTACAATTATTTCTCTGCAAAGTGGCAAAACCAGATAATTACAAGGCAAGTCCACTTAATAATCAACTTCTGGGTTCACCAAACTAACTTTTCAGCTCAGAATTTTCTAAACAGCCCTAGGCCACTATTCCAAGCCTTTAGCTTAGGACCTTGCTTCAAGTGGTACACGAGGATGGAAGTTTTCCTTCGACTTCAATGAAAGAGCTCTTACCATACGCAGTAATTATGAATTTTCCTGTCAGAAATCAAGATGAAAGCAGCCAACTCGCTGAAAAGGGTTGGACGTCCTGTTTTTAAATAAATGAAGGGCTCTCGTCCGACTGAACACTATGTTTTCTTAATTAATTAATTACACGTCTCAAGAAAATGACAACAAACTACATATTGAGCAAACCCCTACTTCCCTTCTTATTTTCCTATTCACTTTTGTTTGAGTATCACAAGATGAATTTGAAATCCCCCCTCTTCCCCCATTTCGACCCCCGGGGCCCTCTCCAGTGAAAGTCGCGCCCCCACCCAGGGCACGGACTTCCGGATGTCCCTTTACACTGATTCGTCCTGCCCGACAGCGCGTGTATTTCTTGTCATTCTGCTCTCAGAGTTCTTCATGGCGTTAATTAATCCAAAATAATTCCTGTTGGCTAACTAGCGCAACCTTTACGCGTTGGTGGCCCGTTTTTGTCTCTTGTTTAAATTCTACATCTGTACATGTAGATTTATGTTTCCCCACGCCGGGCTACACGTGCTATTTTTTTACCGTGGTATTCTGCTGCTTGCTGTTCGTAATCGGCGCAGAGCGATAAAATTTTCATGAGCATTCGCTTCTCGACCAAACTAACAAGCTCCGTCGCGAAAATATCCGCTCGGGAACACGGTACCGTTACCAACTGCCCACCGTTCTCCGCTCCCACCTCTTCACCGTCTCCTGTATTTTCTTCCTTCGCGGAATTCGTCGCTACATGGCTCAAGATCCGGGTGATGCTTTTGAATTCTGCATACCGGCATATGCCCGACTCGACGAGCAAATCGACCATAGCGCCCCGTGCATACAAAAGCTGCAAACACAGTCCAAAACCGACAAAAAAAGTGGTGAAAATATATGAAAACGTTGAAGAAATAAGGTCATAACTTGAAATGCGATGGGGCGAGTTGAAGGAAAACAAAAGCCACGTTACTTTGGGTGCTAGGTCGATGTTAAAGCGTCGCGATTGTTGAGTGATGGTTTCCCGGGTCAACAAACCATGAGGAGAAGATGACGTTTCTGCTACTCCTACTGTTGGTAGTACCGGCTCGGCGATGACGGATTTTTGCTCTGGCTCCGTTTCCACCGGGACAGCTGAGGGATTATTGGGAGATTGGATGGCCGCTGCATTCGGGCTCACTGGCTGAGTTCTGCATGGAAAAAGCCGAAAAGTTAGAGATTTAACAACCGAGACGAAGCAAGAGACATGGAGAAAAGCAAAACGGAAGGCTTACGGTATATGCCATTCTTCAGACACGTTACAAATGACGCCTGGTATCTCCTGGACCAGCTGAAAGGTTTCGTTCTCGCGCAATAGGGACTGGAAATTGGGTGAAGTCTCGCTACCGTCACCAGGACCATTGGTTACGTGCTTAACTTCGGCGATCCACTTCTGAAACCCCTCAAAATTGAAGGTAGCCCATGGCCCGCCGTAATAGTCATGCCTGCACAAGAAATCTCACGTAAATCACCACGTCTTTAGCACTTGAGCAGAACACAAAACGCTTCCAACAACGTGCAAAAATATTAGCCTTGATAATCATGTCGTTTTAACCCACAAGGCCAAAGGTTACGCGAAACCACGTGCGAATCTTACGGCACGCGCTGGCCAATGAATTGGGTCCGCACGTCACACAAACGGAGCTTACATCGCGTGAGAAGTGAACGTCCTTCAAAACAATCAATTCGCTAAATTGCGAAGGTTGGGAAGAAAGTGGAAGTTATTCGGCGAAAAACTGCACCAGTCAGACAACATTTTTTACGTTGGGTAGCTTGAAGTTCCCCAGAAATTATAAATCTCATTTATAACACGGTAAGACGTCACTGAAGTTCTATTTGCTCGACAGTGACATTTTTATATTAACTCCGTACTTGGTAATGCTCTCACGGACCCGTCAAAAGACGAAGAATTTTGGAAGTCGAACATTTCCAAAGGGGGACATGAATCAAAAGTCGCTTTGCAACGTGGCTCCTAATTCCGGAGACTTTGAGCAGGCGACTTTGAGCAGGACCGGGACTGGACGTGCATTTGCGATGCTGAAAAACTTTTTTTTTCGCAAAGAAAACTAAGATCTCCGCGATTCTGAACGCTACCCAAACGTTTCGCAAACAATGGCACACGCTGATCACTTGTATGCCGTCTTTTATTGGCCGCAGCATCACAGGCTGCGTCGAATATAATTTTAACCAATTGTCCGGTAGGCCTACTTGCAACGCACGTTGTGAGTTGCAAATTCAGTTTCTGGCAAAGTACATTTTCTTCAACCAAAAGCTGTTCGATGAAATTCCTTTTCCTCATCTTTCTTCATTTTTTACTTATTTACTTTTTCGAGAACGCTACGTAGGCTTTCGCCTGTTGCCCTGACATTATAAAACTCTCAGTTAAACACACAAAAGTTTCTGTTATGCTTACCATAACAGATTTTAATTCTTTTTTCTTATTTTCTATGAATTTATGATTTCCTTCTTTATTTGTTTCATTCTTTCCCAATCTTAAGAACTAGGACACACTGCAGCGAATAGTACAGAAATTCCATAGAAGTAATTCTGTACAACAATCTTGATTTATAGGAAGCCATCAATGCACAGATAGCAATAAAGAATTGCTACCCGGGGTCGATGCAACGCGAGCTGAATGTACGAGCGCGAAAAAAACGGCTGCTCTCAGCAAATTCTTCCTCTGTACTTGCCATACAGCGAAACACGTGCTTCGATGAAAAAAGTGTCAAATTTAGCTTTCAGTGGTCGATATACCTTCATTAAGCCACTGAAACTACTTAAACCAATTATGTCAATTAGCTGTGTCAAAAGCAAGCTGCGAAATTCACTAACACACTAGCTTGCAAGCGTACTCAATGCATTTCAGATTTCCTGGGTTGATTCCCTCCACCTTTGACGACGGTAATAAAAGTGTTTTAGGTCTTCTATGATTTGTCAAGTAAAGTTTTTTTTCTGATGCATAACATGTGAATTGGATACACAGACGTATTTATTACAATAATATATTCCTGACCTATTTATGACTAAGTGGGCCAGTTCTCTACGTTAAAAAAAGAAATTTTAATTGAATTGTCGTTTTCAGCACGTGGTGTGTTCCCGTTTCATTGCGGTCCCGAGTTTTTGCTGAACACATTAGCCGCACTTTAGAAGGTTTTCCTTTACGAGCAGGAAGTTGAAGTCTTTCGACTTACCGATCCAGGTGTAGCACAGATTTCCCAATCCTTGAAGCAGCAGCGGCTACAATGCTTTCGACTAATCCTGCAAGAAAGGCAATAACACGGACATTTTAACTCTTGGTATTTAATTATTACGACACAGTCAATAAAAACAAAAATTGCAAACGAATGTTTTCTACACAGTATAAATGATTTTACATATTAGAGTCACAAAAATTATCTAGAGAGAGAAATACAGAGAGTAATAATAATGATTGATGTTTCTTATTAATACTTTTTTCTTTTGTGAAGGTCGGGTTAATATTTACTTTTCATTACAATGTTTCTTAAATCATATAGTTCTGCTTCGGATTCTTTGCAATTTTAAGGAAGGTCGCATTCGTAAAAAGCAATCGTAACAAGAACCGTTGGTCACATGTAGTCAAGGTCACTTCAATTTCTCGGAAATCTTCCATTTTTTACTACCACAGCATTGCACGACTTGAAAGCAGTCTTAAATGACGCAAAAACTAGTCCACTGCTCTATTTCTTCGTTGTTTGCCATACGAACTGAATTCTAAGACGTGACCCAAATTAATAATTAAATCGTGACTTTTATAGCCCTCCAGGAGCAGAATAGACCCTACGACTGCGACATTCACATTCTTATTCCTGTAATCAATATAACTTTTCAGGGGAAACTCCTATAAATGTGAAATGTTTGTATTTAATTTGTCTTATAAACCGGCACGTGGTCCCCAGCACGCAAACCCACTTTTAATAATCCAGGTAAATGGGACACACCATGCGAGTATGCCTGCAAGCCTCTTTATTCCAAGAAATTCTACTCTGGACTTATAAGGCCGTTAATTTTCAGCTCGCGTTAATAAGGTCCGACTAACGCGTGCGGGAGAAATTAACTGTCCTCAAAAACTTAACATTGTGCTTGCCGGACGCTGAAAACCTTGTACTTATTGCCTGGAAAACGCAGAAATGTACGAGCAATAAATAAGAATAAAAGCAATGTTGTTACATCTTAATGGCGCGTTGCAATCAATGCAGACGTGATGGAAAGGGCCAGTCGGTCTTTACTGCTCATGTGCTGTTCGTGTTTGTTCAAGATTGGCAAAAAAATACCAAAGGGTAATAAAGGTATGTTCATTATTCTTTCACAAATTTCTTTGTTATTAAGCGAAGCGAATCCAGATCGAGACTCACTGACGTCATTTCGAGATCACTAATTCACAATATAAGTTGAGCGTTAATAGCGTTTTAGCTGACTTAGCTAAGCGATATAAGAACCCAAAGAGCAAAACATTGCAATGGAATAGTGGAGTTGTCTCATAAAGGAAGGAAAGAAGCATTCATAATTGATGGCGTGTCTACCTTCTTAGCTTTTTTGGCGATCATCTTCCTCTTATATTGGCAAATGCATAATTAACGCACAAAAATATTATAGAATATTCAAGTGTACTTCTTTACAATTTACTTACCTCCTGTAGCATTTAATGTAACATGCTCCTCGCACAAACTGTCAAATTAAACTGGCTGACTAATAAACAAGCTGAATCTGATTTGAACCTTTTTTTATTCAACATTCTTCAACTGCACTAAGCACTGTTGTCTAATCCCAGCACAATATAACAAGGTTGGCAAATTAAAATCCGATGCCACGAACTGACTATAGAAGGATGCAAACTCTAATAAGTGTTAACAATAACAATAATTACGAACCCATAATGGCGGATATTTCAGATAACCCTCTCGTGCCGTTGACAAAAAAATCTAACTTTTGAATTAGTTTTACATTTTTTTATCCCCCCACACTATATAGCTAGCAATGCCATCTACGAACACTTATCTCAACGTGAATAATTTTGGCGCGAAACAAATTGCTTACAGGCCTGAGCTTAGAGCTTCTTAGACAATCCTCATAATTCCGAACCAAATTAGCCAGGTTTATATTTAACTACGATTACAAGAACACGGCCGAATTCAAAGGTAGAAATCAAATGAATAATAAGAATAATTTTGAGTAATCAAAGTGCTACAAGATTAAACAAGGGTGTGATTTACTGAAACAGATAATCCCTTATTCTAAACTCTCCCAATTGTATTTAACAAAAAGATGGCAAATAGTGTCGTGAAATGAACGACATTATCACTAGTTACGAGACTTTGTTCTTACATGTGTGAGTGCTTACTTGCCGCAACATGACAACTGATGAAGATACCATTTCATATTGACTTATATTGCAAGACCATTTTCGAATAAATTAACGTACATACCTGTTCCCACCACGATGACGTCATATTCTGTAGGTAAATCACTATCCATTTTCATGAAAAACGGTCAAAGACTGCAAGTTTTTTAGTTCAAAACACGATTAAACCTTCATTTGTTTTGACCAGTCATTTGCGCAGCCTACACCAATAGGTTGCATGCTCCCTGCACTTGAGCCGCTCCCAACGACTCCGAGTGCATCGAGAAATGGTAAGCTTTGAAGTAAGTCCTCACATGTGGCGCTTCTGTTGCCAACATGGCTATCGGCTCAGATTCAAAAATGTCGGCGTCAGGTAAATAATAATATTGAAGGTCCTATATAAACCTAATGACTGCATAGTTAAAATTATTTTTCTATTTTCCTCTAGAGCATAAAGTCAATATGTGGGCGCCGTTTAAGGATTTATACAACGCAGTAGAACAAACAGTCGTAAAGCACAAGTATGACATGCTACCTGAATTAGAAAACTTGTTGAAAAAACACCGAAGCAACTTCATCTGTCTGCTGAAAAATCCAGTAAATATCGTTTTAACGCTAAATCATCAGATAAATAAAGTGCATATCGAAACAGATTGTTTAAAAAAAATTATTACATAGGGAAAGTCCAACGATGACAGAAGTCTGTTACAAAAGGCAGTTTCGGAGCCTGTTGCGTTACCTGGCTGGACTAGCCCTCAGACCTTACCCCAGTCCATGGTGGACGAATCGCTCATCTTCTCAGATATCTTTAACTTGAATGAACTCGTTTCCCTAAGCTTCATCCTGGCCGGAGAGCAGCAAGCGTCCCGGTATCCTGGCCTTTCTCGCGGCCTCGTTTCTGTTCTTTTATATTATGATGCCAGAAGATCAATCGTTACAGCCTTAAGGACGTTAATTCAAGCAAGGAAAGGATTCTCCTGGACATTGGATATTAACGAAGACCTTCAGAACATTGTTACGAAGTTTACGGACCGAATCATGGGCGAGGGTTTAGTTAGTCGCATTTTAAGTATGAATTATGACTGAGGGCTGAAGCAATTGAATGATTCCCTGTTTGGGTTCCTCTAGATCTCTTAAGAGAAATTAATGTTGACAAAGAAATGGAACTGCTCCAGCAAAACTTGGCGTTAGGCAGACCCAAGCACCGCAGACAAGTTTTAGACCTCATGAAAGACATTCGACAAAGCTTAGCAGATATTTTGTTCAATTGGGCCGCCCAGAGGGGATTTTCTTCCGAAGACAGTTTAAAGTAAGCAATTTCCCCTTATTTTAAACGTCGTAACTGTCATCTGGTTTCATTTGTTGTGATTTCTTGCGTTTTTCTGTAGGTTGCTGCAATATTTGTCCAATTTGGAGCCAGAAGTAGTGAATGGTGTGAGGCAGCAAATGTCATTGGATGACGTAAACTTAACTCTTTTCGTAACGTTTTTGGACGTGGTAGACGTCAGTCTTTTGCAACGTGATGAAGAAGGAGAAGGTGAGAGAATTTTAAAGCTTTTTCTATTTATTGCGAAAGTATATTTTCTTCCATATGATTGACCATATGACCTTGTTATTTCACTATTGATATTTTCATTATTTCATTGTCATATGGTTGTTTCGTTTATTTATTTTGAGCAGAATTGGTAAAGCAGTTGCCATTGTTGGTGGAAGCAGATCATATTCCAACGCTACACAGGGAACTGTCTTCCAAAACAAAAACTTGGAAATGGCCCGAGTTACAAGCGGCCGCCCGATTTGCGTGGAGTCTAACGCTTGCGACGTTACGCAGCGGCAGCAACAACGTACCCCAAAGTAAAGTTCAACCGTACCTTTTGTCCAGAGCACCTCTCTATTTATTAGATTGTCTTTCCTTTTCTCTTCTTCTTAGACCCTGTTTTAGTTTTCTTGTGTTTTTCTATAGAAAAAAACTTGGGAGGGTGGAGAATTTCATTTTCTTGTGTTTTTCAAAAAAATTTAATGGCTGTTATTTTCATGTATTTATTTATTCTGTAGACGTAATTGACGACGATGAAACTGTCATGGACTTAGCGCTGAAAGGCAACGCTTTAGCCTGCTACGCAAATGTCATCGTTATGAACAAAACCGTGCAGAAAGAAGTAACCCTGCTATTTTCGAATAGTTTAGGCGTATTTTTCTTAAATTAACAGAAAAAAATTAATTCCCCGAATAGGAGTTTTTCCAAAGGCGTTTGCACACCCTGGTCATAGACTTCCTGTCTCAAATGCCCCTGAAAGTGCGTGATTTACGCAATGCGGCGGACGAAGCGGCGCGTACTATGTTAGTCTACCAACAGGAAGGCCTAGAACCGCCCGCGGGCTTGTCCCAACATTTCCAGTCTCTCCTGCAGTTCATCACCCGCCTTTACGAAGAAGATCCATTGCATTTAGAGCTTTGCTTAGATTATTGGTCCCCCAGCGACGCGGCTGTAACGCCAGCGTTGAATTACCGGACTGTCCAGCGCCAGGCGTCGCTCTTCAAATTCGTGCGCATGGCGGGCGACTTACTCCCTCCCTCGTTGTACATTGGCTACATCCAAATGCTGAGCAGCCTAGCCAATGGCCCCCGAGCGGCCCATCATGCCTTCAATCTTCTGAAACAAAACGGACTTGCTCAAGGCAATCTTGTCTCGTGGGATCATTTCTTCACCTCCCTAAATAGGTATTACTTTCTGTCAATATTTCTTCTTATGTTCTTCTTTATTTCGCTTAACAATAAAAATAACAGTAAATGTCTTGATCATGTAGGTATTACAGTAACCTGAGACAAGAAACTTTACCGGTGGTCGATACGATTTACCGGCACCGAGGTCAGTTTAAAGGAATTATTCCCCAAGAAGTCGAAGGTCTAATGGCCGTCTTGAAGCTGACTCGCACCATTGCTGGTATGTGAAAATTGAACTATGGATTCTGAAATCATGAAAACTTATTTATCCATTCGAAATATTTTAGTTCATTTATTTATTATTTTTAAACAGAACATGATGACATAGCTCGCCTGACTTTGTGCGAAAATCCGGCCTGGCTCCCTTTGGTGGTCATTCTCGGCTTGTTGGGCTGCGCTGTGCCATTGCATTTGAAAGCTCAGCTATTGACTACCATGACGGCATTGGCTCGGTCCCCGGAAGTTGCTCAAGCCTTGTGGCCACAGATTGAAGCTGCTCAACTCCTAGCGACAATTCCTTCCACGTCTAATTTTGTTACTAAAAGTATCCAGGTATGTGTTCTTTAAGATGGGGTGCATACATTACTTACCTTGTCCGTTTTCGTGGTATTAGGCGGACTTGGAAGAAGTGGAGTCCCGAGCCGAAGAATATCCACTAACTCGGGCGTTTTTGCGTTTCTTGGATGTCATGACCGATGTGCCGGTACCACCAACTCTAGGAATTATGAACCGGACACCAGGATTCGACCCCTACTTACTTTACGTCAAGGATGTCGTCTTTTTGAGATTCCACACCCGAGCGTATAGAAACGCAGCAGAAAAGGTGGAGATTACGTTCGTTAAAAGCGAAAGATATTTCTTAACAGTGTCTTTAATATTTTTGACAGTGGGAAGTAAGTACATTGTGTCTGAAACTTCTGCACAAGTTACTGGAGTCGTATGAACCCGTGCCGGAAGATTTGATGCAATCGTCAATTGAATTACCGGGCGGAACTTCCAGTACTGCGTCGAAACCGCCTGGTTACCACTTGCTGGTTCAGTGTTTACATGATTCGTCCTTTTTACGGATGGTAAATTTTATATGAAGTGGACAGTATTAGTGTAATGTATAACTTTCTTATGTGTAGGTGCTTTTGATTATCGAAGAAGGAGACAATTTGTTAGAGCAGTTTACGACCTTCCCAGGGCAATCTCACGTTGAAACCAGTGCCCTACTTTGTTTGCAGTTGCTGTCAACAACGTTAAGGCTGCAAGATAGTTTCTTGGAGCTTGTCAGATTAAGCGGCGTTTCGTTGAGAGTCCTTTCGTTAGATTCTCTCATACTCAGCATCAATTCCAGAACGGGCAAGCCGGACCATATGCTCCACATCGTAAAGTAAGAATTCTTTAAAAAGTAAACTCGTACTTTTGCTTATATTTCTTGATTTTTTAACTCATATTTGTATGAATCAATTCTTCTTACTTTTGTTATTTTTATTTGTTTGTTTACTTTCTTTTTATTTGTTTATTTATTAATTTATTACTATTCCTTTTGGACAACGAAGTTCAGTAAACTTCTTGCATATTTAGGTATTTATCTTTCGGAGACTATTTGCCTACGCACGCACTAGCGGGAAGCCAAATCGTACGCAGTGTTGCGCGTTCGCCCGCCTCACAAGCGCAATTATTAGCTTTGTACACGAGTTCCACAGACCTAACGAGCTTGATTCGGCACGGATTCGTTGAAGCTATTGATCTACAGCTGCCAGAAGTAACACATCCGTTGTGATTTCACGTGGTTAACTAATTTGCCATGCTTAGGAGACTGAAAGCGATGAAGAAAACAGAGAAAGCCAATTAAGGAACGTCGTGCTGGAATTACTGATAGATGGAGCAAACCTACCAGCGCCTTCTTTGGCACATTTCTTGTTGGGATTTGATATAAATAAACCGCTTATTAAGACCAGTTTACAGCAGTCAGGTAATTGATACAACATCTTCAAGAGCTGTTTTGCCGGCTTTGCCTGTAAAATAATTTAAGTTATAAATAGCATTACTTTAAGTTAAGTGTTAGTGCTAAGTTTCAATTTTTTGTTCTTATTGTATCTTGTACATTTATTTACTCTTTGCGTACAGGTACCTGCAGGAGTTGTTGGCGGCTTTTTTTCACTGTAAAATAATTTGAATTGTAAAAAAATATGAATATGTTAATGTTACAATTGCTATTATTCTTATTGTAATGTTTGCATTTATTTCCTCGTGGCAGGTGTATTAGGCTTCCCGCGTACTTGTTTACATGCTGTACTGGACTTATTGGATAACACGTTAGAAACTCGGTCTTGGAGCCTCTTTCCACAAGCAGTAGGACTGGCTTACAAATTGTTGTATTTGCTGTGTTCCAACCCGACTATGGCGGACGTTGTGTTGCGCTATTTACGCTCGTGCCAGAACTTTATCGTCCGTCACATGTCAGCCCTGCCCTTTTCCAACGATCCTTCCAGTAATTCTTCCTATACATACTGTCGGAACAATAAAGTTCACTCGTTTTTGCAGGACATGAGTTGGGCTGTATGGCATGTTTATTGAAACTCTGCGCTATTGAAACGAAGTCCGTAGCCGACAAAGGCCTGCAGTCCCAATTGGTTAAACTGGTCACTTCGATCATTGAAATGGAACGAGAAGTGGAATTTCGACCTGAATTTGGGTTTTCGCGTTTGGACCACTCGGGCTTGAATCGATCCATGTCTCAAACCCTGTCTCTTGCAACAAGTCGATCATTTTGCAATTTATTGACTATTTAAAGCTTCGAAAACTTATCAGTCTGTGTTTTAGGAATGAGCAATAACGTCCGACCGAAAATTCTCACTTTGTTGGGTGTTTTAGACGTCGAAACCATTGAAGTGGTCCCTCCGGAATTGGAGTTTTTCGATCCTGTCCAAGTTGAGGCTGTAAATGCTCTCAAAATACGAGCATGATTGAAGTTTTGATATACTGTTCTTATAGGCGTTTAAAGAAGTGGAATACCGAACAGCAGAAGGAACGGTTCTGGTACGTCTACGGCCTTTGCAGAAACGTTTGCGCGAGGAACTGGCTGTTTTGCAAGGCATGGGTGCCTTGGGACAACGTCAGATCATTTTAGATGAAATTCAAGTAATTTCCAAGCTTTTTTTCTGACAATCAATAGTTTTTGTTAATACTTTGGGATATTTCGCTTCCGAAATGGAACTGTGACTCCCCGTAAATACTCACTTGTTCACTTATAGAAAGTTTGCCTCGTTTATTTTTTATATTATTGTATTGGTTTTCTCACCTTTTTAGAGCATTTTGGCGTTCGCAGCTCAGAGAAATGCAGCCCAGCAAACGTTCGCTGCCAGAAACCAGTATTTAGAAGGTTGGTGCCAAGTTTTGGCAGTTATGTTGTCATGTGTGCCCACAGCGGTTTTGTCCGTTGAACGGAAAACCTCACTGTTAATGCAAACAGCGCAAGATTTAATAAAAAAGGTAACGTTCTGCAAAAATTGGTTACAAAGCCTTTTGTGTAACATAATGAATTTTTGTAGGCGTTGTCTGAAAAAACTTTGCCACAACTGGCAAACATGATTTCCGAGTCGTTGCTGATGGTTTTGGCTAGCTTAAGAACCTCAATTGTTGCAGAGTCCATGGACGTAACCAAAGCTGCAAATGAAACGTTTGTAAGCTTGTTAGATGGCTCCACTCGTCAAGGAATGCTTGGCTTCCAAGAAACCAGATCTGCCACCGCTCTTGGCGCCCCTTGGCAAAGTATTGTAAAAGGCTTGGTGGACTGGATTTTAAAAACAGGTATCTAAGAAAAGACATATTCATATATAATATAAAGCTGCTATGTAACGGATTCGGTTTCATGATAGGTGGAGCCTCCCAACGTGTACGTATTAACTTGTACGGAGCCCTACTAAACGTGTTGAGGTTGGATGGCACTTCCCAACAATTAAGCGCAACTCTATTGAAGAATTATGGCCACGCCCTCCCTACCATGGTGGCGCGTGATGCCTGCAGTGGTCACGATGTGCAGAGGGTAAATTTTCGATTTCTTAGCTCCGTAAAACATCCGTGCATTTTTTATTCGCTTGTTTCTGCGTCTTTGTGTGATATATCTAAAAACTTAATTAAGTGATGTATAACTATATTTACACTTTGGGTTTAGATGATGGCTCTGTCTCTGCTGGATCAGTTGGCATGCCACGATGATGACAACTCGTTAGTTGGCTTCTTATCTTCTGAAGGTTACTTGCGTTACTTAGCTGACGCCTTTTTGGCGATGGATGAAGCTTTGACTGCACTTGTGACCGGAATCCAAGTCACTCCTGACCTACTGCGAGTTCTTTACGTCTACGAGTCCCAGATGGTACCTATCCACTGCCAGATTTTCTAGTTGTGTTTGTGTAATGACCATTTTTTCAACTTCCGGTACCTGCAGGCTTTGTTAACAAGACTGGCCAGTAAGCGTAAAGGAGCACAGCATCTGCTCGATAACAATGTACTGGCGAGGTTGACTGAAATGTCCGTTTTTGGATATCGGCCTGAAATCACCTCTGCGTAAGTGGAATATATTCCTCAATTAAAGGGCTCTTTTAATTTGTTCTTTTCAATTTTTTACGGTTTTATTCTACTTTTGTTGTCTCATTTTCATTTATTTATATGTTATTTAATAACTTATACTGAATTATTATTGATTTACATTTTTCGTTCATATATGTAATATTTGATCATGTATTTATTATGTATTAACTTTTGTTTTTCAACTTTGTTTATTAGTCCTACATTGGGCACGCAAAGCCTTATTCCCAATACAGTCCACTGTTTCCACCAAATTTTCTTCGCCGCCTTGAAGGCCTGTTTAGCAGTTTTGACTGTGTTAGGTTCCCAGCATCGTATCGCGGCCGTTCAGGTTTGTTGCTTGCGCAGAATCTAGTGAAAAACTTTGCGATAAACGTGCTTGTCTCCTTTGCTATAGGTTTTGAATTTCTTACTCACGCATAGCGATACCGTTAACACGATCTTGCGAGCCAGACGTTTTCCGGTAGATTTGGCAGCGCTGGAGGAAACAAGTTTGTTGACTGCGGTAATCTGTCAAGCTGCTGCTCATGGTAATTCTTGTCTGATTGCAAGTGAGGGTGTGTTAATGTTTTATTTATTTTTTATTTTATCAGACTGGTTTGACGAAGACATGCCCGAAGGTGCCGGGCCGGGAGCTGTTGAGCTCCGAGGCCAGGTTAGCCGCCTTCAGCAGCACACTTTGGCCCTTCTGCCGATTTTTGCCCCGGGTGACACTTTACGTCACGAATTGCAAGCGTACCCTGAAGATCAGCGCCAGGCAGCGACCAATGTTACGTTACAAATCACTTCGAACATCGTTAGCCTGGCTGTCGCGCTACTGGGAGCCAGTCCCCTCTCGAGTATTCAAGCACCGAAACGAATTCTTTTTGGACCTTCTATCGCAGTTGGTAGCAGAGACGTTTACACAGCGCGGGGTAATTTCTCAGTGTTTCTCTTCTTACCGTTCTGTAATTGTGAATACTTTACGTTTTAGACACCTCGAGAGTGAAAACTGTCGGCTCGCGGCAGTTGTCCTTGTCGATTTTGGTAGAAATTCTGCATGGAAGTGCTGCATGTTTGCAGACGGCGCAAGCAGGTCACGCAGCAGCTCAGCGTGGGCTTGAGACATTACCCGAAATGGGGACCCAAGAACTTGCCGAGGTAGTTATTATTATTTTTCATGTTTTATTTAACGTTTAATATTTTTTTACTAATTACGATTTTCATGTAGCCCCTTTTTATTGCCAAAGGAATTTTATGTGTTGTGTACCAGATAACGAGTTACGTTTTATTTGATTAGGTTACACCGAACGGGTTTGATGACCAGACACCGATAAGTTTGAGAAGATCCCTAGCAGCAAAGAAACTGCAAGACGATATTTCAGTTTGGAAAGGGGAGATGGAACGGTGTGCCCTTATTATTGAGTCGTGCTCGTGGCTTTTGTGGCGTCACTTGGAATTTTTCCTTCAAAGTAAATCAGCAATGGAAGTTGGACATGCGAGAGGACTAAGCAGGGAAGTGGGTTACTCTTCAGAAGAAACGAAACAGTTGCAAGCCGATATAGGCTTGTATATCAACAATCAACTGTTTCACAAACTAGAAAGTGCTGAACAGGTAAGAAGACGATGGCGCACGAAGCATAAGTACAGTTAAGGCTTCGTGATGGATTAGATCCATATTACCGTTGGATTAATATTACGGATGGATTAAATACCGTTGTATTTATTGATTAGATGTATCTGAAAAAGAGAGCTCATCATGGATTTTTGCAAGCCATACTGCGCCGGTTGAAGAAAATAGTGGCGAAACAGTAAAAAACCTTGGAACGCGTAAAACAGAAAACGAGTTTCCAAGACGAAACAAATAAACGTTTTTTTGCTACTCAGTGACTTTCTTACTTTTTTGTTCGGTTCTCAGCTTATGTATTACTTCTGTTATGTAATATCCACAATACAGTAGAACTCAATTTATATAAAAACATGTAATTTACCAGCAGACACAGAGATGTAATCTGAACTTTGTGGTTCTAATTAAATATCATTGATGATTACGAATTTGACCTTTTAGCTAATATCCGTCGGAATGGTTTGTGAACTCAGTTCAACAGACACTATTAGTGTCAGGGAAATTAGACACTCCCCTTGATCTTTGCGTCTAACACCCTAGAATGGTAACGCACTGCGTTAGCATATGGGATTTGCACAATTCAGGACAAGCTCTGCAGTAAGTCGGATCACATATTTGAGTCCAGTCATAGTGATAAGCAGGCTAAACACTTCAAGGGTACACTTTATACTCCCTGGTAAAGAAAGTATACAGTTTATAAATACTGGCATTTTCTCCGACTTTTCCTATATTTATACAATATTTCCTTGTCATATTCCTGAAATCGTAGACGATCGGTCGGCCACATCAGAAAGATTGTTCATCATTCCGTAAGGCAGAGGCTCCAGTACAGACTTCGTCCGATTCCAGACAAAATGTAAGTTGCACATGGCACGCTTAAAAGATGAAGGGGCGCTTATTCGGGTATTTTATCGAGGTTCGCTTTCCTAACTTTGGTAAAATAGCTAAGAAATGGTTCCCAGTACCTCTGTTCTAAAGAAATATAATGTATTAGTTTCAGTTACAGTGAGTCGCACGGGATTGTTCTGTTGAACTTTCTTTCCGATATAGAATATAAAATTTGGAAAACGGCGCTTTTCGAGTTTTAAGGTTCAAGAAAAGATTATGAGAACCCCGAACTTCCCGAATCTTAGTAAAATAGTCATTAGATGTAAAAGTAAATAAATAGAAATGGCTATTGTTTCAAAAATGTAGCATTCTAATTTTTTATATTGAATACCGGGAGTTATACTGATCCCCGATTTTGGAGCATGGAGAAAAAAGTTGCAAAATTTAGACGCGATAGTTGAACCAAGATTTATATGCATGATTCATTTCAATACATCAAGTTCTGTCAATTCTAGAAGTAGAAACTTAATAGCATAGTTCTCACTAATTAGTTCATTGCATTGAAAGTGAAGGTAAGCTCTGTCAAGAACTGTCCGAAGTTTCATCGGAAATGTTACACAACTAAAATCCCTTCGAGATCCTCTTGATCCCTTCACATAATTAGTCGTTATAAAGGTCAACGATCAATATCTCCCTAGACAACCCATACCTTGTGACATTTGGAAGGGATGAACCCCTTTAGCTGTTCCATTAACCATAATGGACAAGAATTAACCTAAAAAAAGAGAAAAAGCTTTAACCCTTCACTGCATTCGCGTGTTCGCGTGTTCCCGCCGTTGGCACGCTAAACTCCGCCTACGTCACTTCCTGCGTAGAAAACGTTGCGCGAAGTCTTCCTCTTCCTTCTAGGAACCCCCGAGTGGTCTGTATGTTAGCAACTCTCTTGGCGTTTTTCTCGCTCTTCTCAAAAACCATGGCTGCTAACCGTGAACGCACCTACATTATGCTGAAGCCTGATGGCGTCCAGCGTGGATTGGTTGGAGAAGTTATTAAACGCTTCGAACAAAAAGGCTTCAAACTCGTGGCCCTCAAGTTTGTCCAAGTAAGTTTACAAAACCATTCAAAACTATTACCGGCATGCGTGTCATGCCGTAACCTTAAAATTTCCTAGCATTCCTAAGCATTCTATACCATCTAACGTGCAATTCTTGTCCAATTTTTGCAGCCTAGCCAAGAATTGTTGGAAAAACACTATGCCGACTTGTCCGCTCGTCCCTTCTTCCCTGGTTTGGTTAAGTACATGGCTTCTGGCCCTGTTGTCGCCATGGTAAGCTGTCTTCATTCAGTACTCTCGGTATCAAACGTTATAATTGTATATTCGTCAGGTATGGGAAGGTTTGAACGCCGTCAAGACCGGCCGTCAAATGTTGGGTGAAACCAACCCCGCTGACTCCAAACCCGGCACCATTCGTGGTGACTTCTGCGTCCAAGTCGGCCGGTAAAACCTTTCAAACCAGAATGGATCTTTAATATTTATTTTGATGTATACCTCAGTAACATCATCCACGGCTCCGACGCCGTTGAAAGCGCCAACAAGGAAATCGCTCTCTGGTTTAAAGAAGAGGAATTGGTTGCCTGGCAGCCCGTTGCCGCTCCCTGGATCTATGAAGATTAAATACCTCATCTTTGCGTGCTACAGATAAAGAACGTCAACTTTTGCGGCCTTCACAACATCTTTGGCGTACACGTAGCATCAGCATTATGCCTTTCGATTCACACACTTCACTAAGTGCACTTGTAGTGCAGTTGTCCTTTCCTTTTGTATTTACTGTGGGAAAGTGAGGGAAAAAAGGTCGAGTCCGCAATACAGGTGTCTACCGGAAAGTGATTTGGTTTTGTCTTTCTCTTCATTAACATGCGCACCAACGTCGTCCCTTTTGTCACAGCCTCCCATGCATCTTGTAACGGTGAGGTACCGCTATCGAGTTCACATAAGGGATGGTTAATATCTGTGACGTAAATGCACATGTACAGCATTTTTATATGAACAATACAAACCCTCAAATTAATATTGTACTGTTCGAGGAACCTAGGACAGAAGTTTGCACTTATGAGGGAAAGTAAATAACTCGTGAAGGGTCAAGAATAAAGAAGTTTAGGCACTCGTTAAAAAAGATATATTTTTCACACGGCTATTGTCATTTCCATCGAAAAACCAGTATTGTCCAGAAGCTATAAAACATGCTAGTTTAGGTTGATGTGGTGAAAAACAAGCGCTGCTGGTCTGGTTCGGATTGCTTGACGTCAGTGTAACTTACCTGAACCAGAAGATCTTAGTTTTCATTAGATTCCAACAATAGTGGTCGCACGGAGAATGATAATGACACTTATGAAATAACACGTATGGGGGAGACTATATAAAAAGAATGAGTAGTGTATTGCCGCTTTCAGTCGTTCTAAGGGGATTGAAGTGATAGTTGCGGTGGTTTACAACCATGCAACCGAAAGTATTTTTTTTTTCAGAAACCTTATATCGGACTTATTTTAAAGTTTCATAAGATACCCAAGGCGCACTTTCATATTTAATTTTTTTCATGTATTTAGACGGGTCCCCGGAGTGATTCGTACCGGACAGCCACAAGTGCTCGCGTGCAGGATGATCAGAAATGGGCAGATGGAAAACCCAAGGTATTGTGCTGAAACTGTACTACACGTGCAATTTATTTAGTATGTTGAGCGCCCGGTCAACGTAGGTTATTAATGTGCCCTTGTTCGCTTGTTGAGACCTTGGAAGTCTTGCCTTTCGAGTACTTCGGTACCCTCTAGTTGCTTAGTATTACTCGGGATTCCGTGAGAGCTGTTAGCATGGTTTTGACCTTAGCTGTTCACCCTTTTCAGAGCCACAAAAAGAAGAAGGGCGACTTGGACAATTTGAAGAGAGAGCTTGACCTCGACGACCACATAATCCCTCTTGACGAATGTTATGCTCGCTTCAAAACTCACCCGGAGAGGGTATGTATTTTTCGCCTTTATGTATTCTTAATTCATATGTTAAAAGTATTCCGGTATTGATGTGGTAATATGTATTTTGTAACTAGGGTTTGACACAATCGCAAGCGTCAGCCAACTTATTACGCGACGGTCCAAATCGTCTAACGCCACCCAACGTTACTCCTGAATGGGTCCGCTTCCTGAAAAATCTTTTCGGTGGATTCCAGGTTTGCTTGGATTTTTTTTTATGCAGCTAATAATCGTTGTTGTTTAGGTTCTGCTTTGGATCGGTAGTGTTTTATGTTTTATCGCTTACAGTATTGAAGTCTCCACCGAAGAACTGCCGCAACATGATAACGTATGTAGAACGCTACATTTACTCGTATCCTTTAACTCTCGTGTGCTTTATGTATGCAGTTATATTTGGGTATCACGCTCGCCACTGTCGTCACAATTACGGGTGTCTTCTCGTACTACCAAGAGAACAAAAGTTGCAGAATTATGGATTCCTTCAAAGACATGGTTCCCCAGGTATGCATTGGAAATTGACCATAGATTTAATTTCTTCTATGGGTTTAACAAGGAGTTAGAGATTTAATATATTATATCGTCATTTTCCTTAGTACGCTCTTGTTCTGCGCGACAGCAAAAAGCTTACAATTAAAGTAGAAGAAATCGTACGAGGTGATATCGTGGAAGTGAAATTTGGCGATCGAATTCCCGGTGACATTCGTATTATTGAATCGCGCAGTTTCAAAGTAGACAACTCATCTTTAACTGGTGAATCCGAAGCCCAAACTCGTACCCCTGAGTTCACCCATAATAACCCTTTGGAAACTCGTAACTTGGCTTTCTTTTCCACCAGCGCCGTTGAAGGTAAAAAAATAAAAATTATATTACGTAACCCTAGTCTTAAAATAATCTAATCACGGCGGTTTGATTGCTATTCCAGGTGTGTGCAAAGGCATTGTCATTAATATTGGTGACAACACCGTCATTGGCCGCATTGCGGGGCTTGCATCCGGTTTAGACGCGGGCGAAACGCCTATTAGCAAAGAAATTAGCCATTTCATTCACGTCATCACGGGCATTGCTTTCGCTATGGGCGGTAGTCTTTTCGTTATTGCTTTCATCTTGGGTTACCACTGGTTGGATGCAGTCATTTTCCTCATTGGTATCATCGTAGCTTACGTACCCGAAGGCTTACTAGCTACCGTTACGGTCTGTTTGACTTTGACTGCCAAGCGTATGGCCAAAAAGAATTGCTTGGTCAAGAATCTAGAAGCTGTCGAAACGCTGGGCTCCACTTCCACCATTTGTTCAGATAAAACGGGTACGCTTACCCAGAATCGCATGACGGTAGCTCACATGTGGTTCGATCAATGCATTGTTAATGTTGACACAACCGAAAATCAAAGCGGTGACTACTTCGACAAAAATCGGCCTGGTTGGAAAGCCTTGTCACGCGTTGCAACCTTATGTTCGAGAGCAGAATTTAAAAATGGCCAGGAGAGTGTTCCTGTCATGAAACGGTAATTAGTTAGTCTTCTCTCGTTAATATGCAACCTTTTCACCTATTTTTGTTGCCTCGCGTTCATTTCCAGAGATGTTAACGGAGACGCTTCTGAAAGTGCAATTTTGAAATGCGTGGAATCCATTCAGAACGACACCACAGCAATGAGGCAACGAAATAAGAAAGTTTGCGAAATCCCTTTCAATTCGTCCAACAAATACCAGGTTAGCAAAATACGTCTTAGTTCTGAACAAGGAATTGTTTAATACTAAACAAAGATTTGTTTCATTTATTAAACAAAGAATTGTTAATACCAAACAAAGAATTGATTAATATGATTGAACTAAAGGAAATTGAACCAAAAAAAAGGAAAATTATATTAGTAAGGTACAATGTTCCACTTCTCAAATGCCTAGGTTTCTATCCACGAGACTGAAGATCCCAAAGATCCTCGCTTCCTTTTAGTAATGAAAGGAGCACCGGAAAGAATCTTGGATGTTTGTTCTACCATTTTGATCAACGGCGAGGAGCTACCTTTGGACGAAGAACGGCGAGATGCTTTCAACGCTGCTTATATGGATTTGGGCAGCCGAGGCGAACGAGTTTTGGGTAAAACATCAAGAACAAGTTTTCAATTCACCCGCGACTGTTCTAATTTTGTTCAAATGTTCAGGTTTCTGTGATTATATTCTGCCCCATGATGCTTTCCCACCGAGTTACAAGTTCGACGCCGATAACGCGAACTTCCCGCTTAATGGATTGCGTTTCGTTGGCCTGATGTCCATGATCGATCCTCCACGTGCTGCTGTACCCGGTGCCGTAGCCATGTGTCGGTCGGCTGGTATTAAGGTCGTGATGGTTACTGGCGATCATCCTATCACCGCTAAAGCTATTGCCCGGTCTGTCGGCATTATTTCCGAAGGAAGTGAAACCGTTGAAGACATTGCTGCTCGTCTTAACATTCCCCTTTCCGAAGTCAATCCCTTGGACGCCCAAGCTGCTGTTATCCACGGAGAACAGCTCAAAGAAATGTCGTCGGATCAGCTTGATGATGTACTAAGGTAAACCAGAGTGGATACCTGAGCTTAACCACAAAGAATGAATACATCCATTTTTGTTCGTAGAATGTATCCTGAAACTGTGTTCGCGCGTACTTCACCTCAACAGAAATTGTTTATCGTCGAAGGCTTTCAGCGAATGGGAGCTATTGTCGCTGTCACTGGTGATGGTGTGAACGATTCTCCTGCTCTAAAGAAGGCTGATATCGGTAATACTCGAAGGGAAGTTCACAAGCTGTCCCAACATTTACAAATTGTCTGCCCATTTAAGGTGTGGCTATGGGTATTGCTGGTTCGGACGTATCGAAACAAGCCGCTGATATGATCTTGTTGGACGACAACTTCGCATCAATTGTAACTGGCGTGGAAGAAGGTCGTTTGATTTTCGACAACTTGAAAAAATCTATTGCGTACACCATGACATCTAAAGTCCCCGAAGTTATGCCCTTTCTGCTCTTCATCTTGGCAGATATTCCCCTTGCGTTGGGTACAGTTACTATTCTTTGCATCGATTTAGGAACAGACATGGTAAAAGAACACCAGCCCTCCTTTTTCACATTCTTATGACAAACCAATTCTAGGTACCGGCCATTGCCTTGGCTTACGAAAAGCCAGAATCCGATATTATGAAACGACCTCCACGTAATCCCTTTTTGGATAAACTTGTCGGTTCCAAGTAATTTTCCGTTATGAACTTCTGGCAACGCAATTATCATTCATTTTTCAATTCTTTCCTTCTGTACTTTTTAGGTTATTGGGCATGGCTTTTGGTCAGATTGGTGCCATGCAAGCTGGTGGAGGTTTTTTCGTATATTTCGTAATCATGGGTGAGAACGGCTTTTTGCCCGCTAAACTCTTCGGCATTCGAAAGTACTGGGATTCAAGAGCCATCAACGATTTACAAGATTCCTACGGCCAAGAATGGGTAAAATCTAGAAAAGACCTCAGGAGAATACATAAACTCATTTAATTCGGATGCAGACCTACGATGCTAGGAAACAATTAGAATACACTTGCCACAGTGCCTTCTTCGTGGCTATTGTGATTGTGCAATGGGCTGATGTCATTATTTGCAAGACTCGTCGACTTTCGCTTTTCCAGCAAGGCATGACGTAAGCGATATTATAAAACTGACATTACGATCGACCTTTACCTCTTTTTATTATACAGAAATCACGTCTTGAACTTTGCCCTCTGCTTCGAAACAGCAGTGGCCTGCGCCCTTTGCTATACACCCGGATTAGACAAAGGTTTGCGCATGTATCCGCTCAAGTAAGCATTTTTCGTTCACCTAATTTCCAGTCCTATTTCATATCCTTTCAATACGAATGCTAATCTTATCCCGCATTTGAACTTGTAGAATTAACTGGTGGGGTCCGCCAATGCCTTTTGCGTTTTTGATCTTCGTGTACGACGAAGTCCGCAGGTGGTGGATGCGTAGAAACCCTGGCGGTTGGCTGGAAGAAGAAACGTACTATTAATGTCAGAACTCACATTTTAAAAAAGAAGAAATTAGTAAAAAAAATTGTATTGGTTCTACTAAGCACAGAGTCGGTATGTAAACAATACAGTTCCTTAAATTAACGGCAAATGCATTCATGACAAAACGAAATGTGTCGTCTTTCATCTAATGACTAGACTAGCAAAGCAAACGACGTCTACAGAATATGTTTATTTCAACGACTCGAACAGGACGTAAGTGTCTTCAAACACACAACAACACAACAAGGACTGGAATTGGGAGACACAGCCGAAGAGTTGCATTTGCAACTCGACTGAACCGCTTCTCTTGAACAGCAACCTATTCCAACATTTTCTCCTCCACCACAGCAACTTTTACTAATGCCACCCCCTCCACAACACCCTTTACCAGCGCTTCCTCCTCCACAACAACTATTGGCAGTAGTTGTCTCGCTTAAGTCTGGGCTTGGTTGCACCGTAGCTGAGTCTGGAGCCACTTCCATAATTGGATTACACGATCGGCTGCAATCGTTAACATTAGGGTCACAATAACAAGGATTGCACTTGCAAATATCCGCTTCCGCGGCTAAGTTGACCAATAAGCCCGTATCTACTGGTGAACTTGTTTCTTCCGGCCCAATATCGTCCGTCGAATTAATCCCCATACTCTCATTACGGCGTGCATCCACTAAGCCCCGAATCCGAGCGCAAGTCTCGGAATCCGTCTCATCTACAGCTTCGACGTCAATCTCTTCATCTTCGCTGTCTTCCGACACCGAAGTCTGCTCCAAAGCTTCTTGTCTTTCCTCTTCTAATAACTGCTGTAACTGGGTATCTCGGTCCAATGCATCAGCGACGGACTTGTAGCCCATCGCATCCAGCCACTGACGTAATTCGGACGCGTCTTCCTCGGTCAAATCTTTCGTTGGACACTGATGGTCGGGATCTGAGCTAGGATTCTCTTCCGGATGAACTGTACCTTCATCAGGAAGTTCTGCTTGAGGGTTCAACGCTAAAGACTTATTTTTTAACAAATCCTGCAGGCTGATACCGCTCCGTTTCATCATCCGTTTCAAGTTTTCTTTGGTAAGTGGAATAACCGCGTACGCTTGGACGCCATCGTCGGAATTCACGGTTGTGATCTTCACTTCTTCGGGTTTCACGGAGCGCAGAACTTGGCGAGCAATGGTGTGACTTTCTCGGTCTTCCGAGCTTACAATTTCCTACACGAAAGGGTATTTTTTTTAAATAAAATGCATAGCCTTTTTCACGACCGATAAAACCCACAGGTAAACGATTTTTAAAGGAAAAATTGTACAAAGTAAATAATATGATTAGAATACAACGTATTTTCTTATATTTTACAGACCTACGATTTCCTACATGAAAGTGTTAAAAAAATAACTAAAAGATAAAACACATATTTGACTCTTCCACAAACCATAAAATACGTAGGTTGAGATCTGTAAAGAAAATAGACAAAAATAATGATTAGAATAAAAAGTATTTTTATAATAAAAAATAAATAAAAGTACAATAATAAGTAAATACAGTACAGAATAGAAAATACGGATAAATAAAAATAACGACAAAAAACGAACGATAATAATGAATTTCGAAACAGGGTCTGTCGTGAGTTTTCGATGGTGCCTGTAGAAACGAAGGAAAAGCAACGAAGAGCGATACACTAAAAATGCAGCTCGACTTACATTTTGCTGTTTTTCTTTCTTTTCGTGACGGAGACGGTGGGACTTTAAGCTATGGAGTTTTACAAATTTTTTGTCGCAACTCGTCTTATCACAGACATAAGGCTTCATTCCAGTGTGGGATAAAGAGTGGGTCTTAAGATGGTGGCCGGCACGGAACGACTTTTTGCAAACTGAACACCTATTCATGAAGTAGTTTTATAACGCAAATAATAATATACATTTCAAAACAAGAATTGTCTATTACTGGTACGGTTTATCGCCAGAGTGTATGAGACTATGTTTCCTCAAGTCGCTTAAGGTCGTAAAAAATTTCAGACAGCCTTCCTGGTCGCAATTAAAGGTGTTGCCCGTGTGCAACCGCTGATGGGCTTTTAGGCGGTATAAAGTTGTGAAATTTCGCTCGCAGCCTGATACGTCGCAAGTGTAAGGACGGTCTTTAGTATGAACTCTAAGATGGATCTTCAAGCTGTGCGAGTTTAAAAACGCTTTGCCGCATTCCCTTTCCGTGCACTTGAAAGAAAACTGGCCTACAATAAAACAGAAACAATGACAAAATTATATAAGGTAGAAATGAAGTTGGTAAACCTCGATGGGCTTTGAGGTGGGTTTTCAAGTTTCCAGCAGAACTGTATGTGCGAGTGCATCCCTCGTACTCACAGCGGAATCTTCTGGTTTTCGTTTCGTTCGTTTCGGCGTTGTGCGACTCGATAGTGAGTGTCGCATGAGACGGGTTGTTCGGCATTAAACTGGATGAAGCTGACGCGTGGATTTGCATGTGAATCTCGTTGGGCCGGATCGTGTGTTGTATATAGTCGGCGTTTTCGTCCAACGGAATATTGTCGCAAAGTTCCATAATGATATCTTGCGGGTTGATGTTGCAACTGTTACTGCTGGACAAATCCAGTTCTGTTCCATTGTTGTCCCATGTCTTAGGGTCATTGTTCTTCAGTGGCAGTAATTGATGAGGGCTTCTGGGAGTGTTTGGGCTTTGAAAACTTTGCGAGTCGTTGTTAAAAGCTGAAACATCAAAGTCGGTCACTACATCGTAATGTGATACATCAATAGAAGGAATGTTGGAGAAATTGGCACTCAAATCCGTCACTGATTCAATTTCTACGGCACTCTTGGTCGTATCCATATTCCTTCATAACATAGGATGATAATACTGAAAAAATATCGCGGAAAAAGAGAACAAAAGCTCTATTCTGTAGCTTGAATATTCGCACACTTCGTTTATTTACTTCGGAGTATTCCAAGCCTGGTGAGACGGCGGATAAGAAGAGCCTATACCGAGGGGTTTTCTGTATTGTATTCCTTTCGTAGTGCTCTTCCCAAAATGGTAAGTCGACCGTCTGTACAGTTTTTGATATTTCCGAAATTATCTTGATTGCTTTTAGCCATCTTGAGCAAATATTACTACATTATTGTTCTCCATAGTTTGTTTAGTGTGGTGAGTGCTTAAATTTCGAGGACAAGTGATAATTTGTGTATTTATCAGCGAAAGACACAGGCATGCTGGGAGATACTGTAATACAAACGTTCTTGTTTTTTCATAGGCGCGAGGACCTAAGAAGCATCTGAAGCGCTTAGCAGCTCCTAAATCATGGATGCTGGACAAATTGGGTGGCGTGTTTGCCCCCAGACCTAGCACAGGACCCCACAAACTGCGTGAATCCCTCCCCTTGGTGGTTTTCCTCCGTAACCGCCTCAAGTATGCCTTGACTGGCTCTGAAGTCACCAAAATTGTCATGCAACGCTTGATCAAGGTTGATGGCAAAGTACGAACTGACGGTAACTACCCGGCTGGCTATATGGGTAAGAGAAAAATTTCACACTCGTGGCCAAGTTTACTAACATGCCTTCAATAGATGTGATCAGCATTGAGAAGACTGGTGAGAACTTCCGTCTCATCTACGACATCAAGGGTCGTTTCGCTATTCACCGTATCACAGCGGAAGAAGCCAAAGTAAACATTATGAAAATTAAATTTTGTTTTCCTTATTACACGTGTTCTTCTGTTTTTAGTACAAGCTCTGCAAAGTCAAGCGCGTACAAGTTGGACCTAAAGGTGTCCCCTTCCTTACCACGCACGATGCCCGTACCATCCGTTATCCCGATCCCCTCGTCAAAGTTCACGACACTGTCCAAGTGGACATCGCCACTGGCAAGATCATGGACTTCATCAAGTTCGATTCCGGTAAAACTAAACGATCCAAAACATCACAATCAGATCTTGGGCTCGCGTTTTCTCGGCGCAGTAAATTAATGAATTTCAATTTGCTGTATAGGCAACTTGTGCATGATCACCGGAGGTCGTAATTTGGGGCGAGTTGGTACCATTGTCAACCGAGAACGTCACCCTGGCTCTTTCGATATCGTCCACGTTAAGGATGCCCTAGGCCACACCTTCGCCACCAGGTAATAAACGGCGTTGTTTCTGGAATTTACTGGTCCCTTTAACAGAATAGTTTAATTCAATTAAATTTACAAAGACAGTTTTAGCTGAGTTATTTCTTTACGCGAGCGATGTATAAGAATCAGTACAAATGTCGTACACATCGATATTCGGTAGTTGATGTTTATTCAGTACAGTTATTTGCGTGTTTTTTGGCATCGTAACTGCATTTCAAGGTTAAGGCATAACAAATTTATATTTGAACAGTTAGCTAATATCTTTTTACAAATTGTATTACTGTATCAACTGGGTTCATGAAATTTAGTAATACTTTTTATGATGTTTCGCTATTTGAGAGGGGATAAAAATATACGTGAAATTAACCTGCTGACGAGTTTTAAGACCCGCATAGCTGGCGTAAATCATATAAAAAGATCATGGGCCTTTCGAAGCCGGGAAATTTCGTATATCGTCTTCTCCGGTCAAAAAAGTGCCAATAATAAAACAAGTCTGTCATTGGTCGCCGCTTGATATCGAATCACGTCGTCATGATGGCATTACCCAGACAGCCTACAGCTTTCATATTCAGTGTACTCGTTGGTAATCCCAAATTACTCTAAATGGTGTTGCTTTCTTTGGTTACCTTATATATTCACATATTTACGTAAACCGTTTGGATTACGTTAGTTACTGTTTTACGAGCAATTTGGAAAAATTGAAAAATAACAGTAATAAATAAAAAAATAAGTGTACACACAATTTTGGTAGTCCTAAAAAGGATTGTGGGGGTTTTAAAATAGTGTTTGATTTCTTTTAGGTTAAACAACATCTTCATCATCGGGAAAGGCAACAAGCCCTACGTCTCCTTGCCCCGAGACAAGGGTATTAAGCTCAGCATTGCCGAAGAACGAACTAAGCGTCTTGCCGCTAAAGCCGGATCCGCCTAAGAAGTTTATCGTTGGATCGTGTAGCTCTGCTGGGATTTACCAAGCGGTGAAGATTGTAATTACCATTACTGGCAAAACTAGCAGTAAATACACGGAGCTACCACCCCAATTTCGTTCGTAAAAATTGAATACATCTTATGGCGAGTTCCATTGGCAACACTGGTGCGCACTGAATTTTTGAAACACAACGATACAGTGTTCCAAAACCTTCAGTTTTTCAAACACAAGTATTTGTTGTGTTTCAAAAAATCGGTGCGCACCAATGTCGCCAATGGAACTCGCTATTAGATTAAATGTATAAGGTTTTATGGCCTTTCGAAGCCGGGAATTTCCGTATATCGTCTTTCCCGGTCAAATAAGTGCCAAAAGTGAAGCAAAGTCTGCATTGGTCGCCGCTTGATATCGAATCATGTCATCTTGACGGCATTACCCAGACAGCCTACAGCTTTTATAGAAATAATGCGCCATTTTATTAAACAATTCAAGTATTTATTGAATCAATAGCATTGTGGCTGATATAATGTGGAAGCATTCTTGGACAGTTACATTAGGAAGATCGAGTCATTTATTGGATAGTTACAAAGGGAAAATTTATGTTTGGCACTGAGGAAAGTGTTCATTAATTTAGACAACTCTAATCGTCCCTAGTTTCCGAAGTTGGAGACTTCCGCAACAATTCGGCTTCTTTGGGTGAATGGGCGGGGTGTGATGAGTGTATCGTAGCAACATTAGTATTAGGACTCGACGTACTTCTGGAGTCGGGAGAGTTAAGGAGATTCGGGTGCCTGGACTTCAAATGTCGTTCAAGGTCGCGTCGCCTGACTAATACTTTACCGCAGTGTTCGCATCTAATACATGAAATAAACAAATCACATTTTCTTATTACTTTTCATAATTTCGTAAATCGTTTTTCTGTTTTGTTTTCAGCCAAGATGTCTAACGTTAAGATGCAGTGTAGTAGAGCAGGAGAAGACGCAATTCGTATGAAGAATTTTACCCACATCAGTTCGAATAGAACTGGATTTGAGTGGGACTAGTGTTTCATTTTTTTCCCTTGCACTGGTAGAATAAACTCCCAAAAGAATTAGACTTCAAACGTTTTTGGGAATAAATGACGTCAGATCGTGCAAATCGTTTTATGTCTTCGTTTCTTGAATTTTAGTGTACTGAACGAGAAAAAAATTGACTTCCGGTGCATTTCGTACTTAATTTTACTTTTGCTTCTCTTTTAAGTGACTTTTGAGATAGATCTCAATTCCTATCGACGGTGAATCGCACTGCTTTGCAATCTATCCAGGTCTGTAATATTAGCATATCCTTATTGTAGCTTGGATTTGTTGTTTTTAGCAGTGCTCAGATTTAAAACATGAGTAAACAAAAATGATCAGAAATGAGGGGGGTGTGGAGGGGAATGGATCGGTCTCGCATTACGCGGGTTACATGCTTGTATACAGTGTTCCCGATCTTTTCTGTGAGCGGATCTCCGATCACTATCGATCATTCGTCAACTTCAGTCGATCCTATCAAATTCCGCAAAACTTGAAAATAAGTAGATCCGATCGTTTTGTTAAATATAATTTTTTTTAAAGGATTAAAGAGCTGAAAGTTTTAAGTTATGCCTATTAGGTGGCCTGATTTTGATCGGTAAAGATCGGCAAAAGAAATAGATCTGATCCCTACCCTTTTACAGTAACACACCGATCCTATCAGATCCGATCAAATGATCGTATCTATTTTAAGAGATCCAGAACACTGCTTGTATACCATCGCAACGGTAAGAATCTGCGTATAATGGGAGTACCATAAAAGCGAGGACCAACTTCCGATTAATTTGAAGAATGAATTTTATTTCATTATATGTAAGAATGCTTAGTGGGCGTTGACTGCTATCGTTTAGTATAATGGATATTTACCGGTAAGGGGTGTGGCCTTCTGCGTGTAAGCGGATATGCTTGTTGAGATTACTGGGGTCTCCGAACGGACGAAGGCAGATTTGGCACCTTAGAGGTTTGTAGCCGGTATGCGTTCTGCAATACATTCAAACAAACGTATGACAAGGTTCCTTCGATTCGAGGACTTTTTGCTCATTTAAATTACCTTATGTGGATCTTGAGTCCGTACTTGCGGGAGTACATCTTACCGCAGTACAGGCAAACATGACCGTGCTTTGAACGACCCAGGTTGGAAACCAACGTTTCGACCTGAGCCGGGCAATCCGTTGTGGCAATACTGGGAGAAGTTGGTAGCGTCTGTGACGACGGAAGATAGGGAAACGCTGTAGGACTTGTGTTGGCACTCATTCGACAGTTAGTACTGGTTAGAGTTAGGGAACTCGTGGAAACCAAAGGTTGGGACAGGGAAGTTAAATTAGAGTATAGAAGACTGAGAGAAGGGAACGGACTGGGATGGAAGGGAGTTAGTGTGGAGCTGAGACTAGTTTGCAAGCGGGAGGCGATATAGGACCAAACTTCGGCTATGTGGTAATCTTTACAGTTCATGTACAGATGCAGTTTGAGTGGGTTAGGAGCGTCGTACGTGGACGAGCAATGGTGGCAAGCGTAAATTCCGTCACCTGTTAACACCATCAAGCACGTGCGAAGAAGCGATTAGGGAAATTAGTTTCTTGAAAACTTCATGAACAGATGCGTCATTTGCGGGTTGTGCAATTGCATCCCTGAGCGATCGATTTGCAGTTTTTTTTAACTGCAATTCGACTGAAAGCTTTGGATGTGCAACACCTTGAAATGTAGCCATTGTTAGTGAGGCGAGGTTGAAAAGTTCGGGAAGGTTGGCAGACAGTTGGAAGCGTTAGAATTTTAGACTAATTAGCTTGGGAAAGTTAGTGTTTAGGTTTAAAGTTGTATAGTTATTTTGTGAAGTAGACAAACGTGGGTGTAACTCCCAAATAGTATTAGGTTGAACAAGGGTTAGGTACGTTGGCCTGTAGTGAAGATCTGGGTTATTGCTTCATATAACCGTCATTAGGAAATTAGAGACACTTATTACAGTTGCCTACCCTTATAAGGGGTAGGAAGGATGCTTGCTAAATTCATCGTACGGTTATAACCGTACGATGAATTTAGCAAGCATCCCAATCCACAGTAATATAAGAAGCACTTCAAGAACTGGTGAGCAATAGTTAAGTAGCCGTTGTACTAACTCAGTTATTCTACTGGTGGCGACAATTATTTGAATATATTATAATAACAACTTAAGTGTGCACTTGATCTGTTATTTTTCTATCAGCGTGTCGTGTGTTTGCTGTTTTCTTTTTTATCTGTATGTCAATTGTTTCCATAAACTTTCGTCTAACTCAACTCCTAAAACCGCCCACCACCTTGTCCGTTGTTTTAAATAATACGACTTTAACAGAAGTTTAAAGTTGCGCAAGAAATATAGCAAAATGTTATCGCAATAGCGGATACGAACCTCGAATATTCTTGGGTGTCAAGAAAGGCATTTCTAAAGCAGCGAGCAATTCCTCGGCAAACCAAAATCGCAGCGTTTCACCTTCAGAAATCGGGTTGATCACTTTCAAACGCAACTTAGACCGGTTAGCTTGAGACCGTTGAATCTCAACGTTCTGCGTCCGGCAATCCGTGGCCACAGCAACATGGCAAATCCAGTGGTCATACGCTGGAACAGGTCGTAAAATCCCTTCCACGACATGTATCTACAAGGATAACAATTATCATTTTTCTACAGGACCGATCGAATAAGTTGTTGACAATTCAAATAGCCTCGTAAAGTTGAACGACACAACTTGAAGAGCTGAGAGAGACATTGGTTATAACGACATTTACGGCATGTAAATCGTTAAGTTCCTCACGGGGACTTAAATACAATTTTTGACCAGTCGAAGAAAAGGAAATTCACGTAAATAAATTCTACAAGAACTGTTTGCTATTCTACTTCTTTTTCTGTTCCTTATATTTATTATTATTAAGATTATATTTATTTATTTCTCTCACATCTGTGGTCTCTCTTTCTCTTTTCTGATTTAGACCCTATCTAAGGATCTAGGAAACGGTAAAAAAAATTCCGTAAAATGTATTCTTATAAATATGATTTTTTTAATATTTCGAAACCGTCGTAGGCGCAGCCTATTGACGGTTACTTTTATTACAAACGTAGTCTTTAGCAATACATTTTCATGACGGTGGAAGGAATATAAATAAATATGATTATTTACCTGAACTGTTCTGGAAATCTCTTTGGAAGCCATGGTAGGCTTCATAGGTATAGAATATAATCCAGGGACCAAGGCATGTCCACTTGTTACCACGGAAGTCTCACTCCTCCTCGACGCAACTTCACCGGCCATTCCGAGATCACGACTAGACTTAGAGTGACAGAACGGACTAAATTGGTATAATTGAGGTCGCTCTTGGTTGCTGCAGCACTCAATAGTCATACCGATCGCTGGAGGAAGGTCGGTAAAGTTTCTGGTAGTGATAACGAGCAATGAGTGTGGGCCAGATCAGGATAGGCTCCAGTATTTATAGCTTCCATGAAGGGGACATTGGTGGATTGCACTTGTGCTACTCCGGTTGCTTTTGCTTGTAGCTTGACGGGACAAGTATGCAAATGTAAGTGACCTGCCACACATGACGGTAATCGTGACACACAAGGGGAAGAGGGGGAGGGACAAAGATTGGGAAGGAGGGCGGGAAGGGGTGGCTGGAGATAGGACAGTACTTAACTGTGGTGGTATGGTATTGTACGTACATGGAAAATGGTAGTCAGATTGGCAGGGTGGTGAAACACCCGGTGTGTCCCAGCTGACGGTGCTACATACAGAAAAGCACGTGAGGGTGGGGATTTATTTGGTGGCTACGGGGAGCGAGCAAGAGGAGGAAAGACTTTGGTTGCGGTCATCAAGCGTGCTCTCTGATGTCAGAATCAACAATGCACGAGGTCGTCAGCTGGGTTAGAAGACATCATAGTTTCCAGCTTCCCCCAATTGCTCGTTTATGGCCTTCGCGCTTATAAACTTCACTTTGTGCGCTTTACTGGGAGGTTCACTGCCAGATTTGCCAGCCACGTAACGTTTTCTAATTTTTTTTTTATTTTCCTTTTATTTGTATTCGCTCCAATTCGTTAGTTTATGTGTGCTTTTATCTTTTCGATTTCATTATATTTAATTAAATTATATTTCATTATATTTTATTTAACTATACGTCATTATTTTGCATTTATTTAATTATATTTTTCAATTATAATTTCATCCACTTTATACAGCTATTGATCGTCTTCATTGTCATTTGCTTGAAATTAAGAACTTAACAAAATAAAACGAATAAACTAAATAGAATCCTTTTTTCACATGAAAGGGTGATTGCAGACAGTAAAGAACTGTTTTAGGGAAAAGAAGGGGTGGGGTAGGGGGTAGGGAGAGAAAATGCAGCTGTTAATTGTAATAGGTAGTTTGGTTTTATCGTGTGCCAATCAAGTGATCTGTATCTTGCAAGGATACGAGTATTAAATCGAAGAGGGTGGGGGGGAATGGAAGGAACACCCGGTGTTCCCCATTAGGCTAACAAAACACAAGACGCGGACTGTGCTAAAGCTGCGGAGTTGATCCTCGAGCATTGGGTTGTAGTTATAGAAAGGAGGGAGAGGGAGGGTGAGCACTGATTTACAAATGCACCCTTGCCCCAGTATGATGCTGTTCTTTATGCTGTATTGTGACCATAGCAAATGCTGACCACCTGACGGAAGGTTGGGTTGCTTTGAACAGCCTGTGGGAGTCGCTCCACCTGACGATTCATCTGGTTCGGCACCTAACCCAAACCAGTGCACGATTACGTCCCAACCCTTCGCTTTCATAAGTACTTCACTTTTTTCTTCTTTCGGTGACAACTAAGTACGTAAAACTAAACGTTCAAAGTACAATACTTTACGGTTCCTTGGATCCCTTTCATTGGGCTAGCCTTTTATAATGGGACATAATTTAAAAGAGGGCCCAGATCCTGAAACAACAGGACATAATTGGCGCGGCTCTCTAACTGCAACAGAAAAGCGCAAGTCCTAATTAGGTGTAGTCCACGGTGTATAGTTTCAGAATGACGTAGAAGCTAATATAAACAGCGCATGTTTCGAGTTTTATCTTACTTCTGTAATTCACAAATATATTACAGTCGATTGGAAATATTCGGTTCGTTAGTAAATAAACCATTTAATAAATATGGGTACCATGATACTGAATGACAATTAGTTCGAGTTGGTGAGGGGGGCGGGGAATGTCAGCTACTCGCTACTCTTGGATTTTATTACGTGTCTTCAGCCAGGTCTTCTTCATTATCATTCTCGTTATCGTTGTTCTCCTGCGCAAAGGTTTGTTAACCCTTTAATTAGGTCTTTAATAAAAACAGCGTTACCTCTGTTTGCAAAAGGGTGAGCTCCGTAAGCTGGGCTTGTTTACGTTCCGTAAACTCTTTCTTTTTGCTACGGATAAAGGCCAATTCTTCCTCTTCCGTGACTTCTAGCACCGATATTTCCATGACGAACGCGATTAGCGCATCGATTACCGGCGTTTCCTTGTCTTCGCAAGGTTCTAGCTCGCCTTCCTCTACCTGGACGCCAATCTCTGCCACCTCGCACAAAACTTTTCCGGATGGCGCTGTCAGGCGTGAAAACTCCGTCTGGACAGCCACCTGTGCCTCATTTGATCGATGTTCCAGCTTTCGCCATGAATACCACCAGTTAATGAACCAAGCCTAAGCGCATACTTTTGACTCTGGTTTCTTACTTGCGTAAAATCGCCTTCGGTTTGGGCGTCGGTGGATACCCGTCCGCCTTTATGGGGCTGGTTGCCTTCTTGAGTGGGAAGTTGGTTATTCCGCCGACGTGCTCGGCGGCGTTCCAGGGCCCTTCGGCGTGCTTCCACATGCCGGCGCCAATCATCGTTCAATGGCGTGTTCTAACCACATCAAGTTAGCCTGGCTGAAAGTCATTTTGGCCCTGGCTCGTGACAGAAAATTTCCCGTAGGAACACACTCAAATTGCCCCACAACTCCTAAACGAGTGCTCAACATGCTATTCTGCGGGAATTGGGATCGGTCAACGAGCGTTCTTTGGTGACGTAAAAGCATCTTTAAGTGAAGTGGCCAGGGAATTCCCCGAATGGGCACGCAGGACACGGGTGTCAAATCACGTGGACCGCCAGGTGTTTACAGAGCAGTCCATTCGTATATCGAATTACAAAGCAGGATTGGCCGGGTTAAGATTAAAATTTGTTGCCTGTAAAATATTCTTTTATGGTGTAAAGCCAGGACACGCAAAGGAAGGAAAATTGACTGACTTGGGCGGGAAAAAGGGGGTGGGGGAATAAAGCTGGGTGATCCGTGCGTGTATGGCGTAAATTGCTCTAATAATGCGGCGGTTATTCGTCAGGACGGAATGAAAAGAAACGAGTCACGAAAGTTTACGCCGGGCGCGTACCTGGGAGAGCAGGCGAGCGTACGCAAAGTAAGGATTCCAAGGAGGAAGTCCATATGGACGCTCCTGTTCGTACACATGCACGGTTAGACAATATACAGTCTCTGGTCATGTAGAAAGGGGACAAGAATGTAAAACAATAAAACGACCATGTACCCTACTGCCAAATTGATCGCAGTGGTTTTGCAAAAGTCAAAGTTGAGGGAAGAAAAGGGAGCTAGACGACAAGCGGAATGCGTTAAGGGACTTACGTCGTTTTGCAGGCGAAAGCCGTTGGAATAATTGCGACTGTCGTTCCTATTTTCCAAGAAAAACAATAAAACATAGAAAAAAACAGAAGGTTAGGGTGGACTTGGCCAATTTAACAAAGTGGGTTAGGGGGAAGAGTTATACGATTTGGCAAATTGCTTTATTGACAGAGCACACTGTAAAACTATATTTCACCCAGCAGAGCGTGCTGCCGAGCGCATGGCTTGGGTTGCTAAGCAACTCGTAGAAACTCACACAGGACCATGCGGAGTCCATCGTTTGTCTTTTAATGTTCCAACGCTATATTGTCCTCATTCGGGGCACAAGGAGCCAGTGACTTATTTATCAAGCTATGGCATGGCAACTTACCACGCTAGACCGAAAGAACTTCTTCTTGCGAGAATTAAGAAGCTTCCCCAGAAGTTTAGATGCTTCCCAGAAAGAAGATAACTAGGTTATGAAAGCCTTACCCATGCCTAGAAGAAAAATAAAGAAGTACTTACAAGGCTTCGAATCGATCTGGCGATTTGTGGCCCCGACCGCCTCCATAAGTCCGGCGTAAGATGCTGAGATCCCAGTCCCGTCGTCCGGCCAAGTTGGTAGCCCCAGGGTAAACGGTAGAGTGCGCTGCCTGTAGACGTTCTTTATTTTTCGCCGCAGGGGAGGCTTCCAAAGCTCGCGGGTGGCTGAAAAAGGAATAAGTATTGGGCAGTGAGTCGGTTGGTTGTGGGGATTGACCCGGTAGTACAGGCGGTGGGTAGGGAAACACGCTTTGAGGTCGGAATACAGTAACGAATCTTTTCCGTTCGTTCGGAGGACTGGTGGGGGGTGGCCCGCCTTGCGAAACTCGCGAGTAACTGTCATCGTGTAGGTTGAAGTTGACGCTATTGATCTTGGGCATCAACATTGGCAACTTGCTGGAGTCGTCCGTTTTGTTGCCGCTTGTTGAGTCGCTCGAGGTGGTGGACGACAAGGACCGGTTGCCGAACCTTTTCGCGAAACCGTTCATCGAACGCTGGTGGGATTTTTTTTTGCGGCGCTTTTTCGGGACGACCACTTGACCTTCGGACGGTTCCGGAGGCCCGAGGTCGATTGACGGCTCGACTAAGTGTGGGGAGAGAAAGAAGTCCGCGGGGGGGTCTTCTACAATTTCGGGTAAATGTTCTGTGAAAGCGGTACGGTTCGTGCGAGTCCAACTGCGGAAAATTTCCTCAACGGCTGTGCGACTCACCAGATATAAACTTGGAGGTTCGGGCACCCAAACGGGAAACATAGCTGTTGGGTAGCCAACAGGAGCATCCCCATTCGGACCGTGGCCCGCGGAATACTGGCGACGACATTGTACCAGCTACAGAACCCTGATCTTTGCTCCAATCGGAGATCAGACACTTTCTGATTCCATAGAGATAGCTTCATGATTTTCACATTAAAGCACACAGAACAAGCACTGCTTTCTCGCTCACGGAAGGATGAATTTTGAATCGCGACCTATCACGACAACGGGGCGTTGTGGTAGTATCATGGGCCATGTATTTCAATCATGGGTGCATAATTCACTCCCCAACTTTTTTGCCCCCCAACGACAAGCCTCTGTGTCGTCGAATGCTCGGCCAGTGTTGAACTAAAAGAGAGCACAAAGCTATTTTCCGCGGTCCTAGGAGCTTTGCGTACAGTTATAGGTCGCACCAGAGCTACACCTGGAATTTCGTTACGCTTGCGTTGTTTTGCTTTCGCACCCTTGCCCATGAGCCCCTTCTCCTTCTGTTTTTACGGGGATACAACTTTTATCTCTCGTGGACGGGAATAGTTTCTTTCGCTTTTTCCGTGGCTATGGAATTTATCGCACCAGGAATATAATAACAAAGCAACCTAAGAGGGGGTTATGGGGGCGTTGTAAGCAGTCACGTATTAGCCCGGCTAGTTCGCTATTATACACGTCGCTATTTTCCAGAACGAGAAGAAAAAAGGACAGGGGCAAAATAGTTCAATGTCAAAGGATATTTACAGCGCACAGGTATGCGTGACAGATTTCTTTTCTTTCTGAGCATTAGTATTTCGTGCATAGCTTCTACTCAGAAATAATACGTCAATCTCCTTTGATATTCCAGCACCAGAATTCATAAGCACTTTTTTCCATAATTTCCATGTACACGATTTCTCGCTTAAATTCCCGTGTCAAAAGAGCCCATCGTTGTTATGAAATGTTCCCTAATTTACTGAAAAGATCGAGTGGAGAAATACGTGTTCTTTTTCCACGACATTTGCCCGTAATAGAGAGCAAATACTGAGGCTTATCCAAGATAACGCAAAAAATGGCATACGTATACTTCCCTTCCCCGTTTACTTTGGGTAGCTCCTTATTCGTGTCGCAATCTCAAACTGAAATAGTATTGTTTATTATTAAAATGACTTTATATTAAAAGTATTAGTGATAATTAAAGATATTAATATTTTCCTTTTTGTAATATTTTTCTTACTTAGGATTGATCAGTGTGAAAGCTGATGAATAAGCTCCCTGAGAGAATGTTCCGTTATTTAACAGAATATGTGTTTTCAGAAGTTTTTGCAATGCATATGCCCGCAAAGATATAAAACTAGTATCAAAATAGTATAAAGTATAAAAATAAACTAGTAGGAACTGTGGGCATCTATCTCTTCGGCTAATTTCCAGTAACATAAAATTGGTATCGTAGAACTGAATTAAATACACTATATAATTAATCAATTTAAACTTTGTTTCTAATAACGTTTAAATTATCATACTATCTTTCTTTTATTTTTGGTTGGCTACTTTAAAGCAGCTAAGGAAGCATCTACAAAACGTATAAAAAATAACGTTTGGAATTCATATTTCCCTTTTTCTCTTTAATATTCTTTAATCCTTCACTCGTTTACTTTTTTCTTTACCTTTCTCGAATCATCAACGTCGTATTTTATTATTTCGTTCCCGACGTTGGCTTTTGTCGGCTTCTTTAAATTTTCGTTAATCTTAATCGTTAATTGAACGAAAGATGAATTCGGCATATTGAACTAAATAATATTAACAACAATTAAACTCACGTTCAATTTATACTTCACAATTATCGTTGACTCTTAAGTAGATCTATTCAATCTTATGACAAAGTAAACCTTACATTTTCATGGATTCTTGGCCGCAATAAATCGGCCAGTTTATAAACTGCTAAGAGGCTAATGTTGCTGAGGCAATTACGTGTGTTGTACAAATTACAGGCTGGCAGGATAGAAAATTGAAAAGGGAATGTAAATTTCTGTGTTTTATTAGCAGGTGCAAAAACCGGCTATTTTCGTTGGAAAATGGACCTGAGTCGACCTCGCGTAGGCAACTTTGGTACTTGATGGGGCGTCAGCTGCTCTCGTGGATCATTTGCACCCTCGCTTTTATCGCTTTTATGAGGGAGCTATCGATTTCCCCCTGTTGGTATTGTTCCTTATCGCCCGGGTTAGAGTGACGACTAAGGTGAGATCGCCAGGCGGCTTGTGGCTTTTCGGGTGGTTTTCACTTTATTTCTTCGGTCAATCGTAGGTGATTGTCCTTTTTAGGGGTCACAGGTGGAAGACCACCACCAAGCTCTTTGTCGTTATTCTTCTCTCCCTGAAGAAACTTTGTCGGGGAGCAGTAAATTGGGTTCTTTTGTCACGATCTGGCTATTACTTTTCAGCTGTGCGTTTTGCTGCTGCTTCTCAGCTTCATTAGTAAGAAGGACGTGGCCCAAGCGAGCTTGTTGTTTGCTTTTCGAGCTTACCTGTGTAACGTGGCCAGGTGCCAATGCAACGGCGGTCGGAGGACGCGAGGCGCCGAGCTGAACGTGTACAGTCCGTTGACAGACACGGAAGATGTGGCTGATGACACACTCATTGTTCTTACGGGGCCAATTAGGCCAAGAAATTTTAATGACTACGGCAACCTTGAGCCCGCAACTTTTCAGACGCTCGAATTTTGTTGTTGTGTTTGTGGTGGTGGGGAAACTTGCCATGACAACTCCTTCAGTCAGGGAAAAGGAGGGTGGTGGGGGTGGTATTCGTCCCTTTCCGTGATCTTTATGATTATTGATCAAACTTTTGCCCCAAAGTCGTAATTACGGTTGTCGCGGGATCTTTGAAAAAAATAAATAAATAAACAATCAAATAATTGGGGGAAAAAATAAAATAAAAAGCAGTGGTCACCTTTTCGAGCGAAAAAAAGTTCGTAGGAGAAGCTGGAGATTACGGAACTTTACGGGGTGCGCAGCTCATTAGGGGATTGGGAGAGGCGACGGCCTTTGCTTATAATTAGCCGTGGGTAAAGGAAAACGTGCTGGGCATTGGAAACTGGTGGCTTGATATGTAACTAGTGAGTGTCTCATTATTACGTGATTCCCGAGCTTTATGTTGATGAACCATTCGGTGGAGACACAACTACCAGTAGTAATGGTTTTCCCCACAAGGCGTGAATGAATACTGTATGCTAACGAGCTGAGCTATTTCCTTGTCGTTTTTCTTTCCCCTTTCGTAACAGTTACCTGCCCCGTAATGAGAATTGGATAGAAAATTCCCGAGCAGAGTTACGAAGTTAGTCGGAGATCGAGTATTACGCTAGCGGAGCGAGGAAAGTCGCAGTAATATGCCTTACGACGCTGCGAGTGCCGAAGGAGTCAGAGAGCAAATCCCGCGGGAAATTGAGGATGCTTTTGAAGCCCGTGCAATGGATCGTTATTGGGTTGCCTCAACTTCGGACGCGGAAGGATGAGAAGTTGTTCCCCAAGTCCTTGTTCGTCGGTGGGCGTCCACAAAGACACGGAAAGTAACAAGGCAAGGGTCGGGGTTTTCGGCTGCAGCAAATGAGATGCTCGTAAGTTAGGCCATATTCCCTCATTTGCTTACCAAAATGATAATTGAGCGAACCAGATTACGCCAGCTTGTCATTACCACGAGAAGAGCCAAAAGACTTGAGAGGCAGAGAGCGAAAAGAATCCCGTACCTTGTGTACCCTACACTGTAATTTTTTTTTAAATTTACGATTGCAGCAAAAAATTATAAGGACTTTTCTATAAAAATATTTTAAAATGTTTTTCTACAACAAATTCGTGGTTAAATAATCAGTTTTGTAAGTATTCTTACAGTGAAGTCCTTGTAGTTTTTTGCTGCACAACGAATCATTGTAAATTCACAAAATAATTTTTTACAGTGTAGCATGCCATTTCGTTGGGAACGAAATTGAAGCTTAGCCGTCAGAAAAGGAATGTTAGAAAATAAAATAAGAGCCTCTGCGACACTCGGGATGTCTAGTGAGCGAAAAGTCTGATTATTCGTATTTTTTAACGAAAAAACTTGTCAGGTGTAGGTTTGAACGGTCGATACCCCGTAGTTCAATCATAAAACTCCCGCGTGCGTGCTTCTCTACGTTTTTACGATGCATGATGGTTTTCTGGCTAATTGCTTGGGCTCAGGCAAAAGAGGAAGAAAAATGGACACGGTCAGCTCCTTAAAAGAAGACAAAAAAGAGATTTTGTAGTCAAGTCTATTTGCTTAGAGATTAGTCGCGGGAAACTTACAAATCTTGGTAAGGAGAAAAAGGTAACCAGCGTTGAGATAGTTTTATAGAGGTTTGGGAAGGACAACGAGAATAAAGAATCCCTATTGAGGAGCAAGGAGGAGAGGGAGGTAGGAGGAGGAGGACGCTCCATGTTTTCGATACTTTATGTGGCAGTCCATTTCCTTTGAAAAAGGAAGAGAAGGCAAAGTCTTAACCTTTTGCCATGCCGTTGTCTATCAGACAGATATTGAAACGAAGTCCGAACAGGTATTGCATAGGAATTCCCCTTTCTTTCTCTATATGTATAGATCAACTACACCAGCCCCTTCTCTCTTTAACCCTCGGAAAAGACACTAACAGACACACCGTAGCAGCCACACTTCTCGCTATAGATGTGCCACGGGGTTGCTGGAAAGAAAAAAGAAAAGAAAGAAAGAAAAGCCCTTTTACCTTTTAGAAAAAGCTACAAAACTTCAAGGAAATTACAGGTTGTCAGCGAATTGCTCCGGTGATTTATGGACCAACTTGGCTTGTCTGTTCTTCGAGCAGTCTTTTTACTGGTAAGGGGGCGGGCGTCCGTAGCGCCGACTTTTAGTAGTTTGCAGGGTAGCCTCGATCTACGATGTGCTCAAATTACGATGATGGGGATTATATACCGCACATCACATACAGCATTAACGCTCGAACTGCGATAGCAGCTTAACACACGAGAGAACTTTTAGTAAAAGTGCTGTTTTTCCAATTAAACTGGTACGCGTCACAAATCTTAGATTCCTTTTTACTAAAATTAGAAACTGGAGCTAAATGTTACCATGCTTTTCACTATTTATTATTCGCAGTGGTTGTTTGGCTAGAAATTAATCTAGCGTGCAAATAGAGAAATGAAATTCGTCAAGATTATAGAACTAACTGGATAATAAATGTAAAAAAATTGTGCATTGTAAAATAGAATACTCTTGAAATGAACTATAAAATAAAATGTCTGCAAAGTAAAATAAATAGCTAGTATTACCCAACCTCTGAAACACATACAGAAGATATAATCCAACCAAGTGAAATAGAAAATGGATTCCATTCTTCGATTTTTTTATTTTTTTTTCAAAACGAATCCATCGTAGGCTTCCGCCTGTTGATGGTTTCTTTTATTATCAGTCTTCGTTACATGCGTACTAAAGACTAAATAAGGTCATACTAAGGAAGGATAGGGAGAGGTGTATTTCTTCGATTTATAACTATCTTAATTCGTACTTTAAGGAGCATGAACTAGACAAGCCATTAGGAGCGGGCTTTTTTAATATTTGGTACATAAAAATGAGCGTGGGTCGAGTTTCGTGACAGTAAGCATTATGTGGCATAGGTATTCCTTTTGTTCCTACGCTGACATTGCGTTTGTCGTACTGTCAGTTCCGTATCATTAAGTGGTAGATTTATATACTCAAATATATAATTTGATTAGCAATGTATTTATTTTCTGAGTAGAACGATACGGTTTTCAGTCCTTGGAATCGTATTTTTCAGTCTTTGCTTTTTTAAAGTTTTTTTTTCAAGAATCATCGGTCTAAAGCACTTGCCAAATGGGCAGTGCTTTTAAATTACCTTTTACAATTCATTAGTATATTTTTGTTTCTTTGAATTGTTAGTTATTCGTAGTAGTACTTCTCTACTGTCACGACAATAGCAATTCGAAAGTATTTTAGAGCGTTATTTTAAGTGAATCTGTATCTTTAGATTCTACGATGTATGAAGGCAAGGTGTTGCTTTGACCAAAAGCTTTCTGAGGCAATTGCGATTGATATTTTCCCAAATAAGGTATTGTTCCTATCTCTGAAATTGGCCTTATTATAGAAATAAAAATAATTTTCAAAATACGCTGAACTCAGTTTACGATTTGTTGGTCTCTTATGTCGGGAGACACAGTAGGTGTGTCTCTAATTCTTTTTTTTCTCTTCAAGAATTTCCTCCTCATTTCCTCAAATAGGCAGCAGCGAAAGAAAACTTTTGTAGGACTGTTCTTATCAAAAAGGGCTTGCTTAATGAGGTATGTTTCATTAGGACTGATTATGGGATGCTGGTCACAACCAGTCCTCTCGAGTTTTGTAGCATCCCTCTGATAACTATGGGAAACAAAAGTTTCGTAAGGGTTAAGATAATTTAGAAAATTATTTTTCTTTTTCGTTTTTGCGTCGGCGGAACTTTTCCTTGGATAGTTGGTTTGTACCTTTGGTACTTGTTATTTGACCAAAGAAAGGAGAGAGAAAGAGAGAGAGAGACAGGGTTTGGCTGTTCAAGCGAACCGACCAGGTGAACGTCTAGCTCATCATCAGGTTCCTAGCGCAGAACAAGAAGAAGGCGGTGACGGGGAGAACATCAAGAGAAGGAAAAAGAAGACGGAAAAGCTTGCTGAGAATTCTGTGTCGGAGGGAACTCCTTGCAGTTGAGTTGGAAATTGTTTCCTCTTTCGGTTGATATATTTCAGTTCAAGCATCTCGTTCTGCTCCATTGGGCGACGTATAAGGCTAGCACACACCGGAAGCTTATTAACGAAATGCGAGGGTCTAATTAAGCCCCAGCTAAAACGACGAGGAGCAAACGGTCACGGAATTGGCTTAAAACACTGCAGAAACTCTATGTCCCTTAGTCAGCTTAACCCATTTTTGGTGTTTAATTCTAGTGTATGCTGAAATTTTCGGACCAATGGTAGTCTTTTGACGAAAAAGGGCCGAAATTCTACACTCGGAAGGTGTCTGAATAGGAGGATAGAGACAAGCACGCTAAATTTTAGGTAGGTCCGAAATGGGAAACATCTTAACAAGGTAACCTTGCGGATGTACTTCATTAGTTCAAATTTCGTGTGATTGCAACGACGGTTAGCTAAGAGCGGCTAAGTTAAGCTGTCTAGTTTTCAGCAAACCTAGCTTTTCTTTTACTAGCTCAAAAACTCAGTATCCTAATGTGATGTATGTAGCTCAAACTACAACGGTAGTAATGAATTTGGAATAGTTGATTAAATATCAAATTGCAATGAATTCATACGTTCTAAACGGTGTATATTCTAATAGATGAAAGAGAACCCCAAAAATCTAACCCATTTAATATCTTTTCACATTTGCAAACAAGAATTTTTGCATCAAAGTCGTGTTCTAGAGGGATTGTTCAAGTTTATTACTTCTAAGATCTGTCCAGTGTCTTGTTCGCCTGTCGGATTTCTGTCTAGCAGGAAACTCAGTCTCAAAATCTGAAAGTGTAAAATACGAATCCTAATAGTGGATTACACATGTAATACGATGACTATATGCTTCCGTTTTATTTCACAGTAGAAGTCTGAGGAGAAATAACAGTGGAATATCCTTGTTTCAATCGCAATTTTTGGCGCGTCAAAATTGGCGCGCTTCTCCGCTGGTTTCAAACCGACTTGGTTGGACGAGTTCCCGCGTGCACTGACGCCGCGTCCATGGACAGTGGCGGCAAATTGTTGTCATAGTCGTGTTTTCTCGTAAAAGTTATGTTGAATTCTTACAGCGCACAGCATACTATCAGATAATGTGTATTCTCTTCACACAGTTTAACCTACAGAACCTTGTGATGTTAAATTAATAAGCCGTATATCTAAAGCCTGTGGCCGGAAGACAAATCTTTCCCAGTAATGGCGATATGTTCGCCGACAAAAGTGTTTAAAACATGCCGTTTCAAGGAAAAGTCTGCACACGAAACTGTAAGATGTCTTTCAGGTTCTTCAAGGGACACAACTGTGTTACATGACTTAATGTAAGTATTCGTACATAAGTATTGAAGTCTAAGAACTAACGACGTTTTAACTCTGTCCGTTTTAGTATCGGAACGCCTAAAAATTGCTATTGCGCAGGATAAAACTACGGCTCCCACCACGCATAAAAGCGTTGAAAAAAAGAAGCTGAAGAGGTAAGTACTACGGAGTTAAGTAACTGAAAGGAAGTTAACCCAAAGAGGAGGGCCAACGCGATGGGGAGTTTAAGGACTTTTGAAATGTTTTGCGCGGAAGTTTACTATACAACTAAAGCTAAGCTTATAAGGTAAAACGCAAGAAATAACCATCAGAAGAAACTCTAAACTTGATGTCTGTGCTTGTGCACATGTTTAGCTCTTTGTATGGGATTATAGCTCGTGTATTAAACGCGGAGGTAGGGATCGTTTAACTTGGGAATGAACATCGGTTCAGAAATTTCTTTGCCGACTTGAACTGATAAGTGCTCACTTTCTTCGAAAACTCGTTTAAATTTCGGCCATGTACAGTACAGCCCCTATTGGCTGGACCAAGGAGAAAATGAAAGGTTTCAACCTTCTAGTTGAAGATCATTCCTTACACCCTTAATTTTTCGGTAAGTTCGGTAAACTCCCCTCTTCGAACGCCGTTTAATGTCTCCAAAGATTTCAGGCTACACGTATATTCTCCAGATTGGAATACCTTTTCGAAAATAGAAGACAGCTAATAGAATACCAATGGAAAGGAATGAATGTAATGAACTGTACCGCTGCCGCTGGGGGAAAGATTCCTCCTCCACTTTGCTCTTGTCGTGACCACCATTTAGCAGGTGGTTCATTAATCTTTAACCTGCTTCACTGCAATCGGTAAAAGGCCCCGGCGAACTACAAGTGATTATCTCCTTCTCATTACCAAGTTTTTAGCTGATGACAGGGATTCATTTCCAGACCCTATAAAGTGTCGACAGGAGGACAACATTGGGCAGGAAAACGATCCTTTTCTGCCTTGATTAATTAACCGAATACCTTGACGAATGGATGGAGAAAGACCTGTGACGTTTTACGTAATTGAAGTCTTTTAAACGGAGCCAATTTTCTTTATTTTCCGTTTCTACTTCTGGCTGCAACATTCTGACCACGAGCCCTTTTCCTGATTTTTTTCTTTCGAGTCTGGCATGCCGAGATTTTTTTGTGGTTCTAAGGTTTGGGGCTTTAAGATTTGTCCGTGTCGGTATGCGTGAAAAAGCGTTCTTGTAGTGTAACAACTCGTCTAATAATCGTCGTTTTGCCTATAGGTACAGTTTCTAGTTGCTTGTAAAGGTTTCGGTGAGAGGAGCTTTCATGGGCTGCACATGACCAAGATAATTAGAGACGTGTGCTCTGTAAGTGTTGGCGTGTGTTGGAGTAGTTTCAGAGGGGCGAACGTTTCAAACCCGTAGTAGTAAAGGCAATGGAAGATAGTCGCTTGCTGAAAGGTGGGAGTGTTGCAGAACGAGAGGCTCAGGCACCAAGATCATAACCTAACCAACTTTTAAGTTTCGGTACGGGGCGTCACTTACCCTGTAATTTGCGCCCATCGTAACTCTCTTAACTCACGTCAAAAAAGCCCACCAGAAAAAAAATGTGAATTCAAAAGAACCCGAAAAGTGTACGAAAACTCATGTGGCTGCAAGCTCAGGTGTACCACCTTTTAGAAAGAAAAAAAATTATAAACGTTTCGAACTTGGTCTTGTTATCCAGGATTGAAACTTCTCACCCTCTGGGAAGTTTTTTCTTTTTAAATATTTATTTCAGAGGGTAATTACTCTTAATAATTTCGGGAACAAGAACCTCCGTTGCAAGTTTACCAACATTTCAACCCGCTTGTGGTATAAAGAGTTCATTTGTAACAGGTAAGAGGACCAAGTGGCTACTGGCTATTTGGTTGGTAGTTGGCTTGGGTGTAACATTCCAGAACTGATGAGTTTCAAACTTTTGGAGGCCCCCTTAACTAGAGTTCGGTCATTGTCTCAAGAATGTTGCCAAGCATTCTTTCTCCCCGTTCGCTGGTCATTGTTGCTATTTTGCCCCCTTTCACCGAGCAAAAGAGTAATTCAAACTCTATCTCTTTGAAAAGGTGTGCGAATGTGGGGAAAACAAAGAATGCCTGATTAACCTTTTGTAGCTGTAGTAAGTGCGTGGAAAACAAAATCCGGAAAACGGAATTTCAAGCCGCTTCGGTGGGCGAAGATTTGGGATTTCGTTCCGGATCCTCCAAGCCGCAATACTCTCGTCTAGACGGGTTATGAGACGGGTTAAACAAGGAAGCTGAGGAGGAGGTCCATCCTTTGTGGGTATTTCAGAGGACCGATTCCATTTCTAACAATCAGGGGGTTGGATACGTCTTACCATTCTCGGTCGTGGAAAACGGGGGTTCGGGGGGTGCCAGGGATTTTTTGGTCCCTTTTGTGTCAACATGGAGGAAGACGTATGGCGAGCTCCCAGTGCGCTAGTAATCACAATCGAACGCATTGCTTGCTTTACCTTGACGGGATCCCGCCGCCGCATCCATCACCAGGAAGGGAGTTTTTCTTGTGGTCAAGAGGTTTCTATTTTTCTATGATTTTCTCAAGGATTTTGCGTAGACCTTACGCTTGTCACCCTCAGTAGGCCCGGTTGGGCCCCTCTTTGGGGTCCGCAAGTCCTGAAGTTTGTCGGACATTTGTCGGTACAACATCTGTGACAAGTACCGACTCGGCCGCCGTGGGCTGGGCTGAGATTTTAATGCTGGACCGTCAGGTTTCCTCCGGTTAGGAGCTTTTGCGTCGGCGTTTGTTTTACAGGACCAAAAATGCGAGTTAAAATCTGGAAAAAAGATCCAAGTGATCTTAACAGTGTTTATGTGAAGAAAAGTAGAACCTAAATCGTAAGAAGGAAGTATCGTAAATTTTTGCGAGTTAACTCTGACGAAGAAGTCCTTTTTTTAGTGAATGTACGAATAGAGAGGACTTTTTTTATCTTTAGTTGTAATTATTAAATTGACCAGGATAATATTCAAGCGATTTTAACGCTGTATACGTTATAGCAGTTAAGTAGTTCAAATTAAGGAAACGTAGTTAATTTTGAGAGTGAATTGTAATTACGAGGGAATATGTTTGCGAAGTTGCATAGTTCAGATAAAAAATTAAAGTTAGGTGAACATTCGTACATAGTGCTTTCGAGATACTAGATCTTTCTTAAAAATTCCTATTAAAGTCGAAGAAATACGAAACGTGTGTTTCACGGAGTTATGTTATTTCGTATTGATTCACCCATTCGATTAGTACTATGAAAAGAACTTTATACTAAAGTCTGAGGAGTGAGCCAAGTGCACTATACTTCTGGAAAAATTCGGTGGTCTTATTTACAGAAAAGTATCTCCCAAGTATTCCTTACTACGTTTATTCTAGAACTAGAACGTTAGTCCATGAAAATAGAAAACGTCGTTCATTTTGCGAAGTAATTCGAACCATGAGGGTAAATTTTGTGAAAAAGCAATTACCTCGTTAAAAATTTATTATCTTTATTTTTATTATTTTATTATATTGACCTTATTGAAACTAGTCACTTTATTAAAAAATAGCGTAGTTTGTAAAAATGTAAAATATAATTATTTAGCAAAATTTCATTTAGGGTTCCTTTTCCCCTCCGTACCTGGGAATATTAATCCCCATAAATTTTTATTTTGTACTGGTGAACATAGAAAAATGCGTAAGTGTTAATAACAATTGCATATCAAAACGCCCCCCACCCACCCTCGAATCGAAATCCTTGGTACAGCCCTGTATCCTCCTAAAGACATAGGTATGAATCACGAATAGCAACTAATTCACATTATCAAATAAATGTCTAACATTCCACTTAACTTATTCTTAAGTATAGAATTAATGTTAAAACTTGCTTTGGATTTATTTGTAAAATCCAATGTTTCGTAGTAAACTATTAATTTAGACCCGTAGTCAGATCCTGCCCGACGCCAAAAAGCGATTGAGAACAACAGGAGTGTGAAAATGGGAATACTTTGAATCTGTTGAATAAGATAACAGACTTGTTTCACTAATGTGGTGTATACTAAACAACTGTACAACCGAAAACGCATTAAAAGGACTACAACACCTTTTTGCTGTAATTGTATTCGATAATTTGGGAACTGGAGTACACCGCGATGCAAAAAAAACCATTCCAAATAATTACTGCTCGTTGCCATCAATTACGTGCATGCCCACCTTCCGAGCACACATGACTGAATTTAGCTAATAGAAAGGCGCACTTTGGTGCGAAATGGTATTCGAGCTGCGTTGTTAATGGTTTTGGCCCCAAATTGCGTTCACTTGCGAGGAATGCGAACATTTATCATGCGAATGGTCCAAAGAGGGCCAAGATCACTTTGAAGTGGTCTAGGATTGTGTTTGTCGGCACCTGGGCCACTTGCTATTAGACCTCATTGGAGTTGTCGGTCTTGGTCTCGGTTCCGTTCATTTGAATCACAAATATAGTTACACGGCGGCAGTGGCGGCAGCGGCTGTTGAAGCAGCAGTTGCTGGGGTACTTTGCGCTATCGCAAAAGCTTATTCACTTTCCGAGTTGTTTCCCCGTAGTAGTAGTCGGTCAGGGGTGTCGATTGAATCAGACAAGGAATCACTATCTTCATAAGCTCCGGATCCTCCCCGTTTTCTTCCTTTTGCACTCCGCCTACGGCCAAACACTTCCTCGCCACGGATACCAAACTGTTCATTGGCATTAATTAGTATCTTTTACCCGCAGAAGGAAAAAAAGTTGTACACGCATAGAAAAACCCCTTTTTTCTCATTCCTGGCCTTCTTATTTCACTATTTTAGTATGAGAGACCCTTTGCTTTGGAAGAGTCACGAGTTTCTCCCAATGTTAACCATAGGAAACGTTTATCATTGATAGAAACCACGCACTATAATAAGCCTACAGCGAGATTCCTAAAGCTAAGATTTGGAATATTTTTTTTTCAGATAAATTACTTGGCTTGGATGTAATATTTATTTAAAGCGAGCTGTGTCCGTCTATGGTTAAAAAAAAACTTACAAGGCCCCGTCTCTTGAAATTTTACTTTTGTTCTTATTTTCTTCCCTTGCGATTTCTCCTGCTGAAGATATATAAGAGAGCATCCACATGTATACAAGTTTGTTTGGCTTGGCCCCAGCAGGGCTTACAGGCAAACAATTATTTACGATCAGCACTTGACGTGACCCCCAGTGTGCGAGGGCCAGGTCCGAGCCCTCTGCCTCGTACATTACCTCCTCCACCTCTTTGGGGCTTTTTTTTATTTTTGAAAATGTTGCTTGAGCTGGTTGGGGATACTCTTTTATCATCACTACGTTGGAACATCATGCAGGAGGTTTCCACCACTCCAACAGCTTCCCACACAGATTAGCTTCGACACCTGAAACAGTCAAAGTCCCCCCACAAAGGTGGCAAATGGCAAGTCAAACTCTCTGGAAAAAAATTTTCTGCAGCTGCATTGCTAAGTAGCACATGCAAATATCAGGGGCATTCCGAGTTTACCAAGAGCTTCCTCTCTGGAAATTGACCCTTTCTTTCACTCGCTTTTTTAGGATTTTCTTTTACTGTTGTGCTTTCAGCTACGGTTAGTAATATATTACTGTTAGTAAGGCATGGTACTTTCTAAACCAATACTGACTTCTGCTTAGTTAATCCATTTGTAATCGTCAACTGGAAGTTAAACGTAATGTGCTTTATAAGCAGGCAGGAAGGAAGGTAAATAAGGTGTATGAAATTATTCAACCGACACGAGTGATTTTTTTAAATCAAACAATTCAAAATAAAGGCAGTAAAATGTTGAAGTAGCTAATTAAATATTTAGTGATAAGTTATGTAAAATGTACAGTATTTTATTTACTAAAGTGAAGAAATTGTTATTTGTGCTAGTGCAACAATTATAACAATATAAAACCGTAAATAAGACCGAAATGTGCGATCGAGCAATACGCGAAGCACTAATATTCGAAAGAGTAGAGAATTGAGTGAAAAAAATCTGAATGTTCATAAGTGTTTTAATCGCAATAATTCACTTAACAATATAAACATAATCAGCGCAAAATAGGCCACATGAACAGTTGGCAAATCCCTACAGTGCATTTACAGAATAAACAAGGAAATAAACCAAACAGAAATATACTAAGTGAAAACGTTTAAGAAAACTAAATGAAAATGAATGCAAGTAAACATAGAAAATGAATTATGTACGACAGAAGCTAAATAGGAGAAGAACTTGCAGTGTATAAAATTCTCTAAACTCTGTGAAAAAAAATTAAGGGAAATACGTAGTTTATAAGAAATAAAAACAAAAATAACTTCGTGCTAGCTCTCAAGTCTCGTATCTCTCACGTTTCATTCAGTGGAGACCGACTCGGCTTATTTCAATTCGGTTAACATCACAACTCGTGTTACTCATCTTACTTCATACAGTTTTCGTTCCCCGTCGGGTATCTTGTAGTGATAAGAAGGTCCGGCTAGCTACCGACCATAAGGCGCAATAAAAATTCCAAAAATATTCCAAATTCTTTATTCAAATGTAAATCATAACAGGAAAAAATCTTGCACCTTGGACAGTCCTCTATTTTGTATTCTGTACTCTCTGATTTGCTAATCATTTGTCTTGTAGAAATAGTGACACAAGTGGCTCTGAAGCGAATTCAGTTTGCATCCTTTTTGGAAAAGAATGAAACTCTATCACTTGCCCCAAAGTACGTTGTTGACCAAGGAGTGATTTAAAAAGCAGAAAAAGACAAGAAAACACTTTGGGCGACAGGGGAATAGCTTCAGTCGTCATAATCGGCGATGATAAGGTAAAGCCCAAGTCCATAGCCAAACGACTGAAAAAGTAGTAAAAAGTCTTGAGAAAGTAAAAAAACCCTGTTTATTTTACCTTTTACTGAAACGTAAAATAATATTTATAATATATTCAATACAATCTAAAGATTTATTGTTGCTTTTATTCTATCAATATTTCTGTGACAAATAGACACCTCGGATAACCTCATAGTCCGTTTAGCATCATATTGTCTGGTCGGTCCCAGGCTATGAAGTTAACCGAGTTCAACCGTCACAAATAAAATAGTTGAAACAGATCCGTAAAATAAGCAGCCAAATGGTTAAATTATTGAAATAGTCTTGCCAACAACGCGAATAAGAAGTGAATAAAAGTCCCGTGTCTGGGATTTGCGATTGCCCTGGAGTTCCAATATCTCGTGTCTCTTTGAAGAGTTGTGTGAATGTCAGGAAGGTAAGTTTGAAGAGTTCTTCTTGTTTGAGAGATGCTCGTCGATGTCTTGGAGCGAATTGTTGGTGGATTTCGTAGTAAGGTGATGGCGACTTGAGTGTTTGAGGTGCCCAGAGTGAGAGAGAGCGAGCGTGAGGGAGAGGGAATGCCTCTACGATGGTACCAAGCCATTCATCTTGGGGTTTTAGGACGCAGTCGGGGGTCGAAACCTGGGCTCTCTATATACCTTGTGGCTCACGTGGGCCCTGCCTATAGATGATGTAGAGTGACTCGGGCACAGGTCACCGATGAAAACGCTAGCTCATACCGGACCCCTTGCCAGAAAAAGTTTGGCATGCTGAGTTTGTCAGTCAACAGCGAGCCCCACGACCTCCACCAACTAACCAACCACCAGGGCCCCCAGCAGCCTCATGCCAGTTATACGAACACTCCAAAAGTGACCAAATTCGTGTTGGATCGGTACCCGCTGGCAAGTGCATCGTCTGCCCCCGCAAGCCTTTTTTTTTCTTTTTTTCTTGGTGCTTTTTGAATACGCACCTATCTCGTCCAGAAACTCGGGGTCTAACGCTCTGGAAGAGTCGATACTATAAAAGTTATTGACTGGGGCCAAGGGATGGATTTGCCCAGGTTTCTTTTATGTTATTTGGGATTGGGTATGCTTGGACGCTTGGCAGTGTAGCATAGGCCAAAGGTAGCTTGGAAAATTTGATTTGAAGGTAAACTTTTGGTCCCGGTGAGCAAATCACTCGTCGCTGGGACTCGTGCTGGGCCCAAGCACCAGGGAAATTCTCCACAAGGTGCCCACACTATGGGGTACGTACACAACACACGTATACACACCATATATTGTTCCTCGGACTTGAAACTGTCCGTTAAAGGTATAAAAGAGCCTTTTACAAAGTTAGAATCCAATCGTCCGAGCGTTGGCCGGTAATCCAATTTTTTTTAGTTTGTAATTTTTCCATTGATTTGTTCGAGCTTGGTCTTGATATATAGTTTAATTATTTGAAGTAAATGTTCTGGGTTTATAAGTAATATTTTATTTATTTCACTTTCATCCTAGAAAAGGCAACTCCTGTCGAATTTTTTCCTTTCGAGTGAAATTTTGAAGTATTTTTCTGACTTTTAGATGTTTACGTGGTGATGTGAATGAGACAAGGTGGCGACGCATGTTTTTCTAGTGTAGAAGGCTAAATGAGCTACGAATGCTATTGGTTAGAGAACTAGCAAAATCAAGAAAATGGTTTGATACAGAACTATTTATTACCTTCATAACAGTTACCAATTTCATACAGAATGTGATGGCAATAAATAGTGAAAAATGGTCTTATCATTGTTGACTAAAACGAGTCCGGCGGCGCCTTGTATTGGATACTTTACTTGTAAGTAATATTCAGACAAGAATTGTAAATTAAAAGGGCCGTCAAGAGTTTCTGCTCACGCTGGTAATCTGAAAAGTAAAATTGTGGAGGCTCACATGAAGTGCTGAAAATGATTATTATATTTTTTACAGTTTATTTCCTATGTTTTTATTTTTATAATATTGTTCTTATGTTTTTAATGATATTCATTTAGTTTTTCGTATGTTTCGTATTTGAGCGTTTAGAAATATATTGATTGAAATATATTAATATATACGTTACTTTTAGTTTTCCTGACAATTAGACATTTTTCTGTTCCGGAACAATTTCTCAAGCAATGGGTGTGTCTTATTCTTATTGGATTTAAATTTTGTTGTATTATGATATTTGGATGGAAAAAAATGTTTAGGGTTTTAGACAAGTCCAAGTGAAATAGTGTGTTGTGAGCATCCAAGAATGCGCCATTGAGAAGTATTATAGGGAAGAAAAAGAAAGGAAAGGTTTTACCAGGAAAGAAGTGTCAGTCTAGAAGATGAAGAGGTTATCTGCAGGTTTTAGAGTCAAGTTTTGAAACTTTTTCGGTGCAATGGCTGTGGTGTGCATGTCAGGCAAGCCGAAGCGAGGAAAGTAAAGATGCTACATTGGATTTCATTTCCAGGTGAGAACACGATGGTTCCTCCTGATGTGCCTCAAAACTAAGGCCTCCTGCTATGCAGGTCATGTTTGCACAAGTGGGTGCATCTGATTTACGCCGCTTGGCACGTAACACCTTCCCTCATAAAATTGGTCAAAAATTCTTCGCGCTCGCCGTTTTTCTTTTATATTATTTCTCACTCCCGTGATTTAAAGCAACAGTGTCACAAAGTTTCGTTAGCAGCTTTATCTAGCCCAAGGTAGAATTTCTCAGCTCGCACGGTGTTAGCGGTGAACGTAAAGAAGTGTTGCGAAACACTGACCATCGGTCTTTTGACAAGACGCGATAACGTCAAGCACAATTGTGAAGTTTTTTTTACGGCTCCGATCTGGTAAGCTCTTTTTGTTCCTTATTTCAAGTTAACTGGACTTGCGACGATCATTTTTGGGATGGGAAGCAGGTGGTTTTACGGGAACAGTCAATCTATTAAAAAACAGAGAAAAGAAGAAGCCCGCTGTTATCTAATCCAAACTAACGGAGCAAAGCTGGTTTTCTACGGCGCTTTTTTGGGGGCTTGGTCTTCTTGATGTCGTTGGGAATGTGTAAATTTGACGTTGACTGAAAAAAGCGGGGTCGCCACCGGTGTGTATTTCCTTTCGGATGTCGACCTTAAATGTCGGTAATAACTACGGGATGCTCATTTGCATGCAAACTTGTTCGGCAAATGTTTGTTACGAAAACGTTACGAAATATGTTACCGGTGCGATCCAGCACCTGTCCTCTTCCGTAAAAGCCAATTGCCGTATCTATTCGTTCAGTACGTATCTACACAGACGATCACTTAGAACTGTAGAACGTTGCATGTCGAGAATTACTCAGCAAAAATACCTTTAGGATAACAATTATTATTCAATCTATTTTGGAAGAATTTCTTAACTGTCGTTTTGGAACATCCTTAGTACTGTAAAATACTTGGTACTATAATTACTGCAAGAAACTTAGTTCTTAGTAGTGCAATATAATTAGTACTTAGTACTGCAAGATGCTTAGCACTATTTTCATGTAGATTACATAAGGAGTTGATATATTCTACTGTGAGACTTCTTTCCATTTCTAAGTTCCGTAGTACTGTAACATAGTAGTATCATATACAGATTCCGGAAGAAACTAATGTCTTCTACTGGGGTTCTATGTGGGTTCGTTAAATGTTTCAGTTTTTGAAGTGTAGCAAAATCGCCTTTTGTTAGGTAATTTAATCATCTAGAGACAAAGAAAGTGTTTATTAGTACCGACCGAATGTGTTCTACTGGCAACACTTCTCATTTGTAATGTTTGATTAGAAGATTGGAAAAGTTATATAGATTGTCCCCTCAAAACACCGTTTCAGTTGCCGCGAAGCTTCTGTCACAAATTAGCTAAAGATAACAACGAGCTCTGGGGAAGTTTTTGCGAAAATCACGAGGAAAGACGGACAATAAATTATTAATACTCCTAGACATGCAGGAAGTTTTTCTCTGTGTTCTGTGACACATCAGGCTAACAATTTCTGATTATATGGATTGTAACAGGGAGATGTAGTGAAGGATTGTTTTTGATAAAAATCAGAAAATAAATTACTAATACTATTGCAATAGTACTCTTGGCTATGGGGTAAAAAAACGTGTTCGAAGTCTCGGCACGGCAATTGCAGCCGTAAAATTAATTGCTTCGGAGCAAGTTGTTGCGCAATAGAAATTTGACAGCTTGCATGTTCGCTTCGTTGATACAAATTGGTTCGTTCTGTTCCCTGACTCGCATCTGCCTGTAATGAACGATGTGAAAATTCCAAAGGTGTTAAATACAAATTACCGAAAGTAAACCACATTTCCAGTTTCTGGAAACGTAAAGGTCCTGCAAACAAAAATTTGAATAATAAAATTTAATTCCTTGAAAAAGAATCCTTCCAATTTCTTACAAATGAAAGTATGTGTATCAAGCGCGTTAAAATCTAAGTTTTCACTTGCGTGCAAAAATTACTGGAAGGTCAGTTGAACTATGGTTTGATTGCTGTTAATACACTCAGCGTGAATGATATGAATAAAAACTACATTTTCTAAACAATTCGAACACTTTAAATTCATTTCACTTACGTTTTCCACTATTATTAGTTTGTATATGCGTAAATAAGGGTTTCTATGGTAATTTTGACAACAAGTACACACGTCACATGACTACTTGGCGCAATATTCATTTGCTAATTAAAGACTTGACGTAAATTGTTTTTCTTAGAAGACAAGGTTCATCTGTAGGCTGGCTATCAAGAGGCGTGTATATGATAGAAATAGCAACAAAAACTGGACACCAACATGGAATTTGCATACCTTCTAAGCTCAAGCTCCCCAAAGAACGCAATAGCACGCTATTCAGAGTACCTCATAAAAAGTACCACCACCGTGCAGATTGTAGTGAAGCTATCGAAAATGTTCCCTAGCCAAAAAAAAAAAGAACGAGCAATATAGCGATAGCAAAGGGAGATCTTGTAAGGAAAAAAAGTTTAGCGCGAAGATATGTTAGTGTTTTGAGTATGTGTGTGGCTCGCTGGTGGTACTTAAAGCCCCAAAACACAGCAGCACGTCGTCGCCAGTACAGTAAAAATCTCCCCAAGAATACTGCGCATAGCTTTATGCATGAAGCTCTTGTTCTCCATCAAAACCAGTACGCCAAGGGGTAATAGTTACACTGGAAGATTCTACCACCATGATCGTCATTGGCCTCGCTCCATGCAGCTCCAACTTTTTGTTATCTGCTCCTTCTCCGTAAAGCCCTGGTTTTCTCCAAACCAATCCAGAGGAAACTCGGGGTGTTTTGTGTAAACTTTTAGTATGCGATCTCTTGCAATCACGCTAGATCCTTCATAAATCATGCATTTTTTTATTCCCCCACCCCTTTCTCCCATAAACTCCCGAGACTTCCAAGTCTCACCTTAAACCTCCCAACATTGTTTGCTAGTTTTTTTTCTTCTCCAAAAAAAGAAAGAAAAAACTCTTCCCTTTTTTTCGTGTTTTCTTTGAAGACTAACTTGCAATCCCAGGGATGAAGTTGAGCAAAGAAGGAAAGCAGAAAACCTACATGGACTTGGCCAATACTTGAGAAGTGGCAAAAAGAAGAGAGGGTGTGGATTGTTATGGAATGGGTTTGGGGGTTTTGTATACAGAGGACGTCTATGAAGATGATGCATATCGAAGCAGCATCCCGCTGAGCGATGGCGTCGCGGGACGTACAAGACCACTAACTTCCCAGCAGCGGGGGAGGGACACCAAGCTCGCATCCAAACACCAAAGGTGTTAGGTACCAAGGTGGGGAAAACTGCGGAGTGGGATCTGGTTAATCTTTTGGTATGCGAGAGTCGACATGACATGCAACAATATGCTCAACCAGAGAAACAGGATCAGGACATTACCACACAAAACTATCTTCGCCAATTGTCTCCCTCGCCTTTACCCCTGAGGGCGCTCTCTTGTGTGTTTTGGTTTGCTTAACATTGTCCAGTAAAAGCAGGCCCACGCACAACGATCGTCTTTCCTTCCCGTTCCTTGTATTTTCAACTTGAGAACACTAGTAAGTCATCACGCTGCCCGTAACTCTTTTCAATCGTCTTGGAAAACTTTTTTATTCTCTATTAATTTCATTCTTTTGAATTTATGTTTATCTTACTTTATTTTTAATTACATTTTATATTTATTTACTTTTCGCCTTTAGTTATTTTTATTTCGTATTTTGCCGGAGTTGACGCATTATATTTTGTAATATGGAGTAGTTGACGTATTTTTGTTCGTTTTTTTGCCTAAGTTGAAGTATTATAATCGATGCATTATGTAATGGACGTATTCGTTATTTGATTATAGTTGTTGCCTTCTTTGACGTATGAACTAACGGAGCACGATTGTCTCAAAAAGTTTCGATCATGACAGTGAACGAATCTTTGCTTGTCTCGCCATTATCAGCAAAAGGTTTCTTCATCCAGCGGCTTGTGTATTTCCTTGGAAAACTTATTTTGGGGCGATTTTATCGTTAGTCTGTAATTTCGAAAGGAACATTGGGGAACAAAGGGAAGGTGAAAAGAAACCCAAGAAGATATAAGCCAACAAATATTGAAAGCTTCTGTATTTTTTGGGATCCATTTTATGTGGGACCCGAGCGAGAGCATTCGAAGTCTTAACTAAGTTACAGATCGGAAACCACGCCTTCTCACCCTGGCTGAAGCATGTCAGGATCGTTAGGACGTGAATGACGATAAAACGTGAACGCATTTTCGTCTGCTGAGCCAGCTTCACCCAGAAAGAAAAGGGAGTTGAAAGTAATCATGGCTTCTGGTATTAGTTTTTTAACGATGCTGCACCATAAATCCAAGACTTGGGACGGTTTCAGGTCCAATGTGGCTCTCCATCTTTCTTGAAATTATTGACCGCCTCCTTACCTCCCCAACTTCTCACACGCTGAACTGTTGAAACTATTGTTTACTCATTCGTTTCAATCTCGTATGTGGCTTTTCATTTATGCAATCCTGGCTGACAACGCTGAAACAAAAGTTCCCAACGTGCTTCGCCACTATTTAAATCTTAGTTGCCAATAGAGCGTGTTAGTTATAGAGTTCGTTGCAAAGGAGAGGTTTGCGAGCTGTCGATGAGAGAAATAACGCTTTTGTGGTTGCTGAGGAGGCCTTACCTTGCCGTGGGAGCCCAAACAAAACCAATAAAAAGGAAAAAAAAGGAATTTTGATTTAGCACGCTCAGAATATATGCTGATACTTTGGCATGCAAGTTAACAAAAACACCAGCACCACCAACTTCGAAATGCTGTTGTGGGCTGCTCTCCTCTTCTTCTCTTACTTCTGGGGGCCAAAGAGTTGGTGGCCATGTTGGGATTGCTCGTAAGATAGGGTATGCTTTATGGGGCACGTTAGTGGCATGTAACCTCCTACTGTTGACCGCCTCAACGTAAAACCCCATGCTGACCACAATTCTTTCACCCTGATAGGGGGGAGGACCCAGATGAAAGGTGGCCAAAATATATACTTTATTAGATGGATACACACCTTTTCTCGTCTACGCACAGCGAGCTCTTCTCTCCTTTGCCTTTTGTCGCCTATGTCTTACCATTTTTTTAACCCTTGTATTCATATTTCTTTTAAAGAAATAGTACCGAACGTTCCTTAACGAGTCTTATGGAGTATTGGCTTAGAAGGAAAGAATTTTGAAAATTTGATTTTCAACGCCCGTAGACAAGTAAATATTTGGACCATGCTGAAAGAGTGATACTAAGCTGTTTCTTTTTTCCCTTTCATGTAATTTGAGTATGAAGTAAAATGCTAGTCGTTCTGTTAGAATTCTAGTGCAGATTGAAGCAACCGAGAAGTTGAGATGCACAAAATATCATTTCCGTCGATGATATGCTATTAAAGATCTTATTTTATTTCGTTATTTTATTTATTGATGAATTTTATATTTTTCGTTTTTTTATTTACTTTATTTAATTATTTACTCGACGCGAGTGTTGCACATTCCCCTTGTGTGTTGTCTGCAATTATTGTAGTAATGTGCCAATACAGAAACATACGTACGCTAAGAGACAAGCATTAAAGTATGGAGTATTATACGTTAGCATTCATACACTCGTAAAACTTACACAATCATAAAATTCAAGACGCATTCCAATCTCACACGTTCGTATACGTATCGTTTCCAACTCATTAGGTACATTTTCGCAAAGACATGTTTACATTGTGTTCGTGCAATCGCTATGGGAGAGCCGGTGTGGTTAATAAAAACGCAATGAGTGCAAAGCTGTCAATGCCGAACATGTAACAGTTATGTCGTGAAAGCGTTTGGATTGGTGAAGCTTGTGGGCATTAGAAAGGTATGAAATTGTGGTTTTCAAGAAAATTGGCTCTTAGTTTATAAAGGAAAGCCGTGTACTTTTTCCGTTATTTATTTTTGAGATAGACGCAATGATTTCGTAATTTTTGGTTACATATTTTGTTCTTCCTTTTACATATAGATTTGTATTTTAATTAGCGGTCTAGGGCAGTAGCAATCGGTCTTTTTTATACGAAGAAAATACGTATCGGTTGGAAGTGACCGGTTTGTAGTCTAATTAGTGCCTGTATCGTTTTTCAACCAAGTTGTGATTGGCAAATGGTTATTGTCGTTTGGTTTATATGCAAATTTAGGAGAATCAGCCGTTTTTTGTTGACTTGCTTATATGGTTGAACACTTTTTGTGTAAGGCAGCTGTTATTGTGTTTTGTATTACATAGGAGTAAACAGGGTATCGTTTGTGAGTAGTTTAGGGGCTCTTAGTTTTTCACTTGTTCACTTGTCAGATTCATTTATAATATTTGTCAGCTTATTTTTGGAAATGATACTGTCGTATTGTACAAACATTTATGATTAGACTGAAAAAATCTGAAAAAATCTGGAAAACATGTTTTGGACTTTTTTAAAATATCTGGGCAATATATTTTGCACTTGAATAGATTTCAGTGAACTGGGCATAAAAAAAACTTTTCTCAGCAGCTTAGCACATTAAGGTCTAAATAAATAACTGGAGGGTTCATGTTAGTATTTGAAGTCTGTATAATTGGGTTATATTTTTCGAAGGTTTTTAATTTACAGTGTATTGTGTACTGTAAACTTTAAACGTGAGAAACTGTGTGCAGGAACAGTAAACATTTGAAGGGAAGCTTCGGTGATGGTGGATGGATGTTATATAGGTATAGGTGTTTTAAGATTTGGAAAATTAGAAAGCGTGTTAACAAGAGAGGCAACTTGGGGGAAATGGTCAAGGTAGCCAAAAAAAAGCTAGACGGAGAAGAAGAGAAGGTATGTGGAAGAAAAGGGCTAAGGACATAATTCACACGCTAACGATTCCCTGACTCCGCCTCTTGTCAGCAACATGTTGTCCAAGACGTTGCAAGGTTTGCACATACGAAATGAGCCGTAGTAAATATTTGAGCTGGCAAACAAAAGGTCTCAAACGAAATCTTCTTCTGGACATTAAATCTTGTGTTGCGCAGTGTTAAACTTGTTTAGCTGTCTTGGCGTTTCATAAAATCCATTGCCCGTGAAGCGTTTTTTCTTTCCAGTAAGGAATTATGATGGCTTTTCGTTTGTTACGCCATCCAAAGCGAGAAAAATTGGGTACAAAAACCAAAAAAAGAAGGAAATAGGCAAAAAACGATCCGTTTCTCAATGCAGTGTATCTAAAAAATACTTACGAAAAAATACGAAGACTAAACACAAAACTAATTAAAAAGAAATAAAATAAAAACTAAAGCAAACCTGAGGTCAGCAATAATTAACTAGCAACCTTGCCATAAAATAAGTGTGCAATAAATTATGTGCATAATAGACAAACATTGGCGTTACGATCACCCTTAAAATTTTCAATTTTTCAGAATAGGTTAGCTAATAATTTTCTGTGGGTCTTTTCTTTTAAAAGACTACAACGCACGATATTTTTACGCCATTTGCGTATAAGACGATGTTTTAGTGGAAAGGGGTACAAGTTTTTAATTTAGGTAATTTATTGTGTTCCAAGTGAGTGAATGATGTCGATCGGAGAAGTTTTCGTGCATTCAGTATAAAGATCTGTCAAATTGTTGTTGTACACTTACATTGCTGTCCTAATCTAGGAAAAGGTTAAGTGGTAGTGATGATTGCGGTTCATTACGTATTCATGAATTCTTGTGGTTGATACTGTAATGAGTGTTAGGCACGCGCTCCTTCGAACTTGCTCTATGGCTTCTGACAAAACGGAAAACCCTCCCTGCTCTTACCATTTTCTTAAAAGAACACTATTGAACCTCTCTCCAGTGCACCAAAATCTACCTAAACCAGCTCCTCTTTCCTCTCTTCCTTCTTATCGCGTATATAGCCACTGCCATATCCAGCCCCGAGCCTTTCTAGCAGTTTACTCGCTCAATTACACCTGATGAAAAGAAACCATTAACCTCTACGAGGTTTTCTTAGCTGGGTCGTATTATGTTTCGTAAAACTATTGTGACATCTTCCTCGGTGTGTTTTTATATCTCCCTTTCCTGGAGAAAAAAAAATCTTGTCTATAAAGCCATTTAGCGCTAATGAAATAGGCGGCGCTATTAAATAGCCCGATGCAGGGCGGCCGATACTTATCTCGTCATTGGCTCCATTTTGTAAACCTTTTGGTGTTGCCTTGTGACGGAGCATTGTGTCGGACGGGGGGAAATTGGGGAGGCTATCCTGTTGCTCCACATGGTGTAATTAACCCAAGTTGTCCATGTCTTTCTTAGGGAATCGGATAAGGTTTTTATTGGCAATAGAGGGCCTTCTTTTTTTATTCGTTTTCTTTTGTAAATGTTTTGCCGGATCCCCGATTTCTAAGTGAGACAGCTTCCTGAAGATGAAAAACGAGTTTTGCTTTGGACAACACCTGTCGATGTTATCACGACAAAGAAATGTCTGCTAGAGAGTGGAAGAGCTGTTGCTCTATAGCCCCTGAACACCCCTGGTAACTTGCGACTGGTTGGACGTTTCTCAGCTCCCGACACTCTTACTTTGCAGCACAATAAGCAACCGCATTCTTCCCTTCCTGAAAAGCGTAAATTTCCCAGAGATAATTTATGATCAGCAGTTATAGGAAATACCAGATACAGTTTGGGGATGTCGACAACCCTCGCCTTCAATTTGTCAGGTTGGGAAGAGAATTTATAGGAACCGGTTTTTGCACCTTACGTTTAGTTGAATCCGTGCTAATTAACGACCTGCTGCTTTATTTTAGGTTACCAGCAGAGCTATTTTTAAGTCCTAAAAGCTTTTAGTCTCGCTGTTGCCTTAAAAGCATTTCCTTGCATTTTTGCGTGTTTTTAGCATCCTATTCCCGCATTGCGTTTGCTCTGAATTCCCGTTTTTATTACTCACCTTTGTAAAATTCTTTATCGTCACTTTTTTTCTCATATTAACTATTACCTTTACCTCTTCTGGACTCGTGATCAATCAATTTCATTTGCAGTTAATAGCTAACAAAAAGACAAAAGGGGTGAAGCACTGGTTTTGGGAGCATTTGTGCACTTCTGAAATTGCTTTTAATAATTACCATAGAATTGTCGTTGTTTCATGTTTCACTTTTGATTTACGTGAACATTTTATGAAATATCTTGTAACTGATTATCAAATAAAATGGAGTAGGCAGTATACATATATTTTTAGACAATATTGGAATTTTTTGCGCAATTTGTATATATTTTATGTAGAATTTTCATTATTTTGGGGGAGAGTGTCCAATTTTCATTAACTTTAAAAGTTTCCGTCGCAATTTATGATTAATAGGGGGACGAAATTATTCAGAAGAAACAAAACTCGTACGCCTTTCTTGAATGTTTTTATTTTTTATACGTATTAAATGTAAGAGAATTCTTAAAGAGAATTTATCTGAGAAAATATGTTATTGTAATTATTTTATTTATTTGGCTAGGATAACGAATTAATCACTTCTATAACGTGTAAATTTTACGTACATAGTATTTACGCAGTTTTATGCAGTGAATCAAAGTTACATCATTCGCATAGAAATTTTCCAGTTTTCTAGATTCCGTTTTTTTAAATGGAATAATTCCCGTGCCAACTTACAACTGATGGAAAAATGAAACAGTCAATAGGCACTACAGAAGATTTGGACATTTCTGGGAACATTGATGTGTTTTTGCGCCGTGATTGGATCGCTTAGATCTGAGTGTAGAATTTTCTGTGTCCAAGTCTCACTGAGGGTTCATGAACATACCATTGAAAGGGTTTACAATGGTAAGGGCGAGTTATATTGTACAATGACGATGTGTTTCGCCAACTAGAGTGGTAATTCGTCTTTCCCTGAACTCTCCGGTTTATTACCCATCTTGCACATAGTCGTGCTCAACTCCGGTGTAATTTCTCAAAAAACGAGTAATGGCCACCCAGGAGAACGTAAACACCCATAACTGATTGGCCGGAACATTCGCGTTTTCTTGCTTTCGCTAGAGAACATCTTCCAGTCAGCCTAAACAAGTGACTGCTTGATGGCTTAACACTAGAACATGTACTAACATTACCAGTTACACGTACCAGCCAAAATAAGAACTCGTCACCTGCTTAAACCGCATGTCTTCTTTCGCGGAACAACTATTGACCAATTAAAGGAGCACATAGGAAAAATAAGTCAACAATCTAGCTTTAACTCATGTTTCGCCATTAACAAAGAGGTTCGCAACGATAATGTGCAATACTCGGAATACTTAAGTGTTTCCCAAGCTATACCCAAAGCTGACTGCATAAATTGTCGCGAGTGGAAACGGACGTCACGGAGTCGTAGTGTTGCTTGTCAGGAAATGCGGAAGCACAGCACCAAGCATTAGCAGCAACCGGAGGAGGAGGAGGGAGGGGAGAAACTTTTTCCCGCCATTGTGGGAGCAAACGGGCCAAAGGAGGCAAAGACACTGTGCAAGAGTTCGGTGAGAAACAAATGGGACGTTCTTTTTATCCCCAGTAAGTTTGAGAGCTGTTCTTTTTTTTTAGCCCTGGTCTTTGAATGCAACGCCCAATAAATTCTCCACCCTTCTTCATCTTTCTATATCCTTTACAAAAAAAAGAGGGAAAAAATGGGGACCGGAGGAACTAATGAGCTGTAACTCCCCTCACTTCCTCCGCTCTAACTCTTAGTTCCGTGGACAGCCATTGCGCTCTTAAACGAACGTTAAAAACACTCCAAGTTTTTGTTTTGCAGCTACTTAGGTTGGCAATTAGCACTAGAGAGTTAATTACGATAGCGGAATGAGAGTAGAGTACTAAAAACCTTCGGAGTTGCCAGACCTTTCACTTTGTAGCCTTTTTTTACACTTAGGGGTAAAGTTGACAATGAATAGTGGAACCCGGACGGGAGATTTATTCTTGGATTGAACATAACACAACCTAGCGAATGTGTAGATCCGAACCGGTTTGCCTCCTTAGCATGCGCAAATACTAAGAAAAATTGATCGCGAATTCGGAAGTGTTTTGTGATATCCTTAAATATTTAAGCTATTGTATACAATACTAATATTTAGATATATAAGTGTGTATACATTCGTTAAAATATGTAATGTAGTAAATAGTAATTAACAAAAGAAACTCTCAATAGTAGAAACTTACGTTCAAAAATATTAATAAAATTTATCAAAAATTAACCTCGAGTTTGGGACTTAGAAAAGGGCAAATCTTGGTGTGGCTCATTTATTTTAGTTTCAAATCCAGCGTGAACACTTGCGCTTAGCTGCCAAATGTATAAAAAAGAGTATCTTTAAAAATTTTAGTTCCAATACAGTTTTTAGAATTATATTTATTCCCCTAAAAATGAAATCTGGCCTGTCTAGTGCGATTGTTTTCGCAGTAAACTTGTTTTGCAAATAAATTTCGAGTTTACTTTTGTTGACCCATGATCATTAAGAGGGAGCATTTTTAAAAATTGCAACTTCTATATTAAATTTTTTTACAAGCATGAAGGCTCTCTGATAACCTTTGTAGCCTAGAAATTTTTTAACGTTAGTTTGGACGTTTTACCTCCTTTATTATTTCTTAAACGTCGTCATCTGTTATCGAAATTTTTCCATCGTGGTTGCAGGAATTTCAAGCACTAGCCTATGTTTTGAAATTTTCTAATTTGAGCTATTATTCTCATAATTATCTAAACTTGTGAAATTTTCCTTGACAGTTTTCATGTTTCGTCCATTTCATGCTTTCTTGTAGATTTTTATTGCTACATAGAAATAAAATTCCACAGGTTTTTGCAAATCTACAAATCTTCTAATTAGAAAAGACCAAATTTTCAGTCCTATTTCTTCGAATATGAATTTTCAGTTTTTTTTAGAATAGGAATGGAAGTCCATAAAGAAATCTTGAGTTCTGAATAGGAATAAAACTACCAAAAATTAAAGAACTGTACGAAATATCCAACACTAATTTTTTCATTAAAATTTATTGCAAATCAAATTCCCATCGTTGGTGTATGTTCCCTGGCAAGTCGATTGCAGGTCCTAGTTTCTCGTATGAGCAATGTACCGTAAGGGGGAGTGTGGGAAGAAGGTAGGGGAGACGAGTGTACTCGCACCAAAAGAGTCTGTTCGTTTTTTTCGATTCATAACTCCCAGTAGCGGCACAAGCATCATCGGAAGTCCTTAACAGTCATCCAAGAACTCATGAGTCCGCGCGCTTCCCCGAGTCCTCTAGGGCGGCTTGGCTAACGATAAAAAATCGGCCGACTTCCTGGACAAGTGAGATGTATAGCTTTTATGCGTTACGATCATGCTTGAGTGACTGCAGACGACCGTTTTTGTAATCACTCACCAAACGCCCCTCCGTAAGAGTAAAGTAACTCCCATTAGCTTTTCTGTCGCTCTAAGTTTCAGCTGATGAAGAGGAACCTGTCGGAACAGAATGCATACAAGAAGAAGAAGAAGAAGCTTTAAAGGCTTTGAACAACAGTGGCTTTTAGCCGGTACCGTTTCTGCGGTACGGTGTCAATCAAACCCTCCCAACCGGGTCCATCAAAAGTTTGGTGTGTCGGTCGCTATTGTCCTGAACCTAAAAGTCGCAAAAGGGTGGATACTTTCATGTAGGCCGACCTGTTTTCCTTATCGGACAAAAGTCAAATTGTTTTGTGGTTCAAGTTTTCGCCCAGGGAATCTTGTTATGGCACGCTCTGGCTTTCGGAGTGTGGTAGATTGGAGAAAAAAGGTCGCCGGCACCAACGGCCCCAAAGGGTCTTGATCTTGTACCAGGGGCAAATCATCTTTGCTTGGGCTGGTGTAGTTCGTATACTAGCCCCTATTCTTCGTCGGAGGGGTTGATAGTGGAGGCAAAGTTTCTTTTTCTGCAAGTATGGCACGCGATAGGCAGGGTTGTAACATGATGGATGTCGAGGGTCTCTCTCGGATGCTGCGACTACAAGGCTGTGGAAACCATCCATCACTAAACGAGCCCATCGAAGAAGGAAGAAAGCTGGCAAGGTTTTCGTTTACCGAGCCAGAAACCACACACAGAACGTAGCGTAGACACCAACTCCTGGTCCGTGTCCCTCGTAGCCAAATTATTGGACTGTGTTGGGTCTATAGATCATGGGCAATGAAGCTGCTATACACTTACTAGGACGGTACAATACCGGGGAAATCCATTATAAAAAAAAAGTCGCGTCCCATTCATAAACTGTCCACCCAGGGGCTGACTTTTTACCGTGATTTTAAACAATTGGCTTCTAATCAGAAAATAGGAAGAGGAGAAGAGCATTACAATTCTTATTATTGCTGTAGCATTTCGAAAGGTGAATTCTTAGGGAATCGAGATGGAATACATGGAAGAGAAGTCGAAGAAAAAAAATAAGGGGGAAAAAATGGACATTCAAGAGTAAAGTGAAGGCAGGTACAGTGAACGTTTTGGGAAGGGATTAATTGCACATTTTGAGGCATTGCAACGTGTAATGATGCAAATAGTATTGAGGGGTGCGTTATTGCTTATTGGCGTTCTCCAGGTGGGTGTTAGGCAGCAACCCATCCATCGTGTGAGTTAGGCCGAGGTCGGGATCCAGTAATAGCGGGGGCCCGTGCGCCTTAAATGCTAGTCTTTCATGTCAAATGGGGGTGCGGAATTGCTGGAATGTACCTCATTCTCGAGCTAATATGGGTGCCCTCACAATCTTTCTGACCTTTCGCGCTGGCAAGCAGGTCTTGATGTTCAGAACAGTCCAGTAACGATGGTTGACCTCAAATGAATGGAGTTTGTTATGGATGAAACGTCAGTAGAGGTTATTTCAGTAATAAAAACTATCCAGTATAGAAGCCTGAAATATACCAGTACTTCGTTTCAAATTGTTTTAATTATTTTTTTATTTTTGTTTAACGTTGGAAGTTTTTTTCCTGACTATTTCGTGTACTTTACTATGTTATGCAAAAATAAAAATACCAGAGAAAATTCAGTAAAAATGAGAAAAAAGTTGAGATTGGATATTCCCATCTAAAAATCACAGAACATTCAGATGAAAATAAATAGGAAATATAAATAGATTAGATATTTTACTACCTTTGTATAGATACTTTTCTAATGAATTTTTTTTTTCCTTTTCTGTACTTTAATCGATTATAGGTCAGGAAAGTGGCCTGGGAAAATGTCACAAAAACGAAACACTCAAAAGCGAAAATGGAAAAATTTTAAATCATAATGCATCGAAACATAAGACCATAGAATGGAGATAAATAAAAAGGAATTAATGGCATAAGATTCCAAGACGAAGTACATTATCCCTAAGGGTTCGTCATTAAATGTATAAATGCAACTTTAGGTACTCAAGCTTACCAAAATAAAAAATAATAGATAGCACAGTTACATGTAGCCATAACAGGTTTTTCACCTGTAATTCGGACTAGACTTTTGGCAATTCAAAGGTAACCATTGCCAAGTGTAATTAAATGCATTAATTTATGCACCGTAACTTTAAAGAGTAAAAATATAATCATCTCTACAAGTTCTTCTTCTGGGTGACCACAAATCGACCAAAAAAAAAACAGTTAATTACAAGCGTTATTGCGTGAACGTGTTGCATCATCTGCTTTTAACTCGTTTCCTGTTCTTGTTCTCTGAGATTTCTGTTGAACATTGTTTCTAGTACGGTATCTTCTCTTTAATGAAACGTTTCGCAAACCGCGTAATTGAAAGATGGACAGAGCCATGCGTCTCTAATCTCGCACGTGCAAATTATTTTCCTCGTTGGTCTTCAATACTTCTTGCTCTTACGTTGTGGGGTCTCTCTCTTGCTGAAAACTGTCAAAAAAATAACACAGACAAGTAAAAAAGCTACAAGAAGTTCGTGAAGTAATCGTGAATCGAAAAGTTTAAGATAATAATAGTAATAATTATTATTATTATCATCATAATTATTATTATTATTGTTATTATTATTATTATTATTATTTTTTTGTCAAACTGAGTCACCTTTTGCCGATTGGACCCAAAAATTCCAAAGTTGGAAAATACTTACCTTAGGAAGTTAGGAATTAGGAAGTGTTTAGAGTTGTTCTGGGAACACCTGGGCTTTTATCGTGTTCATTGAATCACAGGGTTGATCGTCCGTTGTTTAGGGGGGTTGAAGGGATTGCGTTTGGTATGGGGCCGGTGGCGGGGGCCTTGTAAGGCATTTTCGGCGTGAAACTGGAGAAGAGTCGTAAACCGTTCTGGAACTACACATAAGACAGCCACCATAACAGCTTCAGCGTCTGTCGTTGCTCAAAGTATAATAGCCTGAAAAAGAGCCATAAGAGCCATATAAAAGGCCGACGAAAAGCTCCTGCGTCCACTAGAAGGTAAACACTCATGGAAGTTGGAAGGGATACAGCGAAAAAAGCGAAACGTGGAAAAAGGATGGAGCTGAGATAAAAAAGGCGCAAAAAGGCGCTTGAGATGTGAAATGATGAGCAGTGGAGATAAGAGGGCATTTTGCATGGGTAAGCGCAGGGTTACAATCACCTCCTTGACGCCACAATGCTCCCTGGCAACTTGAGCAAAACCCGTCATTAGCGCCGCATCACTCTGACGAAGAAATACTGTGCGTTACAACCTTTCTCTCGCCAACTCGGAACTCTTTTTTTTATGTTTCCCCGAAAAGTTCCAAACCCCGGTTTTGGTTATCCTTAACATTCCTCCTAAACGAGAAACCTTTTAAACAGAATTAAGGAGTTTACAACTTATCTGAATATAAATCCTTACAAAAAGTAGACAAGGAAAAAAAGTAAAAGAAAGTTGAGGAGAACCATCGTGAAAATTGTTAGTCTGTTGCTTCTTTAGAAAGATTTCCTCGTTGATTTGTACTTATTACCCGTAAAGACCGAAAATTCCCGAGAATGATCCCTATTTAAGGGAATGTCTAGGTAGAGAGAAGGCGTAAAGGTAGTCAAAGGTAACAGGTCCCTGAAAAGCTATTCGCCCTGGAGATTTTCACGTGCTATGTGTGTACCGTGCAATACCAATACGTTATGTTACGCCTGCTGTCTCGTCCATTACAGGCAACCCTGTCATTAAAGGCTGAAAACCAGGCCGCTAAAGCGCTCTTTAGCTTCATGGTTGTTAAGCATACTTCTCGAAAGAGCAAGAGAACGAAAGAAACCAGATAGCAGAGCTGAAAGTTTATAACGCAGTGATAGCATACATAATCTGCGCGAAATCTGGAGAACTCGTCCATTTTTACATGGTATTCCTCGATGAAAAAGGCACAACGATCCTTTGGTAAAGAAAAGGCGGACTTTTGGGTTGGAAGAAAAGGTTGTAGCAAAAACCGTGACAATCACTCCCCCTAAAACCCATTATTGCTCTGGTGATGTTTTTAAATGTTGCATTGGCTGGAGGCGAAGCACGCGACTAGTTACTTTTACTACGAAGGTGAGCTCATGTGTGCCTCGTGGAACATATGCAAATGAGGTCTTTAAGAGAGCCCCAGAACTAGAGTGATGAATTCTCTTAGGAAGCCCCTAGGCTCCTGGCTTTAATTGCACCACCGGCCACTTTTTTTTGAAAATTATGTTTCTTTGAGCTACCTACGCTGGGAGTGAAACTCATCACCGTATAAAATAGTGTGAATGTTTCAGCTGCTGGAGATCTTGCTCAAAAATCTTGGGTTTTGAATGGTTTCGTTCAAGATTGTGGAAAATATTTATTCGTATATTTTAGATATATAATTTATTTTTCTTCATATTTATTGTTGTTATTTTTTTGTGGTGGAAACAATGTTGAGCAAGTCAAATGGTGTATTTACCTTGATTGCCATTTCACGCCATGACAAATAGACAGACACAGTTAGTGATGGTCAAGCTCTATTTCTCTTTCTGAGAGAAGTAGGCGGCAAGATGCCCACCAAGAGTTTTCTCAAGATTAATGAAAACCATTTGTCTACCTGCGGTGTAAGTGTGTGCCTTACCTTTTGGACCTGAAAGGCGAACTTTTGGGGTTATCTTGGATTTTTTTAAGTGGTTGTTTGGTAAATCTTGTGGGCTCTATACAGGCAACTCCACGGGGTGTCTTGACGGGCCGGAATAGGAAATTGGAGAGTTGTTGGAGTTGCAGGGCATTGGTCAGTTTGAGAACAGACCTTAAGAGGATCATCTTTCTTTTGGCGAAACTATACCCGAACTCTTTTGACGCGATCTTGTTAAATAAAAATGATTGTGTTTGGTCTCTATTTCGTCGAAATTTTTCACGCGATTTATTTTTAATTGTATGTTTTATATATTAATGCTTTTTATTAATTATTGTGTACGAACAAAGGGACATTAATTTAGTGTTACTTCGTCTATAGCAATATTACATTAATATTTACATTACTTTATTTTAAATAATATTTAGTATTCTGTACCTAGATCCCATATATTATCGATCTGCAGTACTGAAACGTCTGCCATGTTGGTAGTGATTCCTGTATTGGATAGCAGTGAAACTTCAATTGCTAGCGTGCTTATTCAAAGTTAGGTAGCCTGAAAGTGGCTTTAAGCTAGAAATAACAAAAGTCAGCAGGATGTTTGCCTTGTCTAAACCAATACAAACGCAACTGTATAGAAAATGTTGTATTCTTGGCAATTATATTCGTGATCGGCCTACTATATAATGTAGCTAGCAGAATAGAGTCGTGAAGAAAATTTTTGTGATGTAGGGTAGGAGTTTACCAAAGGCGTTCAGAATTTTTCGTTGCGCAATCATCACTTACGGTAAATACTGTGTGTGACTTATTAAACTTTTTTTTTCTCGAAAATACAACAATCTTCACGAAGACAACATATAAGACTGTAAATACTATTTCTTACAGAATTTTTTTATACGGTACCAGCCAGAGGAAATGTTTGCGCTGATCTTAAAACCAAAAACAGAAAAACCATATGCGAAATACCAGCTGAATAACTGTACTGATTTGGGACTGTGCACTAATTTCCCAACAATATTCCACAATGGTTGTATTGACATCTGGAATGTCCCCTACTGGTCCGATTCCGAGTGTTCAGTTTCTGTTAGTGCCTAGCGATATTTCTCTAAAATTTCTGAAAACTTGCCCTTAAGTCTGAACGCGTGAGGTTCACATGTTAGTTGATTCCACTTGGTCTTGTTTGTCTCAAGCGAACAATGGTTTGGCTACTCGAGGGTTACCTTTCAGTTAGGACTTTTGGCAAGTTTTAAGTAAAAACATTGAATATATTCTAAAACGAAGAAAATTTGTATGGATTCTCGAGGATTTATTTTATTGGTTTAAGACGGACTGTGTCGCGAAGCGATACATGATGGTCTTCCGCTTTCGCTGCTGTTGCACTTCGTTATTTACTTGATGTAATTTGATATCACTTGATCCAAGCATTCGAAAATGCGGGTAAAATCTATTGCAGTTTACGACTAGGGTTGGTTAGATGAAGTGTAAAATTTTCGTGAGTGCAATGTATCACATGAGTGCGTTCTTAATAAAAAGACGGCCATCCCCGGACCTTTCTCAAAATCCTAAAATGTTTGTCCACGATACTGGGTATGTTTCTGCTACGAAGTTTGTCGATTAAAATCTTCCTTTCCGATGCGTGCTCTCGACATTTCATGATTAGGTGTTCGACGCTTTCCTCGCTGTCTTCGCAGCTTCTGCACGTAGCGTCTCCTCTTAGTTTAAATCTGTGGAGCCAAGTCCCAATTTTCCCGTGTCCGCCATGAGGATTTCCTTTTTCCTGGAATATCTGATTTAAATGCCTGATTTTTTATTCCATCATAATTCAGTTTTATTAATTATTTTTCATTCATAAGAATACAAAATTGTATTCCTTACTTTTACTACTTTCTTAGAATTGAATATATTTACTGTGTTTAAATTTACTGGTGGTTGTTGTGCAAAATTTTCGTACTTTACTTGTTTTTGATTTATTATTCTTTACTTTCCACCACAACTCCATGTATAGTTGTAATTGTAATCACCCTTAATTGTATACAAGATCACAATATTTGATGATTCTTTTAAACTCAGTTTTCGTATTTCATTTGAATTTGATTTATTGTACAATAATTTGAGCGGAGGAACGTGGGTAATGAACCATGTGTATTCCGCCGTAGTAGTCAGTATTCTCATATGATAAGGTAACACAGCCGATGAAATAAAATTCCACCTTGTTTCCTTGCATGTAATTACGGAATGGTGTTTCTGTACACAAAAGGCAGAGAAAGCCAGTACTTTTTGTGTCGTGTTGTTGGTCCTAGTACGGTCCGAAACTATAATAGAGCCCCCAGATCATCTGATATGTATCAGTTGATATTCCGTAGCAGTAACGGCGTGCGGGGACCCCCTCCGTACCTTACCCCTCATATGTCTCCCTCCAAAGTTGAGCAACTCCTTAACAACTCTGTTCAAGAACTTTCCGACCTACCAGCAACGTTTTTCTTCTTGTTGGGACCGTGAATCGTGGAAGGAGTTTTCGCGGGAACCAAATACAGCAACAGGATGTGGAGAAGGAAACGGCTCTCTGGGATAATAACAAACCCAACTTTTTGCTTTCGTCCGTACTCGATTATTAAAGGTGAGACAGACAGAAAGAAAAAGAGGCGGGGCTAGGAATTCCCCTCTTTTACTGTAAACTGCTAGATTGACCTCGTCGATAGGCCGAATCTGACATCTCAATTCCGCTGTTGTAGTAACGCCTTTACGTAACACCTTAAAAGCTGTTTTACCAGACACCCATTTGCGGCTATTTTCTATAAAAGTTTGTTTCCCTTTTTTGAAAAAAAATGTTTTCGTGAGGAGGGCCCGGGGAAATGTTACGGGAAACGGGTTCGGAATATTACAAAGGGGGTTTGTCATTGTCGGGGGAGGTACGGCAGGAGTGACGGGACCTAGTGTACTTTATGCAAATTGTGCGCATATATTATCGTTCATTAATGCTACTCAACATCCGTTTTGCTTCTTCGTTTTTTCGCGTGACAAACCAAAGAAAACAACATGGTTCCAGAGATTGGCTGGAAAAGGTTGAGGAACGGGTTTTCTTATTACATTGTACGGTATACTTAAGAAAAACACCCCCGCCCTCAACTCCCCTGATTTTGAAGTGCAGATAAGAAACATTGTTACTTGATGAAGAAAAAGGTTTTCCGCTGTTATTTGATACCGCGCCAGTTTATTAGGCCTTAAAAGAAGTTTTAAGCGGCCCAAAGTAAAGTGTTTGCCTGATACCTAGTGGGGCTAAATGCTGAAAAAAAAATTTCCAGGGGGGAAATTGATGCGATAACATTGATCCTTACAGCTGCTGGGAAGTGAAGAAGAATACAAAAAGACCATCCGGGGTTTAGTCCTCGATTGTTTGATTCAGTGGAGATTTAGTTGTGCATAGGAAATGGGTTGAGGTTCCCTCTGATATGTTTCAGTGGAGCTTAAGGGGTTGGTAAAAGTTGGGGAGTATTGCAAGTTCGTACGAGGAGGAAAACTCGAAACACTGGGAAAATACGAACATATTTTGTAAATTTATAGGTTTCTTCCATAGTATTCGTCTTCGTATTCCAATATTCAGCTTGTTATTTGTTTTCTGTACAAGCAGTGTCTATTTTTTCTGTTACTTTTTCAGAAGTTCTTATGAAGGTGCTTTCGGCAGAAGCCTACTTGGGCTATTGTCAACGTAATAATAAGAATAAGAATAAGAATAAAAACAAATGAAAGAAAGAGAAAAGTTGTGATGTTTTCTCTTTTTTTATTATTATACTGTATTTCTTCTTTCTCGAGAAGCAGAAAAGTCATGATGTTTTCTTCCTGAGAAAGCAGAAGTAAATTATACTGCAGTTTCGCGCAGAAATCACTTTTGTCTTCAGATGAACCAAAACTCTCTATCTTCGCTGGTTCGAGGCTCAATTTTAAGTAGATTCGCTTTCATGTAAGCTACTTCCAAGAGGACCAGTGTAATTCGACACGGGTCTTGCACCAAAGTTGGCTAACTTTGGGAGTATCTCTGTGCAGTAAGTTGCGGAATTGATTAACGGTAGGGGGAACAGAACGAGTTGTCTACAATCGTAAGAAAATGGAAAAAGCGACTCAGTGGAAAGAGCGAAAGAGAAGGTGAGATTCAATGAATAATGCATTAAAGACACCATACGCTGTCTTCTTTGGGAACTAACCAATCTATCTCGTACTCTCAGGTGCCTATTTCTCAAACTTCTTGAGCTTTTCCCCCATTCCCCTCGCCTTTTGTGTACTACGTTCCAGTAGTGTACCCGCAAGTATCAACTTCGCTCTTGCCGACAACCAGCGGCGGTTTTTGGCGGCGGCAATCGGGTTCTGCCACCCGTTACTTGCGAGAACAATACAATAGGCTACCACGTTCAAGTACGTTACTTTTGAGTTCTCTTTTCCAGATAATTATTCACGTTTGCGGTCGATCATCCAACTTCCGGTCTCGTTTTCTTTTCAACGCTCTCCTAAGCTGGCAGCCAGGAAGGAAAAGCTTCGCATGATTGTGTTACCAGTACTCGGGCGCATACATAGTAGGCGCTCCCTCGCTCCCCAATTGTTACACTTGCACCTGATCGCTGTGTTAGAGCAATGGGAGATTTCATAACATGATACGTGGCCCCCAAAGTAGCATTCACTCATGTTTCTCTCAAAATTTCGGACTTTCCTATTTATTCCAATTGTGATGCTTCGGTCGGTGAGAAAATACGACTGATTCTAGTCAATTCAGCTTAAAAAGCAAACCGTAAGTTTGTTTACAGTTGCCTAATCAATGTGAAGCCTGTAAAAAATATTTTATTTTCAAAAGAACGACAAAATATCTCTGTGTATAGTTTGTTTGTTTGTAACTGTAAATTTTTATTTAATTGTGTTTTGTCACAGAGCGACTTAACTTAGGTGCTAATACTTATTGGTTGAGTTCATGGATTGGAACAGATTTTTGCATGAAACACAACAGGCTCTGACAAATGTAGTAAAAATATTAAGTCAAAACAGAGCTTGCAATAAAAAAAATCTTACTAGTAAAAGTAGTTAAAAATGCACGAAAACCCAACGCTGTAATGTTCATGTATGTATTAGTATGTATAGAAAATATATTAAAACTGTTCTCGAAGGCTTATAACATTATGATATTTACTATATATTTTAAGGTTTAAGAATGTACATAATGTATACAATAGTTACTTCTACTTTTTGCTAAAATTTAGCAAGTATAAGAAAGCTAACAGATTAAAAGTAAAAATAGAAAACATGCATTGAAACTGTAAATAAATTCTGTATCGTCTATTAATTTCTATAATGTATATAAAGAGTTCCCGCTCGCCGGAAGAAAGTAAAGGCAATAAAGCTTCTTTGATCAAATGACGTGGAAGGCCATTAAACCGCTCAGTGAACTTAGGGAGTCGAGTAGACTACGCTCAGGGGATAAAGAACACGGGGTACAAAAAATTGATACTTAAGGATAATTTTTCTTTCGTGCTGGGAGATTTTCCTGACTCGAAGCGTGAAACATTTATTGTAGTATTGACCAGCAGCCGCCCCCTGAAAAATCCCAGGGCGGGAAAAAGCGTTTTCTCATGCGTGAAAAACGCTGACTCCCGCATGTGGTTTGGCCAATCCTTCCCCGCAGATTTGGTGTAGGGGGACGGGACTTTGAGTCATGCAACCAACCTTTTCTACCTTTTCTCATTAAAACCATTGGTCCAAGCCCTTCATTTGCATGGACACTTCATAAAACCGTGACGAAACCCTCATCCTCCAAAAACATATTTGGCAGACAACAACCTAACCAACTTGGTGCTACACCACACAGCCACCATAGAAGCAACAATAGTTTGCTCGTGAGCACGCCAAATCCGGATAAGACAAGACTAGAAAAAAGAAGAAAGAAAAAAGAAAAGGAGTCAAACAGTACAAAATTATTCCAAAAGAAAAAAAGGAGATCCTCCCTTCAACTCCTTGCTGATATGTACATACGTGCCTTATTATGGTACGCGTAAGTTACGTTAGAATAGTGGGCTGGTACTGTGCCTAAGCAGTAAAAGAAATCACAACAGGCAGCAGCCCTGTTTGCCAGTAAAATAAAAAATAAGAAAAAAAAGGAAAAAGAACGTTTTCTTAACGACTTGGCTACGGAGGAAGACAATATTGGCACAGCCTTTTCGTTTACCGAGACATAATTCACCTTTTCCTGAAGATACAGCACCTCCCCCTCCTCCTTTCCCTGTCTTTTCTGCCTTCCTCTGCCTCTTATAAGGTACTGCATTCTTTTACCGGGAGTGAGCTCGAAAGATGAATGCCTCAACCTCAATCTTATAGACACATGCAAATCGTGATGTAAAAAGGCCAAACGAGCCTTAAAGAACGTAGAAAAACTAAGACGAAGGAGAAAAAATCTTAGGAGCCATTCGTGAAGTATCGGGAGTCAAGGCGTAGTAAACACTGAACACGAAATTAATGACATTTTTGAAGGTTAGCAAATATGGGATCCCTAAAAAAAAATAACAATAAAAAACGACTCCCGGGCATAGCCCAAAATTTATTTACCTATTATTTTTTCTATCATGCTCGCCACGATTTTTTTTTCTTAAGAAAAGGTTCGGGAATGAAAAATGGAGCTCTTCTCCTACTGGGATGTAAATATTTTGGATGTGAGTAATGTTTTTAGTGAATGGATATCTCGCGGAGGCGTTTTGACAAATTTGTCATTGTGTTTTTCAGTTGCTTCCCTTTTCCTAAATAACCCAGCCGTTTTTTCAGGTATAATATTCTTGCCGTGGTAATAGCCTAGTCATATGTCAAATTTCTGAAAGCGTGGGAGAGAAAATGTGACTGGGACTTCGAGCTTCGGTTTGATTCAGGCGCGCCAGATACTATTTCAGGTGTATGAATTCAGCTTCCGGTTGAGTGCCTAAGCATATCCGATGAGCTCAAGTCTTGCTACTGTGGGCTTTGAACTTAAGAAATAGCTCGTTTCGTCAAGAACAGTATCATAAAGATAAAATCGAGGGATACGAAGATTTTCTGGCCGAAAAAAAGGATAGATGAAAGGGATCGGGATTGTATACCGTCGGTGTGTCTTCACAATTGGTACCAACATCAAAGTTGACAACCCTTCTACTCAAATGGCACACACCACCACAAACTACTGGTCGAACCGGTCCCTGATCTAATTTTCCCTCGCTCGAGCTTTAAGCCGCTCTAGTGACATAAAAACTGGTCTCCAGGTAGTCTTTGGCTTCATAATTCATAGGAGTAAAAAAAAGAAAAGAACGCAATGAATAAAAAAGAGAGAAAGAGACCGCTTGGTGCACCTGTTTTAAGTACAGTGCTTGCCACTGTTCTTTCAGCTTATGTGACCTGTCGTCGCGCCACACCAAGGTACGTCATGCCCAGGCAGGTTCTACTATACCTGGATTTCAAGCAAAACAAGGCTTTTAGTTACGTTTGACAAGTTTCAGCTTTACTTTTTACTTACTTCATATTTCAGTTTCGAGAAGGACAAGGAATTTAACGTTAATGAAGAAATAGTCAGACGAGTTGTGTCCGTTTACAAAATTTTTCTGACGTTTGGGATAATTCGATTGGAATATCAATCCGCCTCCGCTCAGGGTGATAAGACTCGAAAGCAAAGAAAAACGCCTTCCGCGAGTCTTGATAACTTGTCTAGTGGCGTGTTATAAGCCCATCACACACGCCAAAAGACGCATACCAACCAGTCCAGTTCCATTTTAAACAAATGACAAGCAGGCAGAACTCGAGGCTCACCAGTTGTTTGGGGAAAACCTTGCCTCCAGCGAAAAGCTCTCGGGTCCTACCCACGGAATTGCCTACTTCATCAACTGCTGCTGTGGAATTCGAAACGGGAGAATTGTTTTAGTTCCAAACCTTTTCTTGGCCCAAAAAACTGACGCAAGACTTCGCGCCCTTTATTTTTTCCATTTTAGGAAGCATACTTTCTTTATTAGATGTCAGTTAGATCCTAATTTTTTTAGTGAATTCCAAACTGTACTGTAGGTAAAAGAGTATAATACGTGTGAAAGCATATTTTCTAACGTACATTTTTGAAAACAGTTTGTTTCGTAAGTTCGAATTATTATTTTTTTAGCAAGGTCCACCAGAGGCTTTCAACTGTTTTTTTTCCTTAACCGATTTTTAGATGACAAGGCCAGTGTCACAATTACAGTGATATATTACTACTAAAGGAAAAAGATTGGCTTTATTATATTTTTATATTTACATGACTTTTTTGCAGTATTTATTTGTATTTTTTATTATTTTTAAGTTTTACACTATTTTTTACGTTCGTATGATTTGTTACATTATATTATTCATTACGTTATATTAGTATTACATTTTATATTATTGCGTTCAATGTTATTAAGTATCCCTATTTATAAAAATATGAAGTTATGCTCGTGAATTAGGGCACCTAGCTTGCGAATTCGCAAAATTCGTTTTGTTTTAGGGAAGAATGCCTTTAGAGTTTTTTATCTTTATTTAAGTTTCTAAGTCCAGTTCGGTAAAATTCCTTTTGTGGAAGAGGGATAAGTCATCTTATGAAACATCTTGGCATGTCGCCGACTGGACAACAAGGAAGACAATAGCACTGGGCATATACCATAATAATATTCCGACCCCAAGCCACGTGGATGGCGACGAACTGCTGCGGCTGCTCCCGCGGAGCTCGGCGGGATTTCTCCGCGACCCGTAGATCGCCGGGAGAAGATGCCGGAAGAAAAATTTTTCCTTTAACTAGGAATACCCTTTGATACATAAAATATATTTTATACTTTTTTATTTTATTATGGTAACACGATTTAGGAAATTTTGCGGTCTATAGAGTTTGTCGAAGATATTAAGTTATAGAAAAATATTATCTGAAAGACTCAATAATTACTTCTCAACTCCTTAATTCCCCTTAATGGCAAATGTACCCAAGAACCAAATTGTCTGAAAGACTCAGTAATTACTAAGCCATTTTCCATGAAACTTTGAATATCTCACTTTAAGTATAAAACTTGTACAATTGTATTCTATATCTCGTCACTATAAGACTGAAACAATACAAGACGGCGGCAACGAGCAAAGCTCAAGCCACGCAAATTTAAAAGAAACAAGAAAAATGTTATAGGCTTTTCATTCTAATGGCATTACTTGAATAGATTTCATAATAATTAGCCACCTAGAACTTGTCAGCTTCCGAAGATGTAATGAAACGATGGAAAAAGAGTGTTTTCCAAGAGCTTAGTTGGACAGAACTAGTTGCGGGCTTTTGGCCTTTAATATCGATCGGCATGCTAGTTGGAAGCTTCTCTAAGACGATACTTTGCATTTGCATGCGGAGCTTGACTATCAGAGAAGGAAGGAAGGCCGGCAGGTCCGTGTTCCCATGTTTTGCATAAGGAGGTTAACAGCGTCGTCGACGTCGACTTTGGCTCTCCTTTGACACTTTCTGCCCAAGTCCGAGCGAAATGATACTTAAGCTCATGCTGCTCTTCTTTTCCCCCAAGCAGCCTACAACGCGCGGCTAAGTTGATCACTTTAAACGGGAGTGAATATACTTTTTTCTCCTCTCTACAAAATCTTGACTCCAAAAGGAATTCCCATTGCCACTTAGTCCACCTCCGCTTATTTATTGTCTCAGCTCACATCGTTCGTAGCTAAATGAAAGAATTTAAGATTAGAATTAGTTTGAACAAGCCTAGACTTGCTCTTTTGTCTGACCCATTTTTTCGCAATTTTCTCTGTGAACTTAATTTTATAGCCAGTCAAAGTGGTCTCTTCATTTTTTTTCGCGTTTGGCGATTTTACGATTCTATATTTACTTCTCTACTCGAAACATGAATACTATACCAGAGAGCTGTTTGAATTTACCATTTTTCGCTGGATTTGGCAGTGGCTGGTGCTTTTGGGTTACCCCTTTTGGCGGAAAAGTCGCCAGGGGTTGGTGGGGGTTTGGAAAAGTCAGGAAAAGATCCCGCGAGGAGACATTAACCTTTTGTGGAAACTCGCCCCCATGCCAGAAAAATAAGTTCCATTCCTTTTAGTAGACTTTTGGTTCTATAACGAGCACCAACATACCTGGTTGGGGTCATTTCATAGTGAAAGACCTCATGTCGAGGAACGATGTAGACTCGGGCTCCACGTAGACCTTTGTCCGTCTCTATAGTGGTACCTCAATCGTATTTCCGAGGGGTTTGAACAATTGAAAAACGTAGTAGGCTTCAAAGCAAACAGTTTCTCATTCTTGGGATGTCAAGCTCAGTAAACTTAAGCTTTATTGCCTTTAGTTTCTAAACTTGTTAATCTTCCCTTGTTTTAAAACCATACTACTTCGTACCGCCTACACAGTACTACACCCTCACTTCGCACCCCAAATCCCCTTTTTTATAGCATTCTTTCTCAAATCTGAACTGTCTCAAAACGGACGTGTGATTTTTAGACAGAACGAGGAAATTCTAGACGAAATCTAAATAATAAAAGGAGAATCGTGGTTTAGAAAATGTATTCGTCTATGAACCTCAAAAAGAACACGTAATAATTAGAACATGAGGAAAATTAATAAAGGGACTACCGTGATGATTAATAAAAGAAACAAGATAAGTAAAGGAATAAGGCAATTCTGAAAGAATGGAAGACCAAGTTCCCAGAAAGTTGAAGTATGAAGAAAAATCCGACACGATTTTTTCCGCAATCATGGACTGTCCAAGTGGCCATCCACCAGCAAAGGGTTGTTTTGCTCCGTTGCGAGTGTTATGATTGTTAAGAATGAACCCACCCGTTTCCCCCGACGCGACTGCGAGTCTTACGTAGCCCTTGACGTTGCTCATAACGAAGTGCTCTGCTGGAGAGCTGCCGACGTCGTCCTTTATTTCTCCCTTTCAGCCTCACGGCGCTGCTGCTCTGGACTTCACAAGTAGTTTCCCCCCTTCACGGGATCGCCATGCCGCTGTACGAAGCATCCAATCACGCTCGAACGCCCGGTGCGTGACGTCACAACGAGGCCCCAATGAGCGACGGTGTATGGGTGCCGACTAGTGCGCGTGTAAAGGTCTGGCAAGTCCAGGAGGAAATACGGGTTTGAGGCATGGGGCATGAGGCGCCCGAGCTCCCCCTTTGGAAAAGAGTAACACACTGACAGTGTACTATAAAGGGCCAGGGCGTTTTGGGGGGAAGGTTTTGGTTGTTAAGCCCAGCCCGGCCACTGCGTTGTTCTCTTCCCCCTGGAGCCGCGAGGAAAAGCCCCGTTTGTCCCCGGTAAGGTTTTGTGAGGCCGGGTCCGTGTCCGTCCCTTTTTGGCTGGCCTGTTCGGGCAACGGTGCGGGTCTCTCGGTCGCGTTTCAGCCCCTTGAGCGTCAAGCGTAGGTAGGGACCGGCGTGATGCCTGTCGCGCAGGGCCAGTTCACCGCGGTCCATGCATAACGCATGAGGCTGCGCGTTAGCAAGTCAGATCAGGTTCGAGTGTAATGGCTTCAGCAACGTACCTCGGTCCCAGTACAGTGTCTTGTGAGTCGGCAAGTGCATCGGACGCCGGCGGAATGAACTTAGTGAACGCGCAAGGCTACGGATCGCCACGCGACCACGAAATGAAGTACATGGCAGCCGCGGCCGCGGCCCAACATTCGGTCGCGGCCAACGGTCACCCGTTGTCCATGTCGCACAACCCATGGGTAGACGCGGGCCATTGGGCTACCGCCGCTTCCATGCACCCGCACGCCGGGTTGCATGCGGCTACAGCCGGGGCCCAGGATATCAAACCATCGCAAACCAGTGACATGGGAGTGCCGGGCCTCCACCACCGCAGCCAGCAACACATGGCCCACGCCGGATGGCACACGGCCGTGTCCTCACCTTACATGAACTCCGCGGCGGGCGGCGGAGGCTCCCCGTTACACCACCATCCCGCGTACGCCCAAATGAACGGCATGTTGTCCGGCCCCCAGCTCCATCCGCATCACCACCACCTCAGAGACAGCCAAGTGGGAAGTCCGCCGGGCCACCACCACGATCCCCATGATCACATGGACCATCACGACGTCCACGATAACGAAGAAGAAAATCCCACCTCGGACGACCTGGAAGCGTTCGCCAAACAGTTCAAACAGCGGCGGATCAAACTGGGCTTTACGCAAGCCGACGTCGGGCTCGCGCTCGGCACCTTGTACGGCAATGTGTTCTCCCAAACGACCATTTGTCGGTTCGAAGCCTTACAACTGAGCTTTAAAAATATGTGTAAATTGAAACCGTTACTGCAAAAATGGCTGGAAGAGGCCGACTCCACCACCGGTTCCCCGACGTCCATTGACAAAATCGCGGCCCAGGGTCGGAAGCGCAAAAAGCGCACCAGCATCGAAGTGTCTGTCAAGGGCGCCTTGGAACAACACTTTCACAAACAGCCCAAACCTTCTGCCCAAGAAATTGCCAGTTTGGCGGACAGTTTACAACTTGAGAAAGAAGTGGTGCGCGTTTGGTTTTGCAATCGACGGCAAAAGGAAAAACGGATGACCCCACCGATGCCCTCCGCGCCCAACAGTACGTCCCCGATGCGCGGAGTCCCCGATGGGTACCCGTCACATTTAGATCACTCCGGTTATGGCGGCCACGACGGAGTTTCCATCCACGGCCATCCCCATCCCCACGGCCCGCACGGATCACCGTCCATGGTGCCCCACGGCCACAGCCACAGCCACAGTCCACCTATGTTATCACCCCAATCTTTACCTCCACATTCCCAATCTCTCACGGCACACTAATTAAAACTCTTTTTCTATGCCCCCCCCCAATCTTAAGGATGACTTAAGCCATGGACAAAAAAAAAAGAATGAAAAATGTCCAATCGTTACATTCCGCATAGCCATTCCAAAGACCATGAAAAGCAGGTTGCAGTGCAGCCCTTAATCAGAACACAGGCCCCCCCCGTGTGTTTCTTGCATTCATTCCGAATCAGAACTCAATATTTTCTCCGGCGCAAAGCAAGAATCAACTTCCAAAAGGGGGAAAAAAATGCTGAGAGAGCTTTCGTCCACAAGAAACCGCTGTTTCGTTAGTGTGTGTGCCATCGTAATCTTTTAGTGCTCCACTCCCTCTCTCACTTTCTGATTCTTCAAGCAACTTTCTCCCAGTTTTGGAAATCCGGAGGAAAGTGACACTTCTTGAGACATAGTTGAAATTTGTACAGTACTGTACGTTATAGTACCAAAAAAGCGTGGGTGTGAGTCTGTGTACATATTCTATGGATACCCAAAGAAAGTTTCTTTCGAAAATTGTCGGTTGTCTTGTTTCGGCTGCTGAAGGATGTCCCCTCTCCCCCCTTTTTAAAGTGATATACATACAAAGGTGTGAAATAGGGACCCATACCGAAAACTTTTCATTTTTTGTGTCAAGTTTTGTCCCCCCCCCCCCCACCACCAAACCCGGAAAAGACACGTTATACAAGAGCTGCGAAGTTTCCGTCAAGACAACAACACCCAGTAACAGCGAAGGACAAACCTATTCCTTTTTATTTGTAGTAGCGGCAGAAAAAAGCTTTTGTCGATCAAGAAAGAAACCACCTTTTGTCGTACGATGGGTAACGCAAATCGCCACGACTCCGGTTGAACGCCAAGCAAAGCTGTGTCCGTGTTGTGTACCTCGGCGTTCCATAACTTGACGTTCCATGCATGTGCTCCAAGTGGCCCGTCACCAAAGGAAACCCGTCTGAAGAAAAAATACCGCCAGCTGGGTCCCGAAATTCGGCAGCAGTATCCAAGATTCATCCATTCTTCCGATTGTACCCCAATTCCCTCAATTGCCCCCAAGGAAAACACTTGGGGTTTTTTGGGGGGGTGCCGTCCGTCGCTGATTGTCACCCTCATCCTCCCAACACACCGTCATGCTCAATTAACGTTTTTTCACTCTAAAGGTAAGTCCCTGTTTACCTTTATTGGGTCGCCACGTTCTTTGGGGTGTCGTTTGACCCGCGCGCACACAATCCAATTATGGGACTTGACAATGAGAAGCCAATCAGTTAGGCCAACTTTTTCTTCTTTTTGTGTCCAGATCTTCAGCCCTCCCTCCTTACATCTCGCCTTCCCAAACTCCAGACGGTTTCGGGTCTATTGTGTGTGTTGATGACGCTGGGTGACCACCCCAACCCCCGCTAGCCACCACTCTCCTTCCATCAACGAAAAGGTGTTGATATTTTTAAAGACCGTGCGTGCGTGTGTGTGTGTGTGCAAAACGCTGTGCCACAGTTTTTACCACGAAAGATGCGCGTTTGGGGGCAGGGAAACCGCCACCACCACCAAACTACGCCCAAATAAAAACTGGTAAGAAACCGTTTTCGGTACGGTATCCAGCCCACGGAAAAGCAGCAGAGGAAGAAGGTGAAAAAGCAGAAGAACCAGAAGACGGAGACGTGAGAAAATGTGGTTATACCGTGTTTAGGCCGCTATTCTGCCTGTTTCGGGTCTCGCCAGGTTTCTCTCTCCTCCCAGATCTTTTTTCCATCGCCATCGAGACAATCTTTTACCTTCAGCTGCTCCGTAAAGCCGCCCTGGAGTACCAGATTTCCCTCCCCCCCCCAACACCCCACCTCGGGAAAATCGAGGGAAACCCAGACATGGATACGTGTGTGTAGTGCGAGCCTATGTTATAGGAAAATAGGCCCCGATGGCGGTGAGGGGGGGATACAACCCGAAAGCCCCGAAAGGTGTTAAATACTTGGGGCATATATGCACGCAGGTAAAAAGAAAAAGTCAACAGGGGCCGAACGTTGCGGGCAGGAGGACCCCAAATTGGCTAAAAATTGGCCCTGTTAAACTTTGGGGGCATAACCTACACGACAAGACACACATGCAAGAGATCTTGTCGAGGGAGGCTGCCCGTGTCTCCCTTTTTCCCGCTTCTTCCCTCTTTCCATCAGTTTCTACCTGTCCCAAAGTCCCATTAGGAAAAAGTTTGGGGGGGGGGGAGAAACGTGTGTCCAGCCTCAAACGGTGCAATCGCCAAATGGGCATGGAGTGGAAACACACGCAATGCACCAGCATACAAACACCTTGTGCTTTTGCCGGCCAATGTATCCTGTCAAAGCGTCAAAAGGTTAATGTACCAAATCCATAGCATTCAACGTTCCCGTGAAGGAGCATGACCAGTTCGCATTAGAACTTCGTGACTTGCCACGAAAATTTCCAACCTCCTCCTCCTTTCGCCAAAAGCTAATAACGTCAACAGAAATTAATACCCAATTAGCGGAACCTCGAAACGTCCTGTTAAACGACTTGCAGAAGATCCATCGCCACCAGAACTTGGAAAGGGGAACACATTTTTTTCTTCTTCCCCCAAGCCTTTTATTTTTTAACCACGGGGATGGGAATTTTTCACCTTGTACACCTTGAATTGCCGTTAGGCCCAAGTTTGGAGCCGAAATAGCCCGCCAGACCTCCCTGCAGCCACATGCTCTGCTGTCGTCCCGTATACTCGTGTATACAAAACTTATGTTTTCTCCCCCCCCCCCCAACTATTTTTCCGAGCCATAAAGTCTTTATGGATGAAACCGGCTTGACCTGACGTGACCTGCTGGCCCGCCCCGCCCCACAAACGGAATGGACCACGACAAACTCGCTGACCGAAGGACGAGGACAGTGACGAAAGATTCGGTACCAGAATCAAGGGAGCAGCACATACCTACCACGTTTACTGGTACTGGTAGAGTACGTATGCAGTACGTAGCCACCACACACGTGAAAGAAGCTTGGAACCAGCGCGGGTCGTTTATTGTGCCAAAAGTTCAAAGGTGATGGACAATTCCGAGCCATAACCACAAAACGCCATGCAGCAATGAGGAGTCATTAAAACGCCCACGAAATCCCCCTCTTTTCAAGAAAAACCTGCTTATTTTCTCCCCATTAGATTAGCTTAATGACGGACCGAGAAAGGGGAGATAAGTTGTTAAAAGGGAAAATAACGCGATTTTTCTCAGCGGTGCCCTCAAGTTTTTGACTTTTCCCTATACACCAAACATCCCTAACTTTTGTAATTTACCCTAGTCTTCAAGACGTGCCAGAGAAACTGTAAGGAAAAGTGAAGATTTTTTTTATATGAAACACTGTTTTTTGAGTCCGGCATTCCAGTTGATTTGAATTTTTTTTTGTTTGGAACGTTTTTTGGAACGCAAATTCCGCACCAAGAGTTATTTTGCAATGAGAATTTTAGTGAATTTTTGACAAGAGGTTACATAGGTTTCAGTAAATCGATAATAATTAATAAAAATAAAAAAACACGTTAAAAGTCTTTCTGTTGTATAACTTAAAGGCCATACATGAGTTTGGGAAAGTAGTTGGAAATTTTTATGCGAAAAGTGAGGAGAATATGAAGCCAGCCATGCCAAAATTTTTCTTTTTGAAAAAAAAAAGAACCACGGGGAGGGGGGCAGAGGAATTCTTCTTGTCCTTGATAAACTGGTGGTTATCAAGCCGCCTTTTATTTTCACACTATATTGCTGAATCTCACCAATGAATTGAAAGAATTTTCCTTGTCCCTTTTTGATGGCTGATGTTCTCAAGTGAAAAGGAAAGAAAAAAAGGGGAAGAGGGGAACCTACGTTATCTTAATTACCCATATTAGAGAGACTTGTTAAAAGAAAATCAAGTGCCATAGTTTTCTCTTAGTCGTTGAGCGAATCAAAACACATCTTGAAAACATAACCATTCAACCACTTTGTATACATCATATACGCGTCAAATTTTATAATTCGGATAAAAGAAAAAAAGATTCCCATTTCCGGATTCACTACCTCATCGCAGTCACATTCGGCGATCTTCTTGTTCATTTCACTCCCTCATCTCTTCCGGAATTAATTCCCATTATTTTGGTCAAGTTTTCCCCCGAAAATCAAACAGTCCTTCCAGTTATCTTTCTAATGCTCTGTTTTTCCCTCAGAAAATCACACTTAAAATACTTATTTTCCTGCCAGTTGTGTGAAATCGCCAGTTGATCAAATTACACGATTAAAAACCCTTTTATAATTTCTTTTGAAATTGCCCGATCTTTTACCGTAATGATTGGAATTTACTGATTTCCATTCCCTCTCCCACTTTCGAATCTCGCGAGGAGTCTTTTTCTTATTTTAGCCCACTAAAGCCAAAATCTGAGTTCTGGACAAACGGAACTAAATAGGCGAGAAAGACATGAGCAAGAGAGAAAGAACGCAGGTGCATGTGTATAATAGTTTGCAATGATGCTGCGTGCTGAAAAATCCCCCAACAATGGTTGTAGATCTTCCTAAAACTTATTTCCTGTACAATTTTGTGCAAAAGTCTTCAATAAAAGCGTGCGTTGTCATAAAAAATTACTGCTGTACCAAACCGGTAACACTCTTGTATTTTATGTTTGATAAATCTTTTTTTATTATTGTTATTACTTTTCAGTCCGTGCTGATGACAGAAAAAAAAGAAATAGCGCGCGTGGGTTCGATTACCATAGCGTCGGTTGAAAAAGGTTTCGTTGTAGAATCAAAACGCGTATTATGAATTGAAACGTGACGTAGCCAAAAACCGCCATCAGCTCTTTTCACAATAATAACACTCATTGGGAGCAACAATAGACTTATAATACTTCTTTGAGTTGGAAAAACCTTGCCAAAGCCTTTTCAGTGTCGTTGCCGCATAGGATGACGTATTTAATCTGTCTTTTTCATTTTACTACCTACTAATGTTATAAGAAGCGTTGGAAACTTCACGAAGTGGCTGAAATAACGTCTAATTATCCTCTAATGCCCTTCTTCATTCAAAATCACACTCAAATATTCTTTTGTTTTCTTGTTCCTCTATTTTCTTAATTTTTTCTTGTTTACTTTTATTCGTCCCTTTATTTCTTTGAACTGCATGAACACGAATAATTTTAAAACGCTTTTCTTTTTTCTTTAATGTAATACTCTGCGTTCCAAGCTTGCTAAGCAACCTAACAACATCCTTTATGTGTATTTGAACATAATCCACTCATGTCACGCAGGGTAGTCGGGACATTTGTCGCAATAATCGTGCTAAAAGTGCCCCAGCCAAATATACGAAAATTGAAGAGATGTGGAGCACATGTTTTCGCATCGCAGTCAACTGTTGTTGACTAGTTGGGCTGGGGAAATGAAGGTATCTGTGTCACGTGGAATGAAACAGAAAAGTGTCCTAGCTATAAAAAGCCGTGGGTTGCATGACATCCAGGATGGGTCGTTTTCTTGCTTGCATTGTGTAGTAATGTTGAGTTGGTGTCGCTTAATGCATTATGCATCAGTCTCTTAGCTCTTGCGGATTCGCTTTCATTGTATTGTCAATGAAGGGCCTTTCCCCAAACCCAGATCACCTGTTCTTGCACCTAATTTGCTTTACAAATAGCTCTGAAAGGGAAGTTAGCAACGCTCAACATTTTACGAATTTTTTATACACTCGAGTTTTTCTTTATCACCTTCTTTTCATTTCTTTCCTGTATTATTTTCAGTTGAAAACAAAAATTAACCTGTGTTTTCTACAGCGTGCACAATAGTATGAGGAAAAGGACTTTTCTAAAGAAACAACTCTTGTTTAGGTTACTTGCAGGTGAACACAGTTACAGTCCGAGTTAGAGAATAGGTCACCTGGTGCGTTGTGTGTGTTTATAGGATAATTACACCCTCGAGCCACATTTAATATCTCCTGCGCGGGGATAATGGAGGTTAATGGAGGTTGAGTAGCAGTTTCAAAAGTCTTCATCCAAGACTTTGACTCTTTTTGGGCCGAATTCCGTGAGTACCCCTTTCTGCACAAGTAACTGAAAACGACCGCAGCATTCGCGTGCGAAGCCAATTCGGAGAAACAGAAATCTTCCACCGTAGTCGTTCTCGCGTTGTCTTTTTTTTATTTTTTTCCCAAACAGTTTTCCGTTTGGTTTCTGGGTGAATTCCGATAAAAGCTAACCTGGAGGAGCGTAGCACCACTAGAAGAGAAGAAGATGCCAGAGGAGAAGGAAGAAACCCCACAGGGCCATCCAACATAGACATCCCAGCCAGCAGGGATTATGGCAACTCCATACAACTTAAAAATAAAAAAAAGGGGAAAATGCCAGGCGATAATGGCCGCCATGCTATGGAATAAAAGGTAGAACCGATAAAACGCTGGGGACGTGTGCCGTGTCTCGCCCTGGGGATATGTTGCCCATTTTCGACCAACTTCACCTTGATGGTCTTCGGGGCTTCTTTGCTTGGGCTTTCTCAGAGCGAAACCTTTGGGTCGGTCGATTCCTGCATACGGTCTCTGTTCGTTTGGGTTATACTGGTACTTTTCCTTCTGGCCGCTGCTGCGTGTTGTTTGGCCCCCATAAGAGAGAAGAAGGCCAGCCACCCCCAAAAAAAATCCTCGAAAAAAAAAGGAACATAAGAAATGAGCGAAAAGCTAACTACGATTCACGCCGCCTTCTTAGAAAACTCCCAGACATTTTTTTTCCCCTTTTCTAGGCGTCTCATTTTAGCTCGGGGGAATTGGAGATGTTGCTTACCAACGGCGTAGGAGTCATCCAGTTTTTCTTTTTGTGAAATGACGGCAAGCTGCCGCACCTACGGCAACTACCTCATCCCTAGAATGATCTTAATCTTTCACGTGGACTTGGCCTTACTAGCTGACACAACGAGAAAGGGACAGTAAGTATGTCTTTGTTTCTGTTTTGTTGTTGTAATTGTACTGTAGAGTACGTTATGGGTCGAAAGGAAACAAGAAGCGTTAGCCAGTTAATAGAAGGACAAAAAGTGGCAGGGTTTTGATAAATAAAACAATTTATTAATAAGCGCTCTACGCCCAAGCAAGCATGGTACCGGTGAACTGGTTTTATGTTGCTATGCAATCTCCCAATTGGTGATGGAGAGATGATTGTGTCAAGATCATAAGAGACGGAAAAGGTCTCACAACAAATGTGAAAAGCTTTCCGACGTTTTCCACCGAGCTTTAAAACCAGAAGCTGTTCTGTTGTGGGCTACTCACTTCTACCCAATTTTTTCAGGCTTAACTTCCGCGCCAGTAAGCAATTGACTAACAGCAAGTAGCTGCTTTTGTTATCCTTTTTTTGGCGCACAAAAAGTGGTACCAAGTGTTTCCCAGCTTTGTGTTCAAGAAGAACAGAAAACTTTGGGGAATGGCGCCCATGTGCTGGTGGGACTTTGCGGAACCGTATCGCGGAATCTCGTCTCGTTGTGGGGTTTTCTCCGTGACGATGTAGACTAGAAGGCACTAACACGTTCAACGCAGCTAGTTGGAAAGGATTTCAGGCATTTTCATTTTTTCCCGCCAGACTTCCGACGCCCAAGTTCACCTGGGCGCCGTGAACAATCATCAAACTCCCGGGGACGAGTGTTTTTGAGGACTTTTTGGGTTAGCCAAAACTTTCGAGATGTTGGGCAAGTCTGCTAGGAGCAGGAGGAAGATGAAGGCGAAGCCAAAAAGCCTTGGGAAAACTTGTTTGTCCCGTGCCTATAACCACGGAGCATGTTGTTACTCCTTACTAACGGAGCTTTTTCTTTTCTTTTCTTCTTCATCTTCGGGATGCTTTTGCGTTGGGTGATATGCGACCAGCCACTTTTTGAAAAAAAAAAAGTGGAGTCCCTCGTTCCTACACCGTAACGAAACAGGAGATCTAACATATAGTTTCAGCGAGGTACTTTTCCCTTACTAGTGCAGAAACTTCCATGTTTACCTAGCAAGTCTGATCAAGTGTTGTCGGGGAGGAGGAGGAGGTGAAGTTGGAGCATTGCCTCGTGCCAACGCCTTGAGGCACCTCGTCATCTCTTCTGCACCTTCAAACCTCTGGTGTGTTGGCCACCACTTGACTTCCATGGGCTCGCCATCACCTTCAAACACGACCGGAGGAGTTGACTCGGAAGAAGAATGCAGCAGAGAGCGCCAAAAGATGGGAGCAGGGAGGCTCTGGTGAACTTAACAGCCTATAAGCGACAACGGAGTAGTTGTTTGTTAATACCATATGTTGGTATTACTCACACGAGGGTGACATTTGTTTAAGAAGCTTCCTATTCTCCAAAGCGGATGTTAAAAAAGACGGTAAGCGTCCCCGAAAGTTTCTTGTCTGGGGCGAGTGACACATCACATTTACTTTTCTCCGAGAGTGGGGCTTCGTTTCTATTTTTTTCTGTTTATTTATTTTATTTGAAATTTTTTTGGGTGTGTTTTCTATCTTGCAGTTAACCCAAGGGTTTTTGCGTGTTAAGACACTTACGTAAGTCACGTGTGTTCGCCGATAATTCATCTGCAGAAAGCACACCCCAATAAAAGCACTAGAAGTAGAAACAGGAGGGTGAAAAAAGAGCGGACAAAATTCGAAAGCGAAGCCGATGGGGAGTAGCCCGCCAAACGTCGCCAACTTGGGAAGCTAACGAAGGGAATTATTAACCATCACCAGGTTGATAACGTGATCCTCATTACCATGCATGGAAACGAGTTTCCAACTCAACTCCAACGATTTTTTTGCTTGAAACTCGCGGGAAACCTGGTTCACTCTCCACTTTGTGTCTTATATCTTTCAAAATGTCTTGTTATGGGTAACAAAAACTGACCCGCATTAATCGAATTTGAAGAGCTTCACAAGTGGGGCACGCTTGGACCACCGGTATGAATTTACGGCCATAATTTAACCATCCAAATCCAGATTTTTTTTAGATACGTTGCATTGTGTGCTGTTGGTTCGGATTGACCTTTCTAGGTTATGCCTCGCCTGCTGTTGAGAAGCAACGGACTTGAACCTCCGCCTTAACAACAAAGTGGAACTTTTTGGTTCGGTCCCCTGGCTAGTGGTTGATTAATTGCGCTTTAAATCAGCGAAATTAGTTAAAAGTGAGTTAAAGTGGCCATAGACGCCGGGTAACGACCAGAGGACCAGCCATAGCCATGGCGGAAAACGGTGACGTGTGGAAGGGCCAAACAATGGCCCAGTGCCTGGGAACCTAAGACCTTAAACACGAAAGATAAATGTGGATAATTCTCCACAACAAGCACCAGCATAAGACGAAGCTTCGGGAAAATGTAGGCAGCCAGCAGGAAGAACAAGAACCCCAAATTCAACTTGTGTGCAGGTTTTCTTCGATCCAATCCAAATTGTGTGTGCAGAGCACGTCTGGCCGTCACAAACGCCATAGCAACCTCCTTCTTCGGGAAAAAGTCTCCACATACAGTTTCCCCCAATACGAACCTCGGAGAAAACACACGAACGAAAAAAAAGAAGAAAAAAAAGGTAAGTAGGAAAAATAACAGATTTTTCCCATTCCCGGTCCAATGTTAACGTAAGCACGTGTGCTTTATTGCGATTTCACGGAAATACCATTGTAGCCCCGACACTTTAAACTATAACATTTTGGTCCATTTAAACGCAGTAATTCTTTGCGTATTTTCCTATACGTTTTTTCCTCCCCTTTTCTGTGGAGCAACATCTCGTTCCAACTTTTTCTGCACCTAACTCCCAAGTTTGTTAAGTCCAAGGTTTTAGCTCGAGGATTTAGCCCGTGCCAAAGCACTTAGCTGTGCATTTATCCCTGGTAACCAGGCCACGGACAGAGCTGGAGAATTTTTGGTTTCGGAACTCAGTTCTTTTGTCGCTCTCTCTTTATCCCTATCTTTCTCTCTCTCTCTCTCTCTCTCTCTCTTTTAGTCTATTTTTCCTTCTTAAAAGGGCTGCAACACGCGTAAAGCAGGAAATATGGGATTTACGGCCGTGGATAAAGTTTTTTTTTAGAGCGAAACCTGTGGCTAAATCGTCCGGTACCGGCAATCGATAGATAATTTACATAGCGAGATTTTTAACTGCGGTGTCAGCATTAAGCTCCTGTTTGGGGTTCAAGGTAGAGGAAGTGATTTGCATCCAGGTGGTTAGTATCTTTCTCTCTTCTCCCGCGCTTTCCTTCTCTATGCTTTCTGTATCCGCAAGTCCGGACCAGAGGATCCGGGACAGTGGGGGGACTACGCCAGAGCCAAAGAGCCAGACTTGTCTTAGCCAGAGAATACCTCTTGTACTTTAAGTATTACCACCAGCGATGTCAGAGGCAAGTTTCTTTTTTTTTCTTAGAAAAAAAAGAAGAAGAAAAAAGTTTGTGTTCTCCTTTGCGTTCAAGTCTCTCCTGGCAAGGAACCATGGTTCAAACAATCCGCTGCACACGTAGAATCGCTAAATTTGTTATCCGATGAGTAAATTGCTAAGAATGCATAGACTTAGCGTGTACGTGCTAATATGTGATACTGTATTGCCGCTTGCTTGGAGGATATGGGGAAATTGGCAAATGGGTATTCCCCAATAGGAAGGCTTGCGTTTTTCGGAAGATCCCAAAAATGAAATTTCTTTACGCTTTTGGCGAACGACCGCTCGCTGGCTGTAAAAACACCCTTTAACTCTTTTTGGAGGCAATGCCCCTTTTTACCTGTCTGGTGGACAATACCTTTGGCGCACCTGTAGCAAGCAAGCAAGTGGGCCGCGTGTCCATGTCGATACTTGCATGTAGTGAAAGTAATGCAGTCTGCTGGCGTTTAAAGGGAAAGAAGGCGAGAAGAGACAGTAAGGTTTGGTTCACTTTTGTTTCAGAAGTTTGGCTACTTACGAAGAGGCAGCTGATAAGTACTAATTAACAGCATGCAAGAGTTATAAGTTATTGGAATTCTATACTCATTAGTTACAATAAGTTATTTTGATCAAGCTATTAATTTATGACACGAATACCGAGTCATAATTTATTATAACTTTATTCTATTTTCTATGCTTTTTGTTTACATCATTTTCTGTTGGATGAAGTACAGCTGATGTTAACAATGGCGATTACGTCTTTGAGACTAGATTTAACTTTGCTGTTCCATTTGCTTTTCTTGATTTGTATTTTTCAAATTCTTTTGGTTCTTGTTTGCAGTGCTTATCCGGTTGGTATGACGCAACCTTCTAACGTGTCACTCAATGCAACCACGTGGATTTTTGTTGCAATTACGGCACCGTTGCCTGAAGCAATGTCACAGTCTCTTACAGCAGTGTTATTTATTCTAACTGTCAGCGTTTGATTTTCTTACGTGATATGTAGAATTATATAAGAGCTGCGAGTTAAAACACGAAAACACAATAGTAATAATTTCGAAAGCGAAACCAACCTTAAATCCAATCCCATAAGTCTATGTCTCGTTCCGCCGACGTCTTGTCTTTTAACATCCATGACTGTACCTTGTGACCTTAATGACTCGTTTTGTCCAAGGTTTCTTTGCAAGAAATACGTTACAAAACATGAAATTGCACGAAAACTAGCTACGTTCCACTTGTCACTCCTAGAAAAGCAATAAAAAGGAAAACAAACACTGTATTATGCAAAAAAGGACCCAGAAAATATAACAGGTTGCATAAAATGAATAACTATCTAAATCGATGTCATTTAACAATCCTATAGGTCCCCTACATTTTGTAAAATTTAGCATTTAATGTTACGCTTATGCTGCAGATACATGGTAAATTACGCGTTGTGTCACGTTTGACTGCATTCTTTAAATCTATTTGCACAGTATTCAAAGTACATATCGGATTGCGAAAATGGCTTAACGCCAGCTCCTCTAAGACGTATTAAGCTTTTGAGAAAATATTGTGTTACGACACTTATTTTTTTTAGAGAATCGCATAAGCGGGAAGTTTAGCAAAGTTGATGACGTCATATCATTTTCGCAACCCGGAAGCCAGTTTAGATCACCTGGCGACTTCACTGCTATCTACTGCGTTCCACAGAACTTATCATATCTTAGCTCAATAGCTAATGCCTTTGCCTTCGTTCATCCCCAATTACTCACATGAAGCTTGCAATAATCCGTGTTTGCTCTTGTGGCAGTTATAAGGCACTGTCGCATTTTAAGCTTTGGAAGTGTTCCGTCAGTCAATATTTGCTTGAAAACAATCGTGTTTTTAAACACTCCATAATGACCCACCATGTGCGACTGCGTCATACTCGCACATGTGAGGCATGCGAGTTCCGGCCAGAGCCGTTAGCGACTACCAGGATGACTAAAGAGATATCCCGTGAAGGTCTAAGGTAAGGCTATGTAGGGAAGCGTTTCTATTACTTCTTCTTGGGCGACACATTACTTCTATAGGTGACTTGAATAGATCCATATGCCCTTAGTATCTCGCCTTGTCTCTTTTGCCCTGTGTTTCGCTTTCCCGGGTGTCGTAGAGCATCCCTTGAGCATTAACAGTAAAAACCTGGGGGTGCGGTATAGGGAAGGAGCGAGACCACAGGGCCAAAGTTTTCTCTCCTTTTGCTTCTGCTGGGTTTCTTTTGTGTATCTGCGACACATAGACATACATACAAGCTTTCATTCATTTTCATTGTCACCCCCAGGGTTCCTCAATCGTGCATCCATACACACACACGGCACCAGGGCTCTGATACAATGCTGGCAATATGGTCGGGGGGAAAAAGCTGTCAAGACGTGTTGTCCTTGTACACTTTCCTGATCGTCTTCTTCGGACCATGAGTATTACACGAGACGCAGGCACCAATTCAACTCTATGGTGACAAAACTGAAAGGGAAAAAGGAGACAAAGTTTCACCCATAACCTAGGTTCGATTTTCCGGGTAAATGAACACAGTAGAAGCCCACAAGTTGTTTTAAGGTTTTATAAAGAAACAAATATGGCTTTTATATGTGAATACGAAAGCCGTTTGTTATTCCTATTTTTAGTTTAATACTCTAAAACTTACAAAGAATTGTGGTTTGTTGATTGAGAAGATATTTATAGTTATTTATAGTTATAGTTATTTATTAGTTATTTATTTATAGTTATTATTTACATGATTTTAGTTTGCATTTTTTAATTTACTTCACTAAAATCGCATGAGAACTTCGTTTAACTATGACTAACTTTTAGCGTTTATTACCCAAATGTCGATCGAAACAACTTATAGTCTTAATTGCAATATTTCTTATAAAAAATGTAGCTTTGACTAAAATAGGGTCACGCCTGTTATCGGATTAATTCTGTGTGATTTGAATTTGTTTCTTTTAATTTTCCTTTTACTCTATTTACTCTTATTTGTATTATTTTTAATGCTTAAAATATGCACTACTTACTATGACTACTTTCAGTTTTGATTGAAATATTTGTATCCATTTACATTTGATGGATAGGGAAATGGGACCTTGTTAGGCGATATCGTTGCAGAAAAAAGGGGATGGCCAGGTCGTGCCCACCTGTGTAGTTTGTCTGCTATGAGGCCCCTCTTTTTATTGTAAAATGGGCTGTTTTTGTGAAGTCCAGTGCGGACAAGCGCAAAGCCGATGAGAAATGCCTCATCATGCACGCGGCGGCAGTCAATTCAGTCAGAGAAGACGCGTGCCATTCTTGAAAATCCCGTACACTAAAGTGCTTCTAATCACGGAGATATTATGCCGAGGACCTAACACATTTCTTTTCAGCCAGAGAAGAAGAAAAATAATGTAAAAAAAACTTTTCTTTCCTTCTTTGTTGCTACCTGGGATATTTTACCTTTGTCGTGTTGTGCACGTTTGTTAAGAACGACTTACATCTCTTTACAGACAAACCTTAGTTCATTGTGTCTCATAAACGAAGTTCCTATTTGTGTAAGAGAAAAAGAACAAACGGAGTACGTGTATTCACCAAGAGAAAACGCTGAAACCCGAAACAAAATTAATAATTTTTATTTCCTAGAATGAGATTACCGACAAAAAGAGTGAGAGCTTTGAAAAAATCTGTTACTTAATAGTAACACAACTTTTTTAAGAAAAAATTTGATAATTTTTCACCCTACTTTTTATTGCATAAAAATTCGATTTTACTTATTTAATTCTAAATGTATTTATTTTTTAAAAGATGTTATCATGCTATATCAAGGTGGAACGTGCTTTTAGAATTCGAGCAAGGATATCGCCGTCAATCCCCGGGTTACAGATGCATTTTAAAACATTGAAACGTATTACATGAGAAGTATTTTAAAGTTTTAACCGAAAGCTAATCAGTAACGTTGAGTTATTTCGAAAGCGGTTCAAACATAACACACTGCAATACCAAACTTGATTATTTAAGGAAAAATAAGCTAATGTTAATTATTTTTTTCGTAATAACGCGGACTATTGAGACTGAAAATTTAGTCTGTACACAAAATAAACATGCTCTCGAAAAGTTTTTATAAGGAACGGTTTTCGTGCGGAAATATTAAGGAATGAGCGAAGGGGAAAACAGTCTTTTTTTCGTAGGAACCGAAATGTGCCGAAACTGGAGCAGTGTATTAGATATATTTGGTGCCAGGATCCCTGGAACGCTTTTTGCATGTCTCCCCGGGGAGGCATTCACGTCAGGCATCCTTATTGCCGCCGTTCTCTCTGTCATACGCCGCTTATCATCTTCCGTAAGTTTGGGAGACGCAAAGAAAAGAGAGGAAGAGACTGGAAAGAGGGCTTTCCCCCTTTTCTTATATTAAGTCGTTTGCCAGTGACTAACCCCTTACGTTTTATTTCATAGTACTTCTACTCTACGACCGCCAATACTACGGTTTCCTCGTACGTCTTCCCTCCGCACTCCATTTTTCGCCCTTGAACTCCAGACTGAGTTTTGTGTTATACAAAGCACTGTAATATACTACTTTTCTAGAAATCGTTACTTAAATCTCCTAATTACATAACTTATTTCATTAGTTATTACATACGTTAATGCATACCTACCTAATTTACTGCATATTTATCTACTTGCCTTTGTTTCTGTTGTTAGGTTTCGCTGTATTTCAATGATTAATTTCTGTCAATTTGGTTTGATTTCTTTTATTTATTTTCATATTAAATTTCATAAATACAATATGAAATACATAAATAAGCAAATATAATAAACATAAATAAAATAAAATTATAAATATTGTTTGTTTAATTTCATTCGTTTTGTTTATTATATTTCTTTTTATTTATTTTTATTCTCTCTTTTCTATTTTACCCATGCTCTTTTACCTTCTTTTTACTTGGGCTGGGTTAGAAACAACGTTGGTGACTTGGCGGTGATTTACTGTGCGGTTAGATTTTAAAACCAGCAATAATTTCCGTTGTTTAACCATGTGTTGTGACTTCTGGGGGATTTGCATGAGCGGTAAAACTGAGTTGTCCCTTTTGAGCCTCGGTGGTACCCCGTATGAGGCGAAAGGTAAGAAATAGGGAGAGAAAGCAACAAGAATGAGAGAAAGAGACAGACATGGGTATATGTGGAGGGAGAGGGGGGGGGGGTCAGGGACTTTGGTGTTGTCTTGGCCCTAGCCATCGAGCATGTATGTGAACATGCAAGAAAACCTTCATTTACCTTATCTCCTCTCATTCCCTTGGCTTTGCTTGTTTTAAAAGGTGGCAACTTTTAAGTATGAATCTTGACAGGTCGTAGAGGAGCACACCTTGCAGTCGTAGCACAGTCAGCTCAACTCCTTCCATTCTTGTCAACCTGCCCCCGAAAGGGTCCTTGTACTCGTAGGCCAAAGACAACATTAGGAAGCTCGCCCTACTCGAGAAAGACGTTTTCCATAAGTACACAAAAATTTGGAAGTTTTAGAGAGGACCTACCTTCTTTACTTTTTCGCTGTTCCTTGCTTCTTCGGAAGCTACAATGGCGTGGATGACAAGGGTGCGGTTACCACCAACTTGACCTAACGCTGCCACAAAATTCGGGGCAATGTTTGGTAAGCATTTCAAGAAAGGTATGCTGAAAATTCCGAGGCTTCGCGTGTTTCTGGCCAAACAGCCAGAAAAAATGTATGGCTTCTCACTCGAACATTTCTTGCTTACAGATCACAGCGTGTGATGAATGGTAAGCGATGAATTTTATTGATAATGTCGTTGTCTTTCTTTTTCTTTTTTTTGGGTGCCACTTTTTAACGAAGCAGGAGACAGTAGTAACTCACACACGATAGTGAAGAAAGCTCCCCGAAACAGAAAAAGAAAGGATATTTGTCTGCTACACAGTACAGTACCTTTCTTCCCTTGGTTTGGCGTCTTCGCATCGCAATTCTCGTTATCCCTCGCGTACTTTAGAGAGGGAACTCCCGAAGCTTAAAGTATATGAGTCCAAGAGGAGTCGTTATAATAATGAGCATTTGGATCCAGCCCAGGAGCAACAGCAACAGACACAGCATGACGCAATATTCTTCCCTCCGAGACAGAAAAAAAAGAAAGAAAGAAACTGTACTAAATGACGAAAACATATTTTCATTCCCCAAGTCAATTCTGGGCAGAAATCTTAGGGGATTAATTAAAACCTTCTTCCTGGGAATGAAAACTTAAGATAACCCCTTTAGCTAGGCGAATCTTCCCGAAACTCCGAGTTTGTATGGACAAAGCAGGAAAGGAAAAAATAAAAGTGGAGAAAAAATAGTCTGTAATCAGTTTGTTATTACTTAGTCTATTTGAGTCCCTACAATTTGTAAAGGTAAAGACGTCCTTTCACAAAAAGGAGACGAATTTGTCTCTTTCAATTTGGTTATTTTTTCAAATAGTCTTAACGTTTCGTTAAAAGATTTCCCAGTGTTGGATCAAAATATTTATCGATAACTCTGTACCTTTTTACATTGGTTTAGTAAAATAGGAACTTAATGCTAAATATAGAAAAAAAACTAAATGGCTTCGTTCACGAATTGAAGTCGTTTCTCACAAAAATCTGTTTTTAAGCCCGCGCCTTTCATCGCAGGCTTTTATCTTCGCTAAAGATCTCTGATAATAGCAATTGCATACAGGTATACTACCATTTGTGTGACAGACCGAGTGTGTCTTACTTTCACTTACCCTTTTTCCCATTTGCCTGGCTACTATAGAACTGAACTTGCGAAGAGGAGTAGAAGAAAAAATAAAAAGGAAGGCAGAAAAGCTATTAAACTGATGTGTCGAAAGGGTACAGCATTGAAAACTTTGGGAGCAAGCTCCGATCACGCATACTGCATACGGTACGCATATGGGTACAAAGCGGGCTGATTTTTAGTACGTACATAGGAGCTTAATTTTTTTCTAGTGATTTTTTGTTTGCCTTAAAAAGCCTATAGAGCATACTGGTTAGATGTAAAATGTGAAAGAAGAAGGGGAAAAATCGGGGCGCTGGTCCTTGTCTGTGCCTGAATCCAAGACCGATGTTCAATCCTGAAAGAAAGCTTCGAGAATCAAGAGCGTACAGTACGTCTTTTTCATGCGAACCTGAAGCTTCCCTTGAGGCGCGTACAATAAAGGTGGTATTGTCACCTCTTTCCCCAAAACTAAACCCCTTTAGATCACCTGGGCGCCTCAGCCAGGGTTGCAGTCTTAAACCGCGTTTCCATATGTGAAAGTAGACTATCTTTTCGTAAAAACCACAGCAGTCTTAGTTCTTTTCGTTCAACATAGCTCGCTTTGGGCGCTCCAAAAATATTCCGTGGTATAGGCTACTAAAAAAAGAAATAACTTTTAAAAATCATATTCTAATTTTTATGTAGATAAATATAAACAAAACAGAAATAAAAAATAAAAGTAATAAAACAGCTAGAAATCTCTAAAGCTTAATTATAGCTTTTCGCTCTTTGAATTGCGTTAAAGTGGAATAAGGCTAAATTTTACAGGGTACTCGTAACAGATACTGAAGCAACGGACAACTGGAAAGTTTACTTCAGTATTAATGTCACATAAACAGTATTATTTAAGGCGTAAGTTCTTCTGCTTATTCGGAATAGGAAATTCCGGTAGTTGTTTTCCTGTCCTACAAGTCCTGCGACTGTGTAAACAGCTGTCTAATCAAGTTGATTAGTAAAAACTTGCTTTGAACGCAAATCCAACATTTTAACGCCCGTGGAAATTAGCATTAACTAATTTGGTGTTGAACGTGTTTTCACTTCAATCATTAGACTAAACTCTGTTGTACTTTTGGCGTAAATAGAGTACTTCCACTGAGTTATATTGTAATGAGAGACTGATTGTAAGATATGCATACTTGCGATGAACCCACAATGCATGGTAAGAGACGATTAAAACCTATACTGTTAATTCGTTACTCTCTATTAGTAGGCACATTAGCCTTTCTTAGTTTTCGGTGTTGCAGTGGTGTGTTTTCGCTAATGAGGATGTTTCCCCCGCTAGAAGGATGGCTGAATATGTTAATCACCCTTGGAAGAGATTAGATAATAAAACCTAGAGTTCGTAATGTAAAACGCGAAGCTCTTTTTTTTAAAAAAAATAGGAGTATTTTTTTATTTAAGTACCTAATATTTTAATGATCAGCCATTAACACCTCTAGTAACGTAACATTCCACATATACATTTTAATGTCTCAGTTTAAAGTTTTTACGTCCAGGTGTACACTAGCTGCAAGTCCTCCCTGCTCTAAAAAAATTGTTCTCTAAATTGGGGAGAACAGAACTCTCAGCGTGGGAAAATCTAGGCGACATTGACGTATCCAAACAAGCGACAGTCTTTCCTCTCTGTGTGGCTCCCCTATTTTCTGTTGCTACTTTTTCCGCTCATCGCTCCACTTCCATGTGTGGCTGTATGGGCCCTAGCAAAGAAAAAAGGGGTACAAGTTCCCATACCTGGTTACAGCATGTGCAGAAGCAATTCACCGACATCTCAGAACCGAAGCTAAGGGTTCCGTGGGTTCATCTAAGCATCCATTCAAGGTAACAGAAAAAAGCAGCGTTTCTCTACTTCCTTTTTTTTTCTCGTCCCGTATGTTGTTCTCCCTACCCCAATTTATCGAGACGGGTTGGTGTGATGGAACCAAGCTATAACCGTGGAAGGTGACAAAGGTATAGATAGAGAAGCCTGGGTCATTTTGAGCCCGAATAGCATTCATGAACCCAGCGTCTCGCTATGGCAAGCGAGCGCCGATTTTTTTTTCTTCCTGTTTTTGAAGTTTGTTAATACTTGGTAGAGAACGCTGGATGAAAAATGTAGTCAACAGAAAAGACGGAACAAGGTTAGGGATTTGTTGGGAAAAGGGTAGGAAATGTCAGTGAAGGGGATTGAAAGTATTGTGCATTGGCCAAAGTTTTGAACAATAAGTATTTTGGTTTTATGATCGAGTTACAATCTTGGGCGAGACACGGGGAGTTGTTTTGAACTCGTTGGGGCGGTATTCGAGCACTGGGAAGAGTTGAAGAGCGTAGCAGATGCGCTAGGCAGGAATGTGAGATTCCGTAAGATTGCTAGACAGTTTCCCATTCCCGCCTCGTAGCTTTTCACCTCTATGGAAGTTTTTACCTGTGTGCGCATCGTAAATCGACAGGTGATGGCCGTGACGATGGTGCTGTGGGGCCAGTTGGTCTTTAATTCCTATTAGATTCTATTCCTTAACCCCATTTTTCTTGACGTATTGCAATTTTGCGTGAGGTGCACTCGGGCCATCCCTCATTCCTCCATTTCCTCAATTTTCCTGCTCTCCGTCAGTCTTCACGTGCGAAATTTCCTCGCTTACCACGTACTCTCGTTGCCCAAAGGCAAACTTGTCACGAGTTCCGTAATGCTTCCCTGCTTTGGAGATTATTTTAGGTCTTTTTTTTAGAATTCATGCTCTAGTAATATTTTTTCGAACTTTAGTGCCTGTAGAAACGCATTTTTTTACACACGGCTCCTTACCTCTCATGTAAGATCTACTACTACAAAACTTCTGACACCTAGTCCAAAACTAATAAAACTCTCTTACAAGCGGTTTTTATATGAAACTACGGGTCCCCTATATGCGACTACATTCCGGTAAGTAACGGTTTACCTTGCCTACAGTTTTTGTCGTAAATTTAAGCCTACATTCACTCTCGAATTGTTATAAGGTTACAGAAGCAAGATCGTTGAGATGTTGTTCATTTTTTGGGGGAAATTCAACGAACAATCTTTCGTAGAAAAAGTAACAAATAAATCAATAAAATAATTAATAAAAAATAATAAAATTAACAATGTATCGCAAATTAAAAATGCATTATAAGACAACAACACAGTGATTGGCGGAAACCCAGCCTGGTTTTTCAACTAATGGAACAGACAATAAATAGAAATGTAAAATATTAGCTAAATACATCGATGTGATACAAATAATAAAAGGCGAAATATTTATCCGCATAGTGGAGGGAAGCCAGAACATCATGCGGGAACATCACAAACAAAATTATTTCCATTTATTTTGTGATGTTTCCGAAAATTAAAGGCTAAAAAAGAGCAAGGCCCCCTCTGGTATTAAAAAATATAATTAATAAAAATGTGTCCCGATGACGGCATAGCTCGTCTTTAAGCAATACTCACACAATTAATAAATACACTATATAACCTTTTTCTGCATTACAGTTATTTATTTACTTAAATTTATTTCATTTGCACTGTATTTGTTTTTTCCTTATTCATTTTTTAAAAGAATAATTAAGAAACAAAATTAACAAATCGAACCACTGAATTACTAAGAAAGCAAACGTAACTAACGAATTACTCAAAAAATACATCGGTTCATGTCAACCGTTATTTTGGAAATTATAAACAGATGGTTGCTGTTGGGGAAGAGCTCTGAAAAATGCAGTCCGGTGGTTGAGTACACCATTCTCGATGTGTTACAAGTTGCAGCGTGTGCCTGTACCGAACACTACAAGCTCGGAAACTTCATGAACGTGATCTTGGTCTGTGTAACATAGGAAGTTGGGTCGTTAGAGGTCAGTTGCTTGTCTGAGATCGGAAAGATTAGTGAAATTTTAGGGGGCCATGGGAAATGGCTCTGGCTCTTGACTTGCTACAGTTACTTGTGCCCGTACTGAAACTTTCGGGGACAAGTTCAACTCTCGGTATACGACTTGTGGGGGAGAGCAGCTAAGAAAGTCCAGTCAAATTGCAGTTTCCCTGGGCGGAAACGGGCAAAGGTTTAGGTTACGTGAGTCTAGTCCACTAAGACGTTTTCCGGAGCCACAAGTCTTGGCAAGAAAGCATGGAGCTTGTTGTTGATGGGTAGTTTTGCCTTTTAGGAGGCCAGGCACCTTACTTTGATGAGAACCGTGGTTAAAAAGGTGTATGCCAAAAATGCGCATTGGTGCGTGCGGATCATCAGGCACACCACACATAGAAGTGAGCCAGAAACACCACCAGAGTTGTGGAGAAATTTGTGCTTTTTTTCCATCTTTTTTCCTCCATTACAAAAGCTCTCGTAAAGTACAGATTCGCTTAGCTTTAAAGCAACGTGTGGCGAGAGTCATGCCAAATAATACGGAACCAGACCAAAACGAAAGATAACCCACGGGAGAAAGACACTTGACAATGTGGACGACGGGTAACTTTTTTAAAAACCCGTTTCTTTCTTCTTTTTTCTTTCCTTACCTTTGCCTGCATTGCGCCTATGCTGATGTGTTATACCAAGCGGTGTTTGTATCGCTTTTTTACCTTACCTGCGGACTTGCGTTACACGCAGCTCAGGAGGCATTCCTAAGAATGTGTACCGGTCACAGAAAACAACCAAACAGGTTTTTCTGAAGGGGATGATGCAGGGCTCGCGTAGAAAACGCTGACATCCTCATGTCTCTCCGTCAGACAGAGCGTTTCTTTCCGAGAAATGTTTTTGATTTGTTTCTTGTTTTTTTTTACCCTCTAATATCCTACAATTTATTTAGTGTTTCTTTGTGATTATTCCACTAATTTTTAGATTTATTTTTAGCCTTAGAAGCACATGTTTAAGGATCGTAATCGGAAGGAAATCTGAAATAAGGGACAGCCTATAGTGGTCCGTTGTTCGGAGCACTTCTCACGGAAGTGTCTCACGAGAATTGCGAAAAAAAGTTGTAAATTTCAGCAAAAAAGCGAGACCTTTTTTTGTTCGAGTGGTTTTGTTCGAATGGAATCTATACGTAATATTTCCATATTTGCGTATACTGAGTGATATTCGTACGATTTTCTTTAAGCTTTTTTGTTAAGTTGGTTACCGTTTGGAAACTACATATAATATAATGGACATATCTTTTATGCACTTTGTTACGTGTTCGCAGCTGTATTTCAGGATTTATCTATAAACAGGATTTTAGGATATTTTTTTGCCTTTCCTTGTTTTACCTTACATCGTCGTATTTCGAAGTTAATATTTTTCAGGTCTTTTACTTCTATATTTCTCATTTTTATATTTCCTACATATACATTTAACTGTGTGTTTGGTACAATGTTTTATTTTTATTCACATTTTAAATTTGTCTATCGTATAATTTATTTTTTCTTATATTGTATACTTGTATTTTACTTGTATGTCCAATCTGCACATGCGATTTAATGTTTCATTGTTTCTCGCTGTGGGCTAGACTTGGGCTATTCGCAGTTGTATTTGTAGCCGCACCTGTTACTAATTATCTTCCCGTTCCCTTGTGCACATGTCATTATCTGTGTTTTATTTTTGGGTATGATTTATATAAAATTGGTATAAAGACATTTTGACCACGGGGTTTGTTGTAAATAAATGCTTTTTTCTCGTCTTGTTTGATTTTGTTGTAGGTTTAGAAGCTAAAAGGTTGATGGAGTGATACGAGGTTGGGCTTATTTAAGCTGCGGCGGCCTACGGCAGATTTCACGCTGGTCAGCAGGAGCAAAGCAGCGAAAAGGAGGCTGAATCGGACCAAATCCCTTAGTAGATCGTGATCTGGGCCATTGATGATCAGTGGTGTGCAATGACCAGTCAACTTTTAACCCCCGCGGTCCGAGATCCATAACAGCGGGTGGTTAACCTTCTAATGATGCTGGCTCCAAACGGCGAAAGGGAAAGAGAGGGGGGCTAACAGAACAGTAAGGCCTGCCAGGCCCAAAGATTTTCATGCCTCCCGACCAAAAGCGAAAAAAGAAGGGAAAAGCCCTTAAAATCGAACAAAATCTGCCAAAGGAGGAGAGAGCACGAAAACTGAAAGTTTTTCAATTTAGTGGAAAAGTTTGTTTTCTTTCCTTTTGTGCACGTGTTTAATACCCCAATTCTTGATCTCTATATCTTGCTTACTCCTGAATCTCGTCCTTTTCAACTATTATTAAGTTTTCAAGGTGTCTTTTTCTCAAAAGTACAGTCAGTGGAGATGGTTATTGTTTCTTTGGGTGAATTGTTCCTTTTTGCAAGGGGGGTTATCCATTGCTCAAGGAGACGAAGGAATGAATGAGTTTTCGCGGGTGTTCTCATGAATATTCAGCTCTACCGTTGCGGTTTCACGACCACGACTGTCGCGTGCCGCTTTTATAACAGCAGAAGCAGCACGAGGAGTGAGGGAGCCACCTTGGTGGAAGAAGACTGACGTAAGAGTCAGGAGAAAAAGCTTTGTTGGGTCTTAGTGGGGGCTTGCCTCCTTTTCTTGCCCTTCTCTCACTTCTTCATAAAAGAGGCAAGTGAGAAGAGTCATTTGCATATCGTGCCGTACAATCCAATTTTGGGCCTTCCCTGCCTGGCTCCCTCTACGACTTACCACTTGACACACCAACTGCTTGGGCACTTTTTTCTTTAAATTTCTGGATTTAAATGAAAATCTCTCTTCCTCTCTCTCTCTGTTTCTCTCTTCTCTCCCCCTCCTTCTTTACTACCAATCGCTCACGTTCTCATTGCTTACTGATGGAAGCACTTTGAATTACTTCTCTAGGAATTCCTCAGATTTTTTCTTATTTTTTGGTACATGTGTATATGTCCTTAGTCACACTTGTTTCATTCTCATTGCTAACTTAGGGAACTGGTTAACTTTCTTGTCTAGGTATTTCTTTGGACTCTATATTTTCCTAATGCGTGTGTCAGGAAAGAGCAAATGCTAACCCTGGATATTTAAAAAGCAAAATATGTATGAAAAGAAGAAGGTTTTGTTCCATCGAGCGCAAAAGCTCAATTATTTCGTGAGTGACATACAAAATAATGGCGAAACCGGGCTTTAATCACTATCCTTGAGGTTTGTTATATAATGTTTCGTTATGCTGGAACTGACCTTCACCGCAATCAAAGGTTTCACCATATTGGGTAGTTGAATTAATTTTGTTGTAAAATTTTTCACGCGTTTTTCAAGATACAGGTAATGTGCGGGTGTTGACTGGAAAAGCAGGAGTAAATACTACAAATTGAGCTTAGTTTGCATTCAAAACGGTAGCCATGCGCTCTGCCACTGTAATGATATTCATGAATGTGGTTTCCAGTTATGCGGTATTTAGAACCGGGTCTTTTATTCAAGAAGACTTCGACATACGCGGTAGGCAGCCCGTGACGAAAAATCGAATACTTTCATTAATTCAATTTTTTACTACTGCATTAAAAAAGGACAAGCTGAGACAATTAAGTTCAAAGAGCAACGAAAATCATCTTGGTTATTTCATACCATATAAAAAATCGGTTTTCCTCCCCCTCCGCCTTTTTTTTCTCTCAAAAACTGAGGTTATGTGGTGTATAAATTACGTGGCTTACACCTGTTTCCTTCTCCCTTACAAAAGTAGTTAGCTTTCTCGCTTTCTCACAGCTCTTAACCTAGGAGGGTGCCGAAAACAGCATATCCAATGTCAAATTTCCGTAGTCTGACACACTCAGAGTAATGAGTAAGGTAAAGGAACGCAAAAATAGGCGTGGAAAGGGGACAAGAAAAGGGTCACAAAAGCCTAGTACTCTTTCTGGGACATTTTGCCCCCACCCACCTACCTGAAAGAGCGTGTATGTCAACATACTTTTTACAGTTTAAACGCACAGTTACCCAAAACCTCTCGGAAAAAAATCTTACCATTCCCCCACAACTGCAGGTTTTATATTACACGTGTAGCCGACTTAGATTACACACCCACGATGGTACTGGCGGTTCTGGTGAGTTGAATACCCTCCAGCTCCCTTTTTTCGAGTCTTTTATGCGTGTTTAGGGTGTTAAATGTTATATGCAACTTCCGGGAGTTGCACTTTTTTGTTTTACCCGAGCCGGTAGTGTTTTTTTTTTCCTTTTACAATATTATGTGATCTTTCGACAGTATCGGCATTGCACTGGTCACACCTGACGTCATGCACAGAATACGTCTCCCATTTCCCCCATTCACTTTCTCTCCCCCTTTTGCTCCTTCCTCACTTTCCATATCAAACGGAAATGGCAATAAGAAAAAGTCACGGTCAACGTGTTCTTTCGCTTTTTTTCCCCCCTTTTCCCTCCCCTGTATGTTAATGCAGTACATCTCTGTGATATGACAGTGTACTGTACGTTACCTCTCCCTGATAGAGATATCAATGGAAGTGAGGTACATCTAAGCGTGCGGCTTGGCGGAAAAAAATGATTGTCCATGCAGGATGTAATTTAGCTAGCTTTATTAGCATCGATGTTGCAACGCTCCAAAGAAAAAGAACGAAAGATTTTGGCTAGGGTACCACCAAACGTCGCCAATCGAAAGGAAGCGGGGGTTTATTTATGGCCATGGTTATATACCGGGTAAAAAGAGGGGAGAGGGGGTTATTTAACCTTATTTCTGTTGGGGAAAAGGATAGAAAATAAGAGAGAGGAAATCTATGAGTACGAGGCTGTATGTAAGTGCGGTACATAAGGTGAAAGATGGCTAATGCGGTCAGCGCAAGGTTCGTTATATATATACCACTGGAGGCCATTATGGCTTTTTAATCAAATCAGCTGCGCCCCATACAGGCTAGCAGGAGCGAATATCCCCCTCATACCCCCCACCCTCGCCAGCGTCTCCCCAGAAGACTTGGCTTGAGCTACGACTTAAGTCCAACACCACTTTTATAGATTTTGACGATATATCGTAACTGACCGTAATACTTTATGACTGCACTTTATCGAATAGGAAAATTTACGAAAGTTTCACCCTAGAAACACCCAGATACGCTGCATGAGCAGAACGGTCTTAATGTGATTACGTACGCGTAATTGAATACCACCATACCCGCAAGAAATTTTTACATTTAGAATTACAAATTCTACAAATTTATAAAAAAATCAGGGAAACGAAACTTTTTCGTACTGTTTTGCATTTTTTTAGCAAGTATATAATTCAAATGTAATTTACAAATACTCTGTAAATTAAAATTTATAGTTACGTAATTTAAAGAAATAGAAGTTTGCATAAGTCACTAATAAAATGATTTTTAATTATATAGTTTATGACATGTTTGTGAAACATAGTAGTTCTTTAAGAGACATTATAACAAGAATTTGGGTGCAATTAAATTTAGTTAAAGTGCAGTGACGTATTCTGTACAAATATTCAGTTTGAATGCAAGTTTCTCGCCGTTCTGACATTATCTTAGGTAGTTTATTTAGTGTCATAAATAATCGATTCTACGAACTTGTTGTTTTTAGGATAATAAATAAAACAGAGTGACCCTAGTATCTTTATCTAATTATCAGTTCATATATCGATTAACAAGGACACTTTAAATTGAGAGGAAACTTTGACCGTACTGGATACATCCTTCCTTTGTACGTCCGTACAATCGAAACGCTCGGGAAGTTTAAACTATGTAAGTTCCTCTCGTATTTTAATTCAATACTACCATTTAAAGGGTGGCAATGAGCTCTGCTCACACCGAGATATAGTAAAAAAAATACTACCATTTAAAATTTCCCATGAAATATTGTTTATCTATCAAAGAACACCAATGCGTTATTGACCAGTTCTTCTTAAGTTTTAACTATCGGTAGACTAAAAGATTATATATTAGTGAGGTTCGCTTAAATATATTTCGAATCAATTGTTAGTCTCACTTTTTGACTACTTTACTATTGTACAAACGTTTCCGTGTATTTTAATATTGGCTATTTGACGTCTATGGTAACGGTTATTTTGCAGACATGTTTTAAGTTTTCGATGATTTTTCCTTCTTCTCTACTTTTCGGGACTTGTTTACGACGACATAACTTGCGGTCCTCCAAGATTTACTCGTTTCGAATAAATATGACGAATTAGAATGCGTAAGGTAAACCGTTGGCAGCAGGAAAGTTTTCCCTACGTCAAGCTTACAGTTTTAATGAACGTGCAACCCGTAGGTTTGGTCTGTGACGGGTAAAGGCAGGGCCAGGAAGCCTTGCTTAGATCTTAACGAGAGATGTATAACACACGTGTGGTTCCCTTTTACCTTTTAATGAGCACAAAGGTACAGACACTGTTGTGGTACCTTCCCCCAACCGTCTTTTTGCCGCTCACTCGGGCTCCGAAGGAGAAACGTTCCAATGTTGCAAAGGACGAGGGAAACTTTTTCCTGTTTGGTCCGACTTTGTTGTTGTGTTCGTTTGGGGCATTGCATGCCCGAGCTTTAATGTTGCAATAGGAAAACAGTTGTGCAGTTAAGGGCACCAAAAGCTCGCAAGTGTGTCCGTATGCTGGACGTTAAAATCCTTATGTGCGGCTGATTGCCATGCAGGTCGAAGCCTCCGTCTGTGTGTGCTGCCGAGGAGGTCTAATTGGCTGGGTCCTTTCTGATGATGAAGATCCTCATTAGGCACTGAGACTGGACTTCGCAACAGAAAACCGTATCCTGAACATTAAAAATTTTCCCCCCTTGGGAAAAATCGAGTTGAATCCAGAGCTCTTTCAATTTACACAAAAAAGCTTCCAATTGGGATCTAACCGGTATTTTTATTCTTCAAATGAAGGTTAAGGCTCAGTCGCAATTTACTTATTTCGATTAAGACCTTTCATACGACAGCGGGAAATGCTCTTCGTACGCACTCAAAGTTCTCGCAAACCCAAATTGTACGAGAGAATATGTAGGTTAGGTAGTAGAAGGATATATTGTCAAATTAATGTGTAACGGACTTCCAAGGAAGTAGGGGAGATCTTCAGAAAGATCATTGAAACGCACAAGGACTTAAGTTTGGTAAGATTTTTTTTCTTTTTGAGTGACAGAGCTCTCGTCAAGGTATTTTCAGTTTTTCTAAGCGAAAAAGGAAACACGACCTAGAAAGGGAAAAATCGTCCAAAAGGGAAGTAGTGTTACAGTTCAGAAAAGGGGGAAAGAAAGAATTCGAATCCGTTTCGCATAGCGCCCGTATATTCAAGTTCCTCAATTGTCACTCAAAAAGTGTCGCTCTCCGAGTTTTTAACTGACAGCAGCCCCTTAAAAAAAAGACTCAAACGAAAACTCGGTACCTGTAACCTTGTAAGGTATTTAGATCCATTTTTCCTCTGGCCCCTGTACCCGTTTCTCCCTTGTATGTTCGCTCTATGCCTTGTTCGTTGTTTCCTTATCAGACTCCACCACCTAAAAAGATCTCATCTGTTACATTTAAACCGGATAAGAGGTAGTATTGCATAGCGATTGCGTGACGGACGCGGGAAGAGCTTAATGGAAGACCCTACGAGAGGGAAAAGAGGGGACCTTACGCGCTTGTGCTGAATTTGGGGACAACCGTTCGCTATAGAATTCCTCAAACCCTTAGTTCACATTGGTCCAGTATCTGAAACCGAAAGTGGGTGAAAGGAAAACGTAAACGTGCAAGAAAAAAGCAAAGGAAGAAGCTTTAAAAATATGAATAGTACAAACGTGGAAAAGAAGAGGAGAAAAGGAGGGTAAGGGGGTGTTATCAGGTTTATTCTGTGGTTTTTTAGTGTCCTAAAAAAGGGTGGGAGGTAAGGGGGGTGATCTTCGTACTCTTTTAGCCCCCCAAGTTGATTTAACCCTCTATAACCCCTATCTGAACCCTCTCTAATACCATCCTCTCCCCCACAATCACATCAAAAAGTTTTGATTGACTAGGGAGGCGTGGTGCTGAAACAAGCTTCCGTGGCGCGGATGAAAGAGTTGGAAATTCTTCATGCAAGCTTAGGTACACACTCCACATGCGACAATTAGGGCGCATTTTGACTTTTTGACGCCCACCCCCTACTTACTGCGGTGAAGCGGGAAAGCAAACTTACCCTTTGGTGGGTAAGAAGGACAGAAAAGGGTAGGGGGAGAAAGAGGGTTAAGCGGGGTGTCACGATACACCTGTGTTACCTGAATAATTTATTTTTTTTCCCTGTTGTGCAGTTGACAAAGCCATGTGTGTTCTCAGTTATTTCAACAAAATTTTTAACATAACAGAAATTCTTTATTTTAAAACAATCTTTCATTAAACAAAAATTCTTAATTTTCCAAAAAAAATTATGTTACAATAACTTAATTACTTAATTTTAGAGAAATTATAATTCAACTTTACTTGTTGTGATTCGCAATACATAACTTCATTTAATAAAACTTCAGCTCCATTGAAATTCCCACTTTTCGATTTTCAGTACGACAAAGTAACTAATACTGACACTTAATGAGGAAGAAGGGATAGGCGAAGAAAATGTAGGAATATGTGGAGTTAAGCTGAATTTTTAGATCGTGAGAATTTGGCGAATACGCGATAAGAAAGTGAAAACAAATTAATGCGTTTGTAATGAAATGGATTCCTTCCCCTGCTGTAGTAATTCAAACTGGATGGTTGAGCATTCCAGTCGTACACGAAAGGAAAAATACAAATTTTAGCTGCCAGTAGTGTTTAAACCAAACAAAACCAGATCTACTTCGAGCTTTTAGACGTCGGCCTAGTTAGTTTTCCTCCATAGCCTTCTTTGTAGTGTCTATTCTTTTCCGTTTTTTGATAAACTAAATTCACACACTCTCAATACGACAGGCAAAAGATTGAAAATGCGTGTATGGCTGAGAATAAGCGGCGAAATGTTAGCAAAACGGAGTAAATCACGACTGTAAACTTGTAACGCCTTTCTTCAGGGTCGTTCTACCAAAACAAAAGAGAACTCAGAGCCTTTTACAAATTTATTTCCATTCGCGCCAAAGCACCTCAGGTGCAGAATGACACGCAATCCAATAATCCATCGTAGCTGCGTAATACTTTCAACATCTCAGTGCCAAACTTTGCCCGAAACACTCTCGCCTAAAGGAACAAATCTAGAGAAGCCCAATTACAAAAAGTTTCTCTACGAATTATTTCTTTTATACTTTAATCTCAAAATTTAACGGTTTTGTCCACGCTAAGACTTACACTGTAAAACGTGTGTTTCAAGCCTACCTTTTCAAAGATCCATGTTCAAGCCCTCTCTAGGAAGCTCATGGGAGTGATTTGACTCAAACTGTATCTCAAGCTCCAAGGTATTAAGCCTTCGATTTTGCATACAGTAGGGGGAGTCTTATACCATGGGAGTAACGCATCAACCCCTTTTCCGTGAAATACTGTGAATAGTTATGACTTTTCGAAAAGGAACGCTCTGGAAAATCTAATCAGCTTATTTTATTACCCTAGCAAATCTTGCTTATCCCGTTTGAATGTTTTGTGTTGACTAGTGATATTTTTCAGTAATCTTTCTTTAAAAAAATCCGTATATTTTTTATTATTCCGTAGTTTGGCCAAACGCCTTGCTTTTCAGCAAGTCGGGGCACCGAGTACAAATACTCTGGACCAGCCCAATCTCACTGCATCTTGTCCCATAATTTGGTGCGGCAAGTACTTGCTAGTAGCGTTGGTAACAAGCTGGGCGAGTTGACAAGCTGTACTGGGGTAACCGCTGTCCCCTGTTTGAAAAAAAACGGCAATGCATAGCTATGGCAGTTATTTTTGCCCTTCTGAAAGGGGGGTAGTGATCGCTCCGGAAAAGCAGTGTTGTTGCGTGGTGGTATGGCCGGGGCGAGAGAAGCAAGTAGCGACGTAGAGACAGCGAGATGGCTTTGGTATTGATCGCCAGGTCTTGCGGGAGAAGAGCGACGATGTTGAGAGTCGGTGGGATCTGAAAAGGATGCTGCTGCATGGCATTGGTATGCAGATGAGCTCGCTCTGACTCCCTTCCTTTCCTTTGGCTCCCTTTATTCTTCTTAGAACCTTAACTTCTCATCCCTCCTTCCACCCCTTTTACGCTATCTTGAGATTTTTTCCCATCTTAGCCACGGCCCGGATGCTTTGTCATCAAAATTACGTGAGGGTTATCAAACTGGAAACTTTTTCGTCCCCCTTTTGCCCCCCCACTAAATTGGCTCCCAGATTTCTGGGACCAAGTTATGGCAATCCAAAAAGTCATGCGGTGGCGAATCATTCGTGAGACTATCCTTTAAAAAAATATTTAAAAAATATATGATAACAGTATTCTTAATATAAACAATTATTCTTAAATAAAATTATTAATAATATTTATTGAAGAGAACTAAAGAGTATCCCGAATATAAACATTCTAGATTGACTTTCTTTTTTTTAAAAAAAAAACTAAAAGAAAAGAGAGAAGAAAAGATGATAAGGAAGAAAAAAATCGAGTATGGGACATGAGACAGGGATTTACTTGCGGAAACTTCTTTCCTTCGTCAGAAGGATCCTCATTCTGGGGGTACCGCCCTCTATTTCTTCTTGCGCCTTGTCCGGGATTTATTTTCTTATTTTATTTATTTTTTGAATGCGTCCTACTCGTTCTCCGGGCAACAAAAGCTGCACATTTCTATGCAAAACAGGCGACGCTCCTCCGTCAAGCCCTTGTTTCTTCAATTGGATTTGACTCCTCCCTCCACGGAGCCCGCCTTCTGCCTGATTCAAAAAGTAGGGGCAAGCTTAATTCTTCTTCCCCCGTCCATTTTTTGTGTGTGTGCTACAGACTTTAAAATCTTAGAACTGGTAGTAATCCCGTACTGCTCCCCCTTTTTTCGCTCTAGTTTAGCGTTCTATCGAACTTAATGGCCCAACGAGGCGGAAAGAGCACAAAACCTAACGGCTATAACGCCTCCTCGTACTTGTACACTTCGTTTCCCTATCAACCTATTGGATCTCTCCCTCGCTTGTACACAAGGAAGTTTGTGGTGCATCGTTGGCAAATGTCTCATTACAGGGGCGAGTAATCTTAGTGCCAGGATGGCAAATGCATTGGGAAAGATGTGGGTTTCAAAGATTATTAGTGATAGAAGGAACTGGCGTGTCCAAACGCCCTAATCCCCCGATTATGCACAATCAATGCAACGTGGCACACCAAATGGTATGCATCTGCTGCCCTTGTGGTTTTCAAGCATGTAATAAGCGTCAAAGAAAGAAGTCCAGGTTGGGAGGTTGCAGAGTAATGCGTTGCGAAGCGGAGAATATTAAGTGTACTCAGGGTTAAGCGTTTATTTGGCTTACGGTAGAATAAGAGTAAAAGAGGCGAATGCAACAGAGAAATGTATTCATCACTCAGTAAGTTAACGAAAGAAAATAGTACGCATTTTTTAAGACGTTATGTCTCGTTGGAGAACAGCTGTCAATAATCAGAATTATCCGTCGCTGAAAAAAGTAGAAAATTGCCATGAAAAGAAAGACTTTTGTCTGTACTGACTCCGTGCTCGTAACAAAAGCTGTCTCTACTATACACAATATTTCACAATATGAAAGCTCAGAATATTTCAAAGAAAAAAGACAAAAATTCTCAATGCCTTTTCCATGCTTGTAATGAATTTGCCTTTGATAATCTCAAAATTTCTTGATAAAACAATTTTGCAGTATTTATATTGTATTCTTTTTCCAAGGTTTTGCAGGCGGTTTTACTTATTCACAAAGCGGTTTGCTAACTTTGTCTCTAAACCTTTTTGTTTGTTTATACGCATTTCTTTGACTAAGAAATTTTATTTATATTGTTCTTCGCATTTTTCAGCTAATATTTCAACTCCATTTCACTTGAGTTGTGTTTTAAAAACAATAGTAAAGAAACCCTGGGACCCTATCAGTGATTCTCAATAGGTAGATGTTGCGCTGGCTAACACAGTTTCAGGGTAAAGGTCACGTTTAATGCTGACTTCAGTGAGTCGTACAAGATTCAGCGAAACCTTAAGAACACATAGGCCTCTATAAACATTATACGAATAGTTAAAACAGCTAAAAGCTTGTTTAGAATTTTGCAACATGAAACGTACAGAGCACATTCAACGAGTGGTTCGTTTACTTACAGATTAATAGGATATTATCTTTTCCGTACCAATATACACTGTAAAACGTTTTCTATAGTCATTTTCTGACAGACTTCTCCCACTGTCATTTCTGATTAGAGTAAGTTATAGCGAAAATAATGAAAAATGCATGAAAGGAAAAAGTTGAAAAAAATAACGATACAAAAACAAGGAAAAATATAAAAAGAAAAAATAATACAAGAATAAAAACTTTAAAGAATTAGTTTAAAACAAATGAGCTTCCGGAGTAAAGTCGAAGGAAATATGAAATACTAGTTCTAAAGCACAACAAACCTAATTCTTGCAACATTTGCCCTTGAATCTCACGCGAAACATAAAAAGTTCAACTACAAACGGCTTAAATTATATTTACAATGGTAAAACTAGTTTTTTATTGGCCTGGGTAAAAAGTGATGAAGAAGCTCTCGGAAATCGCCTCCAAAATTCATAGTAGTTCATTTTAGAGTAGGGAACTTGCAGGTCAAGTTCGAAGCACGCGTGTCGACAGGCTTTTGGTGGTGTCCTACAGCCGGCATTACAAGATCCTAGGGCCTTGGCTCAGCTGAAACCGAGTTAAGCTACTGGCTGGTGTATCAGGCGTGTTGATGCTCGGTTGGAAGAGAACGGGGGAAGAAGGGGGTCGTCAGTCTTCAACTTGTGTGTATCTGCTTCTTATGCTTCCACTGCTGCTGTGGCTCGCTTTAGCTTCTAGTTTGATCCTCATTACCATTGCTAATGTCCTGCCTACTCGCACCGTATCTCATTCATACTTTTGCATAGAAAGCAGGTTGGGGCGTCGACTTAGCATGCCGGCGCCGTCTCCGGGGCTCTATTCCGTCCTCGGGACGCGACCAGACAAGGTCGAAAGCCCCCCTTCTTTGCAACAATATCAGCAATTTTCTGCACAGTTACTGACTTTTTTTCTGGCCTCGCTACGTGATATTCGCACCTGAAGTTCCCGTGACCGTTGACACCATAAGTGTGGACTTAGCAACCCCCGCAACCGGGCTCGTATTCCTCTGAACTTGTTGGTCGCTGTATTGTACTGTATTCGTCCCTGAGTGGCGTTGGTGTCGCTGTAGTAACAATACACATGTGTTAAAAGTGTTCTGCGGCCTTTTGACTTCTGTGGATGGGGTTCCTTTCAATGTGTTGTAGCCTAAGTGACTTTGACGGGAATTTGTTAGTTGAGATTTACGGGGGAACGCTGTCTTTCTGAGTTTGCTGTTGCGAAATCTTCCTGGAATTGAAGCCATGGCTGCGATCACCCAAGTCTGTGGCAAAAATGGTCCTATTTCTTGGAATCAGACGAAAAGGAATGAAGAGCTTCAATAATTTGGCAACTTGTTATATAGTATCCGGGAAACACCATAGTTTAACGTAACGTTTGGCTCTTTTTTGTCAAACTAGGAACAAAGCAATTGTGAGTGTATAAGACTTAAGGTCAGCGGGTGCAAGTTAAGGTTCTTTTGTATACAAATATTTTGGTTGTCTGTCGGCTAATTTGGTGGCCATGTAAGACTACAGACTTAAGGAGGAATACCTGACTTGTGTTGCTGAGCAAGCACGCGGCAAAAAAGGCGTTGTCTATATACGTCGAAACTTCGTTCTGCACCCAGCCCTGCAAATAAGTTTCGCTTTTCAACTTGCAACTTCGTCTAGTCCGTTTTCTTGTAACGAGTTTTGTTGTCCTGCTTACCACTCTACCACCTGTTATTTTTGTCCTAGTGTATTTTAACTTCATTATTTTTTTAGAGACATAAGAGTTTCTTTCTAATGTAGTCCAATAAAAGTGGGGATGCCACCATTCCAGTTTAACAGCTGACTCTCCTATGTCTTCGGGAACTTACCGAGTAAAACTTGGTCACCCAAGTGGGAAACCAAGGCAAACAAACTAATTAGGTTATTGGGGATATAACAATTTCAAAGTATAGAAACATATTTCCAGGATTGAAGTGCCACAGTACCACAAAGATAAAAAGTTCCTGATGTCTTTTTGGCTTCATTTTCCAAAGAAATCGAGAAAACCACAAGAAGCCTCGAGAAAGCTTTGATTCTAAGTGCACACACACACAAAAAGAAAGTTAGAATTCCAAAGCGCGAAGGAACTAACAAGGAAATTCATCATTTGTACGATCAACCGTGTTGATAAAAGTACAGAAGACAGTTTGTTGCTACGAAATAGAAGAGAAAAAGGGGAGTCTGAAATTTAGTGCGCCTCTGCTGCAGTTTTTTCTAGCCATAAATATTCCCAGTTATTTAAACCACAGCGAGTTATTAGCTATGGGGGTTAAAAAACAAAAGAATTGGTGCGTATTATATATCTCCTACACGCAAACAAGCGCTTCACACACAGAGGAAGATCTCTCTGACCCTCATCTTACCTCCAGGGGGATAAGACACGCCCCCCCTTGGCGAACTAGTTACCCATTTTTTAAATTATTTTTTTGGCCAACTTAACTCATGAGAGTTATTTTCAACACAGCACCTAGACACATCAGAGGATACCGCAAAGTGTGATACGTGCAATTATCTATTATCATTATACCGTGTTTAGAGGGGCGCCAACATCACACTTTGGCGCTACGTACAAGTGGACCATCCCCGTCCGTCCGTCGGGTTAATTAAAGTACGTATTTAATAGTAGGACATTATTCGTTTCTAGTTAGCGAAATCGCCCGGGTTTTCTTGTGCTCCCCCCGATATAAAACTATGCTTAACTTTTTGTGCTCTTTTTCTTTTGCAACGTTTCGTTGCGCTCGAACCTGAAATTAGGAAGAAGTTGTTGTTTGGGGAGAGGTTTTTGGTGGGGCGGAATAAAGTAATCTGAAAAACAAGTTTTGACTGATGACTGATTAATTAGACAGGTTTAATGACGTTTGTTTCATTGACTTGCCAATTACTGCAGTTGGCTAGCTGGGGAGAGGATGGAAATCGGAGATAACAATACACTTCTTCGGAAGTTAGCCTTGTAACTTGTTTAAGGCCCTCAAGGAACGATTGACCAAGAAACCCTTTCTTTTCTTCCTCCCTTTTTTTAGCACAGTTAACTTCGTTTTCTTGCCGAACAAGAAAAAAAAAAGAAGATTAAGGTCTGAGAAGTTTTCCCAAACCTTTAAGAGCGCCTAATTAGCGTTTAACTTTCCAATCGTAAGATACAGACACCTGCATTTCTTTGAAACTTGCGAGCTCACTTTTCTCTAGATCAATTTGATAATTTCTTTTCTCTGAAAGAAATAATAAAAGTTGAACATGTTCCCATTTTTCCTCGTTTTTTCCCATTTTTGTCCAGTTATGGAACAACTCATTAAATTTAAAGTAGAGCTGTACTTTGATGTCTTATTTGATGGTTGCTGGATTGAATTTCTTTCTGTCTTTTTGCGTATCTTTTTCTTCAGCAATCACCTTTTCCACCCTTTCCCTCCCCCTTTTTGTTGAATACTCAAAATAAGGCTCTCTTAATAGCGTATTGTTGGCGAGGGAGACAATAAGGGTACCCGGAGCGTCCAACAAAGTTCTTCTAACCTAGCGTGCGTAGGTGTGCACGTGCAAGTCATGCGTGTATGAGATGATGAGGGTGGCAATTAGAGTGAACTGGGCAGACAGGTGGATTATAAGGGAGGGCACACATAAAAAAAAAATACTAGAAAAGAAAAGAAACTGTACTTGGGGTTCTTCTAGGAGAGCAGGTGCCCTTTTGCTAATGTGTAAACTAAACTGGCTATGGAGCTTGGTTTGGTTTGGTGTTCTCGAACAGTTTTCGCCCTTAACAGTTATAAGGGGCCAGGTGCTCAACTTTTATTTCTTTTTTTGTTTTCAGTTTCAATGTTGCTTCTGCTGTGGTCCAGTCCAGTCTTGGATGGGGCTCTCTTTCTCATTTCCATATATGCCACACTTTTATTATATAGGTGAGGGAAGAAGACGAGACGTCAGCAACCAGCACAAGACACACGCTCGAGCATAAATACAACACACATTGTTACCCCAGAAAAAAAATATAAGAGAGGAAGAAAAGAAATAAAGAAAAGGAGAGAGAGGTCAGGTCGTTTCCAAGCCGTGGGCAAAAACAAGGAAATTTACGTGCCACTCCCATATACAGATGTCTCGAACAAGGCATGGAGAGAACTCCTTCCTTCAATTGCGCATACTTCCAACCATCTTGTTACACAATTTAATGGGACTTTACGACGGACTTGGTAGAACTAACTTGACAGAGTTAAGTTTCCTCCCTTTCCTTGGGTTCCTTTCTTTTATTGTAATTTATGTAATTTCTGGGGATTTTCAAGTTCCAACGAAATGGAAAAGTTGATTATTGCTATTTAGGGAGATTTGAACATATGCGTGTAACTCTTTTAATGTTTGTAATTGAGCATTACCCATTGGCTAAGGTATACACGGGGTGAATTATGATTGAAAGGGAGGAAAGTAGCGGTTAGGAGAGTTCCTTTCTTGTTTCAAAGGGCTTTTGGGAGAATGCGGAACCCTTTGGAGCCTTCATATCGCTAGAATCAACGTTTATTTATTCATTTAAGTACTTTGTTACTTTTGTTTTACTTTCTGTTAAAGACAGTGAAAGAAATTGTCCTCTAGGCTCCTGGCTAAAGGATGATATTTCTATTGATTACGGGTGTTTTAAATTTTCACTGTCATCGAGTTGATCTTTTGGTGAAGTGCCAAGTTGTTCTGCAAGCTACGGGAATGGGAAAAACGTGTCGATTTGATAACTGAGTAGGAGTTGTGGAACTCGAATCGTGTTGATCTTTTAATTAGTAGGCTTTGCAGCTAGTATTATTAAAAATCAACAGAAGCTAACTAACCACCTTGAAACCAAGCCTCAGTTTTCTCTGTCTTTAAAAAAAGAACCAATAAACTGCCGATAGCCTTGTATTCTTAATTCATACTCATTTCTCCGGTAGATTTCCTAATTGGCACCATACTTTCGATAAGTTTTCAACTGGAATCAAGGTAACGTGCCAAGATATAAATTTACAAGCAAAAATAGGAATTGTCGACTTTCCAAGAACTCGGAACAGAAATTCTTGTCACTGTCTAGCTCCTTTTTTTTCTGTTTCCTCGCACAAAATACGGCTTCTGTAATCCTATATACATATCAAGACCGTTAAAGTCACTTTAAGTGAAGATTTCGCAGACAGGTCATTTTGCCGGGACTATTTATTAATCTAGTGAAACTAGACGCCCATCACAGTAATAATATCACTCAGAATTCCACTGAAGAGAGTTAAAGCATAACAGTGCCCATTTTAGCCTTGTATCATACGTTCACTGTAATGCAAGAAACTAAAAAAAAACTCCATTAAGGATCGTCCACCGCGTTCAAGAGTCTGCACTTAGTCGAATTAATTTATGCACCATGCTTTTAGCTCCCTTGAGCTTGTTATACAGTTCCGCCAGCTAATACATGCTTCTGTGATGGTTAGTGGACTGCATTGGCAAAGAAACCTAGGTAGTAAATCTGAAAAGAGCTCAACTGGATAACTGCTGATTCAGTGCGAGTTGTTTATAGGAGATCGCCCCCTCAGAGCTTTTTGCCCACCAGCTAAACCACTTCTTCAATGTATACCCAGTACCAGCATTTGGTTGACAATCCTCAGGAAAACTTTCCTTTTCCTTTACTGGTATCAATGGCGCGTATTTTTTGGCCGTTGGGGGAAGATCGTGTGTGTGAAGACTATACAGGGCCGAAGAAGTAGTGCACCACTGAAGAGAAACAGCCGCAAAAATCTCACCATGTGTTATTCAGTCCATTTTCCTGAAAGCTTTCTTCGATTGCCCAGAGTAGTGTAACCTCTTGGACACTCGCAAACTGTAAACACTTTCATCAGCCAATCTTGTCCTTTCATTCTGGGGAGCTTTTTTCTGAGAGTCGCCTGCCATTAACCAAGCTTTTGCCCCCGGATGCTTCTTTTTACGTTATCCATAAACATAAACAAGTATTTACCCCATTAACCCCTCCAGCTTTGTTGCTTGTCCCGCAATCCCCTGCTTAACTATCTTTCTTTTCTTTTTTGGGGGCAGGGGGTGGGTTAGTAGGACCGTTTTGCTTTACAGCAATCCATGTTCCCTGTGCTATTGCATTTTTTATGGAGCTAAATATCATGCTTTAAGCCCAAGATCACTTGCAACCGCACACAAGCCGAGTATGCTGCTCGAAACATGTTTTTTATCATTTGCGCCCATCGTGAGAGTGTGATTAGGAATTCAATCAGGTGTTTAGAGCGAGACGCTGAATTATTTGCCTTCCGAAATCTGCTTTTGGAATATTATCACGGGATTTGTTTTCAAATTTTATGTTTGTCTTATTTTATTCTTTTGTAGCTTTTGTTTATGTAATATATTATATTGTGTATATACAGTATTGTAAATGTGTTATATTATATTATATTGTCTTATATTCACATTTCATTTATGTATTTATAATTAGTCTGGTAATATTAATAGCAATGCCAATCAAAACAACAGACGAAAGCGTACGTGAGCTTCATACACATAAACAAAATCTAGTTTTTTCACTTAACAATTATATTTTTTTATTAAGGTAAGCTTCAAAAGATTCTTAGATTTACTTTATTTTACAATTTTATGATTATCATGTTTCATTAGTTTGGAGTTATATTTACTTAAAAATGGCATTTTAGTTTATTTACATTTACTTGATTTACTTATTATTTAGTCCGCTGAGGTAACTAGAGTGTTAATCTAAGCAATGACAGAAATAAATTGGTGACAATAAATGAAAGCGTACGTGTATTTCCGTACACACAGATTAATATTTAATGCTTCTTTGCTTTAAGTTGTACAGTTGTTTTACTTATTAATTGTTTTTACGTTACTATATTTCTTTCCTTGTTCCTTTAAGAATCAACGTAGGCTTTTGGCTCTTACTGGTATCTTATATTTCTTGTAGCTTAATCTCTTACAGTGATTGGCTATTAATTTATTAAAACCCAATCTCACTCGTTCTTCACTAATTTTTGCTATAACACGTTAAATTTCGTTCCTTCTTAATTTCCTCTCATGGCTTATTTTACTCCGTTAATGTTTGTTCGACATTTAATAAAATTATTTTAATTCATTAACATATTCTTTAAAAAAAGACACTTTCTTCAATAAATCCTATTTTAGAAAAAAACTATTTACTTTTTCATTTCGCCTTTTTTCGAAAAAAGGTTCGTGTAGCGTTTATTAAAACTTTAATTTTTTGCTAGTTAGTTTTTATTATTATAATTTTTTGCGGACAGGAGGGTGGTTAAAATTAAAGCTTAAAGTACGGCAAACGGGTGGTGTGGATTTGTCAGGTTTCAGCACCGCGAGCTAGCCACGGTCTTCTCACTCGCTTTTCTTGTTGCACCACGCCCCACTGCACGCATTGCATTGAAGAACTTGATTGGATTGGCACGACAGGGAGTCTGTGTTATGGGGATGTGTGTATGTTGTGGGGGCCCCCTCTGCACCACCACTCCATTATTCCACTCTTATGGATGCTGCAAAGGATGCCATTCACGCTGTTGCCGAAGATTCCGGACCAAACCCGTAGGGTAAGTGACAGTTCTCGTTGGGAAAATTTCACACCTTCGTGATTCAATAGCTCCCAACGTAAAAACCTTCCTGGTATTCGTCCTTGCTTAATACTCTTTTCCCAAACACATCAATGGAAAAGGGGGGAGGCTGCCGGGAGAAGAGTAAAGAAGTTTGGGGGGATTAAAATCTCCGCCGCAAAATCCGGTTTTCCCATTACCCTCAGCGACCGTCCATGTTTTGCCAAGCCTGCTTTCTGACACGAAGATGCACTCGGCCCAGGCACGTGGCTCTTATTGACAGGTTTCATAAGAACAGATTGGCCATCTCAAAGTTTGAAAAGTTACAGAGCCCTCCCGGGCCCAAAGGACGCCAAGGTGACGAGCTCTGAAACGCGCAGGGATTTTGGGTTAGAGGATCATTAGGTATACGTGCCTAATGAAGCACGTAATGAAGGGGAACGGGGTTGATAAGGGAGGCGTGAAAAGTGACAATGAGAGCGAAACTTTAACCTGTCAAGGTTCCCGGGGGGTTTCTATGCAAGAGCTGTTAGAGAGTTGATCGGATTGCAGGGTTAAGGCCTGCCTCCTTTCAGTGGGGTTAATACGGGTTAGCACCCCGGGATGTCCGTTTGCATAAAAGGCCAGCGACGTGTCCACCAGCTCAACCCATCTCCCCCCCAAAGGACTAATTGAACCAGCTGTGTACGGTATCGAATGTGTGTGTGGTGGGCTCAGCCTACTGGAAAAGGGGTAATCGTAACAACGTAAAGAGTTATTGGAGGGTGGCCTTCGAAAAGCTGGCGGGACGGGTTGTCGTTAACACCTATTTATCTTCCTCCACTTGGCGCCATAGCAAGCCCTGTAACTCGCTCGACAAGTCTCGATCAAAATAAGTTTCAAGTCTGGGGTAGAAAAGAAGCGTCCATGTCCGAAATTGGACTACTGTCCAAATCCTATCATTAAGCAAACTCCTGTCATCACACAAGCCAAGCGCCTTCTTTGTTCATTTTTATTTTCTCTTTGCGAAACCAGCGTAGGATTTCGCGTGTTTTCTGTTATCTTAATTTCCTATGTGGTTTGACTGTTTCTGCACTGTGAGTTTAAAAATTGTCTAGAATAGCGATTTTTATCATTTTTGTTCTTGTGAAGAACAGCGTAGGTGGTCGCCTTTTGTCTATATCATATGTACAGTAGTGGTAAAAAAAACTATCTGGACAGGAGGCTTAAATATCGCATTCACCTTTCCTTTCACTGCCAGAATTTGTCTCTATCGCCACGCCTCTTATAGGCCTTTTCGCCAATCAGAAAGAAAGGATTTGTGAGCGCCCGCAAAATTTGAATTGCCCTTGTAGTCATTGTGTATTTCTATTTATACGTCTTTTCTGAACGTGGAAATAGTTGTAATAATTGATCGTAAACTATCAAATGAATTTTAAACGTATTACGATCAGATTCATATTTAATTATATTGACTTTTCGACGTTTTTTGCTGAAAAAACAAACAATATTTTAATTCGCGGGTAGCTGGTGGTTCCCTTTCCCCCTCAGAGGTTACAAAGCCAATTAGTGACCTTATAGCTAGGACAGCCCTCAGAGGTTAGAAAGCCAGTGACGTAACCACCCAGGACACCTTTCAGCAGTGCAACCTATGCAGTGTGACTCTTTTCAGATTTTTTTTACCACTACTGTACATGTATTAAAACACTATGACTATTTACTGACATTAAACGGTTAATTGTCATATTTGTTTGTGTATCGTTTAAAGACGAACTTTTGACACATCATCGTCTTCTGCTTTCCATGAAGGCTGTCACGCTCATTATTACGAATTTTTTATACAATATTATTTTTATTGACTGATAAATTTTTTAATTTTTTTTAGACTTGCTGCTATTTTCTTAATATAGTTTTTCATTGACTAGTAAGTTTTTTGTATAATATATTACATTTTCTTTTCTTTTGTTTTTTTAAATTTATTTTTTATATCCAACGTAGGCTTGCAACAATTGGTTACATTTAATAAATTTTCTTTATTTATTTCTTTTCAGGTAAGTAGCTTGGAGTAAAAGTTAATTTCCCTCACTTATATTGAAGATTCTTGGTTTGATTAGTACTTACGGATGAGCTACTGAGCACTAGGCAAAAGTTGAAATCATTGGTGGCCTAATTTTTCACAGACTTTGATATTGTTTGTTTTCTATTTTATATGACGAACGATATCGCCCAAAGAAACACGTTCGCCTTCTGCTTTCATTTAAAACTCGGTTACTTATTATAATGCATTTCCTTACTAAGTTTTCGTTGGTTAAATAAAATCCGCGATTTGTGTTTGCCCGAGGAATTTGGTTAATTGGTTAATGGATTTGGTTAATGCATTGTGAATGAAATATTGCTCGTGCAGGCCATTGATAAAGTTTTGCCAACAAAAACTCACGCTTCCTTTATTTTTTGACTTCGTATCTACGTATTTTAACTCATTTCAACTTTTATTTTGGAAATCCATCCAGTTCAGGGATTTCATCCGTTGAAAGGTGCAATCGCAAAGCGAGGGGTCGTTGTATTGTGGACAATCCAACGCCGTAGTAGGTAACAATGGGGACAACGCATTCAAGTGTGAAACGACGGTGTGTCCGCCATTCCAATATAACCCTAATTCACCCCTTCTGGTTCCTTATTGCATTCATTCCCCTTTAGGTTGATGGGTGTCAGCTTTACGTACCGGACAACCAGGTTCGGTATATAATAACAGGCGGACTGTTCTTATTGACGATGGGTATAATAGAACTTTTTAAATTAAGAAAGGGTTATGTGAGGGAAACTGATATCGTGACCATTTTCTGGAGTCATTAACCCTCCGGAGCTGTTTCATTTCACCCCCCAACACCCTTTCTCGCGACCGGTTATGAATTGCGTGGCTGGCATTCCTGAAATTCCCTCAGTTAGGGGAACTATATAACCGGAAGGTAAACTTAACACCCGTTCTCTAGCTCAAGTTACTCGATTCCCATGTAATAAAGCGAAGACAAGTACATTACCATTGTGTAGTGTAATATAGTCATTATGTGTCATGATGCCAAGAGAGCAGCGTGTAACTTAGAATCCGCGAGGCTCTAATTAAACCTTCCGATGTTGATGAACCTTAATATGGCTTTCGGCTATTAATGACAGACCTCGTTTAGCTGTGGTCTTGTGTTGCCCTTATGAAGACTTCTAATGTGTATATTACATATTCTTAGCAATTCTTCTTCGTTTTTAACTGAATTAATCAACGTCAGTAATCCAATATTTGCGTTTTCTACTTTACGTCTGTTATTTTCCGTTATGTAAACTCTAATCAGTCCAACTTTCCTGGTATATACAGCAAAAACTCTCAAATCTAGTCCTCAGTATAATCCAACCATCTTAACAGTAGGGAAAACCAGTCTAGCTATGGTATCTTTACTTCATCCATGCACAAAATTGTACGATTCAAGATTCTGAAAATAATACGAAGCAATCCACGTCAGATGTTGAGAATTTGTGTTTAAAACTTTTATTCTTAATAGTTTAAAGCACATTAATTATTTTAGTATATAGTCCCTCTTTAAGTGTGAATTCTGTTATTTCGTTGGCCGCTTTAAGCCTACATTTCTGACGTAAATTTGTACGCCTTTCAAGCGTAGTTAAAAACGTGCCAAAATAGCATATGTGTGTGTTGCATGCGTTTAAAAATGATTGAAACGAAAGCCGAGGTAATATTAGGGGTACAACCGTCTGCTTTAGGTGAATTAACATTTCAGCTAGTTTTGTGGGGATAAAGTTTCCAATTCAGAAGCTCCAGTGCGTCTCGAACTTGCGCTTAACAAGAGTTGGAAGTTGCAAGACTGGATATCATACAGCGACGAGTCAAGTAACAGCTTGCGATTTGCAATTCAATCACCTTGCACACACTTGAGAAACTTGCCATAGTACCTCTCTTCCGCTTATACGAGCTCCTAAGAGCCTCCCTGCACTTTTTTTCTCTTTCTTTCCTTTTGACCTAACGTATATTAACACCCGAACCGAATCCAGGGCAGCCTGGGAGTTTCGTCAACCGAACAGGCACCGGATGCCTCAGGCTAGTCTGTCAATCATCTCTACGATATTTTTTTTATGCTAAAAACCCGGTTTACTCAAGCAGCAACCAAACTGTGACTTTTGGGTTACATTTCATTGTGAACTCCCATTTCGCCCTCTTTGCTCTGCGTTAACAAGCGTACAACTCCATATGACGTCCCTTTGGCTCCCACTAGAATGCCAATTAGCCTCTTCGCTTGACTGTATAATTTTTCGTCTTTACACCCTACAACACCTTTCAAAAAGTATGACACTCATCCAATATGTCCTAACACGTCGCTAGTACGCGTTTTTTGGGACAACATTCATACTATTCTCTGAAAAGAAGTCTGTTTTCGAGCAGTTTGGCGGGGCGTGAAAAGGGGAAGAATAAAGCGTGAACTTGCAGTAGTACGGGGCACTAACAAGACTATGTGACCATGTCAAAGGTTATCAGGGCGTTACTGTTAAGTAGGGAGGGGTGCGGACACTCCTGGGTGGGGGGTGAAGAGAATAGGGAGGGCTAAATGATAAGAAAAGTGTGAGTCCATTCCATGTCGTCACATATCTTCCTATGTTTAGTCACCCTCTGAAGAAGCCCTCTTTGAACGGGCAGAGGGGCCAAAGATGTTAGTAGTGGACCAAATGGCCAGATTTCGGCCACAAGGGTGATTTTTGTCTTGTCGTGTTGGGTCATCTGCCGAGGGCGCGCAAGCACTTGTTGGATCGCCGCCCCTTCTCTTTAAAACTTGTATTTTATTGAACAGGAGGCTGAATTCTATTTCGTAGAGTTATTTGTCTTACTAAATTTTCTTTCATTGTGTTTTATTGGTTTGTGAGTATTGGGGGTTTGATACTCACAAAATTTGGGTATTAGGGTTTGGTCTTGCCGTTTTATCGCAAGACACCATAGTGGCAGTAGTAGTAAGACCCTATATAGCTTTCAGCTCGGTTTCCTTGCTGGAAGAAGAATGCGTTTTTGACGGAAGCAATCTGTCTTGTTTCTCCCTATCGTAAGCTAATAGTAGAGCCGCTCGTAGCCCGTATCAGGGAAAAGTTTCGGGAGTGGAGTTTTTGGTGGGGGGGGGGGGGATATGGTTGGTGGCTGCTCCGGTGCAATCTTTACGCCGAGCCAAAAGGCACAAGAGCGTTCATTAGAAATCCAAGCACGAAATCGTAGCGCGAAGAAGAGGCCTTTCTCTCTCTCCTGCTCTTTACTGCAAGCCTTGTATCTCTTGTCCTTGTTTGATGTACGTGCAGCTGACCCTGATGGATGTCTCTCTAGATTCCGAATTTAGCCGGGTCTACTCGCAATCCTCTGCGCTTCCAAAGGCGAAGATGCAGAAAGAACGCAATCCTACGAGTTAAGGGTTCAAAGATCGCGCCAACCAAAAGAAACCTGTCCCCAAGAGGATTCTCCAGCGTCCATAGGCGTCGAGACCACTTTTTTCCCCAACGTTTTTGCAAGCCATTTTTTTCTAAATTTTTTTCTGAAAGAGTCCTTTAATCTGATCGGCTCGTGTCCACCTACACATCTGAAAGTCAGTAGTTTTCTTTAAAGAAAAATCTTCTAGCAGGAATACGCTGTGTTCATATGTATATAAGAATAATCTGAAAATGGGAAAAATTCATTGGCACGTGTATTAAGTGTATTAAGCCTTATTAAATGTTACCTACATTAGCAAATTGGAGAAATGATGCCGAACTGGTGTTTCGGATTTTTTTTTGGCATAAATTCTAACTACATTCTCAGTTCCTAGACTTTAAGTATGTACTCAATCTTGTGTCACTAAAGATTCCTTCTTTTGAGTTCCAAGTGCAGCGTATTACTATTGGTGGAATGACACGCGAGTTTTGGTTTGAGACACTTTTAACTAGTGAACGGCTTATACGCTAGGCGATGTGGAGTGCACTTTTTATGTTTAACTCAACAAAGTGCAGTTATGTCATATTTCACATTGAATACTTGAGTGAGGTTTTCTGATTCTATTGACACCGTTCTTTCAAGATTGATGCTTAGTACAATATTTTTCATATTCTGCAGTTACACTGTTTACGAACGTTTTACCTTCAAAAGAGAACAGTTTTGACGGTTCGGTGAATTTAACGAATTAGGAATATAATTTGAGTTTTTTTCCAGTGGCGTTTCAAATTTTTCCAATGTTGGCGAAGTAAGAGAAAAGGTTAAAATACAATGGAAGCGTCGCCAATTACTGCAGGCGAAGTACTAAACTTTTTCCCAGTTCATTGTAAGACAATTTCGAAAATTTAATGGAGTATCTCATCAGTACGTCGCAATTATATTGAAAATTGTTGTATTTTCTTAACCATTCGTAGGTTAAATATAAATATTTCCTCCTTCGGAATAATCACACCTTGACTCTTTTGACTAGTTATTTCTCGGGAGTGGGAAAGTTTTCAAATTAGCTTATTTCTGGACCAACCCTATGCATTTACAGTGCACAACTAAACTCTTTCAAACTTTTCACACTTTTAGAAAAACAGTCCCGGTAATGTTGTAACATACAATATCCTTCTGGCCTTTGTACGTCAAATTCTGGCGCAGTGTTATACTTTGCGAAAAGGAAATGTGTAATGTTAACAGTACAGCGGTAAGTCTCTATTCTATAAAGTTGGCTAAGCCCACACCTTTGACGATTGTAGTTATATCAGTACAGCAGATGTGAGACTGCGACTGAATGTTGAGGGGGTGGTGAAAGAAAAAGAAACCTAACACCCCCGAAGAGCTGGAAATTGAAGGGTGATCGTATATGTCATGGAAAGCGCGACAGAATCTTCCTTCCTCTTGTCCCAACGTTACAAGGTGTGATTTCATTGCCCTCGAGCGTGGAACGTAAGAGAAGGACCACGCCACTCCAAATTAGATCGCCGATTGTTTAGCACAACCCCGCGGGGCCTGCTGGCTCTAAAGCCCCGCAGAAGAAGTACCAGCCGCCCCTACTCCGTCGCCCGCGCGTCAATTCCGTGGAAGGCAAAAAAGGACGCGGAGGTTTCTCCTTTGGTACGTTATACACAGGACGAAAAATAGCTAAAAAAAATGGTTCGCTGCAAGGGTGACAGAGTGGAAAGGAAAGACTTCACTTGACATTATTCCGTCAAGCTTCATTTCCCCACTCTCATCTCCCCTCTTCCAAACGAGCCCAAAGTACCAGGCTGATGGTGTTCCCAACAGAGACATCAGCGGACGGAACGTAACACAGTTTTAAGTTAAGTCCCTTAAAAAGAGTAACTTTGCCCCGGCACCGTTCTTCATCTTTTCTCACACGTTGGGGGCGTAATCGTGTTGACAACACAGCGTAAGAGGTGATCAGAGCGTGTGTAAGTATTATTAGCTTTCGTTGCCAAAGTAATGTCGTCCGCGGGAACGTAAAGGGGCTTTTGATCTTCCGCAATCGACTTATGCATCACACCTTTTATGTAAAATCGACTTTGAGAGTGAGAAGTTCCACTGTTGGGCTTAGGAAACGTACACATACCCGACACCCCTTTGGCCGCCTTCCCTGTGAAGAAAAAAGACACTTATGACACTGCATTTGACGCTCGAATGATGAGGGGCTGTTTGGCAAGTCAAGTGTTTATATTCACAAAGTCAAATACCTCTTTCATGCAGTGATTCCTTTATACGCTTAAAATAGAGAGAGAACGGAGGAATTCATGTATGCTTCTAAGCCACATATATTGCGTATGAAAAATATTGAGGGAAAAAGATCCTTGGCCGGGCGGGAAATATTTAGACAAATCTGTGCTGTAGGTCGGGGCTGAGTGAAATTAACTACAATTGCACAGCTTTGTATTAAGCCAAGAAATAGTTTATGTACTATAATCGGTTCATTAACCTGCTGAAAATATAATGCAGAGCTCGTTCTTTAGCTCTGCATTCGAAGGGAGTTTAGATTAGTTAAACACAATTCAAATTAATACAGCACAAGCTTTCTTAACCGGCCTCTATGGGACTCGACCCTAGGCTGGATAAACACAAGGCAGATTAATCGGAAAAAACGCAAAAATTTTAAATAGGTAATCAATAAAAATATATACAAGGATACACCTTGTATCATACAAGATTTTTAATTCGTACCTATACACAAGTTAGTTTTAAGTAAATACGAAATAAAATTAACTAAAAAGATTCTTATTGCAGCTAATCAATATTTTCTAGAAAATACTAGGGTAATTTTTTGTACTGCACGCCATAATTTTTTTTAATGGACAAAAGAAAGGCGAAATCGTTACTGGAATTGTTTGTTTAAGGCAGCGACCGGTTAGAAGGGGCTACTGCAACTATATGTTTCAAGTCACATCCATTCGAAGCAATTTCCAAAAAAGTTCTCGAGTCAAATTCATTTCAAATTAATCGGAAAATGAGGCTTTTCATCTCAACCTAGATAATTTAAGAGCTGTCCAATTCAAGGCAATTCGAAAACAAGCCCAAATCGATTCTTTTCTCAAATTTTACGATTTCTCATATTAAGAGGGTAAAGTAAGCGCCTTCGACAATTGAGCGAAATAAGCTAAGTTTAGCTGCACATTTTCTTGGAACGTTGTGTAATCTTCTACAAGCTCAAAGTGGTAAAGTACTCAAACTTTTTTAATCAAATTTTTTAAACCAATAATTCAACCGTAAGTCAAATGAAAAGTTGAAACCGTGGACCAAGGCAAACTCAGTATGTCTGAGTTTCATTCAAGTTTTCCAAGTTGAATTGAATTTCCACAGTAACCTTACTACTGTTAACGCCCAATTAATTACAAATCTACCCTTCAGATCCCTTAATAACGAAACGGGAAGAGTAAGGCAGAAATTCGGACTTTGGTGAGAACTGAGCCAGTACTAGATGTACGTCGACTCAACTTCTCTACTTTACTATACTCTACGAGACAAGCAGGGAATTACTGTAGCGCAGACTACAAGTTTTCCCTCTTTTTGAACCCGTGCAAGTTTGTAAGGAGCAGCCACTTGGTATTCCGGCTGCAGTATATTACGGGAGCGTTGCTTGCTGCATGGGTGGAAACTGGCAATGCGTTTTTATCGATCGCTCTCTTGCTTTTAGCGATGAATTGATATTCCGGTCAAGTTGTCGTCAACCAACCCCCCTCGCCACCCCTAACTCGTACCTTCAACCCCCTCACCCTAACCTCTGTGCAACTTCTTGCTGCTTGTTTTCCATCGTCCCTTTCGGCTCCCGAAGCGAACGAAAAGCGAGTGTGTCTCAGATATTTCTGCCTCTATGTCGATCCAAGCCAAAACTGCATGCCCCACCACCGCAAGTAACCGTCATGCTATAACGCAATCTAGCTCATCATAAATCCCTGTGTATCCATCCCCAACCCTCCATTTTTTTCCCTTTTCTGCCACAAGCCCAAGCCACGCAGTTAGATCCCTTTAAATTGGATTTGAATTCTTTCCTTTCCTTCTCCTTCGTCCTAACCTTCATCATAACCAAATTGGTGTGTACATGTATGTACGTGTACGTGTGGGTGGGTGGCTCGTTGCGAATGCACCCAAGCATCCCTAACCGCTGTCCCATCCCTGTCATCCTAAATCTTTAGTCAAAATTTTCAATAAAGATGAATGACGTTGAGGAAAAGGGGTGCCTGTGGTGGTGGTGGTGGTAGAGGGTGAAAAACCGACAGTTTGGGGTTTGTGCTACAGTTGGTAACCAACAGACCAGGACTAATATTAGAAATTGACGCTTTTCAACGACACGTTTTCCTGCCTTTCCCAAAGCAGCAATATCGAGGAAACAGCCCACCGCCGAGCTTGACTCGAACCGTAGCAGCTGAGGTGTCGCTGCTTGTGGAGTTTAGACGCTTTGACGTGAAAAAATATGGCTGCCACATCTGTGCATCCCTCACTGGCGCGCTTTTCTACTATGCCAAACGTTGCCCACATGACAATACAACACGGGGGTGAGGGATTTTTAGCTTTGCTTCATTGCTGCTCAACTCCTCGCACCCCCTCACCCCAATTTTTTTTTCAGATACATTACAATTGCCCAAACGCCACAGAAGGTTAAGGTTTCAATGTTACTCATACTGGCTTCATTAGCCCTCACCGATATTCACATTAGAAAGCCTAAACGAACTTTCTACATTAAGTCGCAGAAAATTGTACAATATTGGCAAGTTAAAGAAATTTGCAAAAATCTAGGATAGAAACTATAGAAGTCGAGAACAAAATGAAGCGGACAGAAATTAAAAAAAAGTCAAATATTGCAGTAAGCTAGGATTTTGGAAGAAATTCTAACTGTCTAACCTATCATTTATCTCTCACGAGTACGCTACAAAAAGCTCTGTTTGTTTCGTTGTATTAAACTACAAAAAGGCATTTCTAAAAATTTCCATTCCAAAGAAAATAAAAATATAAGGAAACACTAAAATAAGGATTTGAGGAAACAATATATATTAATCGTCTGTTGATGGTTATATGCGTTTAAGGGAGGTTAACTTTCTTCCATCCGTGCTAGCTCATTTTCAACAGTACTTGGAAATGTGTTTATGAAAATATAATTGTTTATTATAATAAAAAAGCAGAAAATGTATTGTACTAGACTTGACTATATTCACTTGTCGTATGACAAATTCTTTTCTGCGTCAAAATTTTTTTTTTTAATATTATACATATGTTATAATTTTCGTTATACTATATTATACTTTTTATATTTTTGCACTTATTCAAGGAGGGTTTCATTTGAATTTTATAAGGCAAGGATGTTCGGTATTACGCGTGATCAAGTAACTATAATTTTCGTGTCTTCTACCCGTTTCGGTGTATATTCTTTTATTTTCACTTAAGCATTTAATTTGCTTTCTATTGTTTGTCTTGTATATTCTTTGTTACCTTTGCTGGCTTGCTGAAGTGTTATAGTAGAATATATTCCAATTTTAAACTGGGAATGCTTTAGAATTCGTCCTTTAAGACAGTTCTCAGGTGATCAAATGTTATGCAATAATTACGACGTAGATCCCAAGGTCTTTACTGGGCCAAGGGATGATGAAACGCGGCCAAGACGCTCCATCTTTTATTAATAAGAGTATCTCCGCCCTTTCCCCACGCATTGTGATGAGTTTCCCTCATTAGGCCATTGACAATATTCCACGCAGCTCATGAACTCTCTTCTATGGCTACTGACCTTGCGAAAAGCGTATTAATTGGATGTTTGTTTTCCCAACAAGGGCAACGCCAACCTTTTCTGCATCCTTAGAAGATTAGCTTTTGGTTAAAGAGGATACAAAATAACAATGCGGCGTCGAAAAGCAGTTGCCAACTAACCCCAATTAGCTCTATTAGGTTTCTAACGTTTCCTTAACAATAGGCCCAAAAGGTTCACTCGCATTCACCCCCGAGCAGGAGGGGTTGTGGTTGGGAGGGTGAAAGAGAGGGAGAACTCAGGGAAATCACAATAAGTCAACAGAGAAGTGCTTTTGTAACCCACCCAAAAGAAAAAAAACTGTATTGTTATATCTATATAGCTCCCAAAAATCTTTGTGCGAATGCTGAAAAATGAGGGGTTGAGTTTGGATACAGGGGCGAGGGGGGGATAACCCACCGGAGGGTGGAGAAAAGGTTACGCATAATATGACCTAGGTTTGGGCCACACTGGGTTAACCATTTGTCATCTTTGGACGCTTGGAAACTATTCTCCGGGTGACAACCGACGACAGTGACGCCTGATCGCTAACGAAAGACGCTCCGTCAACCCCTTTGGCGACTTATAAACCCCCGCTGTCACAAAATAAAACCTTTTATGAGGGTTGACTCTACCATATAATACCCCACTAAGTAAAGAGGGGGAAAATGCTTAAAAGATAACTGGACGCTGACTTTTGGCAATGAAAGTTGTGGCCCAAGTGCTGCTTGTAAATACGAAAAGGGTTTCAGATTGTTGTTGCAAAAATAAACCAAGTTGGAAGATTGTTTTTCTACCCTCAAGTCAGCAAACCTTCCGGAAGTTAAAAGTTTGCGTTCCATAACATATCTTGCTTTTTTAACATTTTTGTCCTTTTACTCATTTTCCTTTTGAACTCGTAGATATTTTCAACTATTATTCGCAATTTTTTTTGTTTTTTAGTGCTCAAATTCTCTTCAGCACGTTATTTAAATTCCAAGGTAGACTTGGGGCAATTTTTTGGTTACATTTATTACTTTGATATTAATCAGATGGGCTATGGGTTCGTACAACCTAACACAAGTTTTTATTTATTGGTTTCAATTTTTTGCGTATATTTATTAGATTTTGCCTTAGTGTTTTAATACTTTATTTCTAAGTTATCGTAACTTTTCTAAGTGTCATAACTTATCATAACACTAACTTACCAGTTATTATAACTTTTCTAAGTAATTCTTAAGTTTCTAAGTTTCAGGCTATAATTTAATTTCTTAGATATTTCTGAATTGAATGATTGTCTGTACTCTGATTTCTTAGATTTTTTTCTGCTTAAATGTCTTACATTATAATTTTTTATTTTTCAGTCTATGTATCTTCTATTGTAATTAAATTTTCTAGATAATTTCTATTAAATTTTTTATGCATTTTCTATTGCCATTTAAGTTTCTATTGCCGTAAAATGCTCGACAAATTTTCTATTCGGCCTTTGCCTTCCTAATTCAGAACCTGTAAACTTTTAATTTTTCAGCTTTATTAATTTAGATTTTCACTTTGGATTTTTGTCTGTGCTTCTTAAGTTTGTTAGTATTTTTAATTGAATTTTTGACAGCGTGGATTGAGTTCGACTGGTTAATGTATATCGAGCTTGCTTTTGTTGAGTTGGCTATTCTTCCCTTGGTCGCGAACGGTTGCCAGGGCTTGGTGCGATAAAAGGTCAGATTTCCTAACTGGAATATGCCAAAAGCCGACTAAAGTCCGGATGTTGTACGCCAAGTCAGTTACCTATTGTTCTCTAAACAGTTTTTCTTCCATAGAAATCCCCAGACCTATTGTTTTAGGCTGGCAAGTAAAGTTCCGCAGGGGCTTCTAATACATAAGACGTGGCAGAAAGGGCAAAAGCTTTTCCGGAGCAAGCTTTTAATGAGGGATTTGGCATGGAAGACCATGTACTGGCATTATGTGTAACTTTCCTCTCCTGCTCACCACTCATTGCTAAGTATTCATCCTCGTGCTAGCAAACGGTTTCTCGTAAGCACAAAACTACACTAAGGTTTTATTGAACGTGGCGAGAAATGAAAAAGTGTGCGATTGTGAATAAGGTTTCTTCACGGATTCCTCCTTCTGCCTTCTTTTGTCTTTCGGTTTTGCCTTACGATGCTGACGGTGAATTGGATATAATACCTGCTTAGCTATTAGGATTCCGTGGTCACATTCACATAACAGAGGGAGAACGACGAGTACAACTTGAGAAATGGGCTGTTTCACTTGACAGGTTTCACCTGAAGCTGTAACGTTGGCTTTTAGCTCACCGTTGTCTTACACAATAAGACACTAGGTGGAACATCCAATTACCATAGCGATCAGAACCCAGAACATATATCATAAGCCAAGTCCTGCGTAAGCCGAGACTGGCTTTTGCTCCTTCTAGTTTTCTAATTTACTGTGTCTAATTTACGGAGATTCAAAATACAGAAAAAATGTGAAAGGCGATCCGGACTCGTAATTTCCAGAAATATCGTTATATACCATTCCGAACAGTAACGTCCTTGGCAAAACTTGGCCAATCGTATCGATCTTCCCTTTATTTCCAGAATTGTGTCACGTTTCAGTGCCTAGCGTTAATTTTACCTTGCTTTTTTGGTCGAAGCTTAATTACGTGTCAAGTCACCACACGTTTAGGTTACATTGTAGATGCTAAATAGAGTTTGATCTTCTTCTGCTGAGTAAAGTTAAAAAACTGTATCGTTGCATGTGTATTTGAATAATGGAATGTGTGCATGTGTTAAAATGAATGTAAATCCGTTGTGATGTATGAATATCGTTAATTCTCCAAGCAGTTACAACTGTTACAAATGCAAACGATAATGAGCACAAGTCACGCGGTGATAATAAGAAAATACTAGCAAAACCGCATTTTGCATAATACGGATGTAATGAATTTCTGTCTCAAAAGAAATCTGCATAAAAAACAAACAAATAAAAACATTGCAAAAAATCTGAAATGTTTGTAATTGTTTGGATCAATATCTCACGTCTTTCAGATCAACCCAAAACAATTAAATATTCCGTTATTCACTTTTTACAGCTTCTTATACATTTCAATTAATTTGTTTTCGTTTTTACAGTCCTAACTTCTCATTTCGCGTACCGAAACGTTGTAATAGGCCTCGACGGTGCCTGTAACCAGCCAAAAGAGAAGAAAAGGGAAGGATCGAGTCTTTGATGTTGATCCATCATGGTAAAAAGATGTGGACGACTTTGGACGCTGGTGGTGCCGGACACTTATGAGCGACGACAGTGGAACGACGCCTTGGCCGCCCCCTTCCTCATTATTTATGGATGCTGATGGCATCTGCCAATGACCGGAAGCTTGCCAAGAGCGTGAAACCCTCGTGCCAAGAGACAAGAGCCAGGAGAAGAGACCAAAGGAAACCCCTTAGAGACGAAACACCACAACGCAACCCCCTAACCCCCATGCTCTTCGGCCTCTCTTTTTTTCCGTAGCATTATAGCTCTCTCCAGGAGCCGAAAAAGGCACGTAGTATTCTACCACTAGCTATGGTGGAAAAAGTATTGAGATTTTCTTCTAGAATAAAGGAAAACCAGCACAAAAAATTATACCTTCTTTTATTATATTATATTATCATATTCGGTCCCCTGGCCAATACACACGTAAATGCTTGTCAAGGGGGAAAAAACTGACGGTTATTCGACTCAAAACTTGGTCAGAAACATTTACTAGAAGCAAGAAAAAAGAAGTAAAAAAATAAAAACTAAGATCATTTAATGGCAATGCAATGAAAATTTTAAACAGACAGTCAATATCATCATATTTTCATGTATTTTTTTCGAAAGGTTATAAATTCAACTCGTTCGGGTTGTTTTCGGATGATTTTTAAAATAACCTTTCTAGTGTCTGAAGAAAAATTTTTATAAATAAACTGCGCAATACAGGTTCAGTAAAGTACCAGCTAGAAGGAAAGGAGCAGATAGAGAGATGGTTCGTGGGAAAGAGGACGGCAGCCGTAATAATCTAGCTTGGAAGTAAGCTGCTCTCTTGTTAGCCGTAAAATATTTACCTAATGGCTTTGCGAGCAACTAACTAACCCTACTTGTATTTCTTAAGGGGTGGGTATCAGGGAGTATCAGAGAAAACCCTTGTTGTTGACACAAGGGCGGCGCGTCACGCTGAGAGCTCGACGTAAAACGTTGGAGAATATACGCGATGTGTGCATCACAGCGATAACGCACTTTAATTACTCTCTCCTTGGGAATCCAGCGCACGTACGCCACAGAAGACGCCACGCACATATCAAGTAAGATACCGTACTGTACCATACCTCAGACATGATTGTTGTCTCCGCCTTGTGTGTCTCGGAACTTTTTTACGAAGTTCCTCGTTCTAAGTGTTGCGTTCCAACTTTTCATCGTCTCATCATCTCGAAGTTTTCTACTCTCGTACTGCGATATCACAAGACGGAAAAATGAGGAAAATGAATCATATATACTAAATAAATAAAAAGACCCCAGGCAAAGATATATAAAGAAGAAAGACAATGAATAAATACTATTAAATAAAATATAATAATTTTTGACTAGCGAGTTAAAAGCTGTAAATAATCTGCATTATAGTATATGCGATAATAATAGGCGAAAGCCTTCACTAGTCTCAAAGGACAAAAATCAAGAAAAAAATTGTTGTTTGTTGTTGTGTTTTTTTAAGACGAACTAGATCATGCAATTGTCCCATTATCATCGTCAGCTTTCTGTAAGGTAAAAAAAAGCTTTTCATTTACTTCTCGATTCTGGCTATCGCAAGCAGCTGCGTTGGGATGCAAGTACAGGAGAGATTTTTATTTTACTCCGGCTACTGTTTCGTGGTTTTGATCAATGTAGCGCTCGTTAGGAGAAAGAAATTAAGGATTTTTGATGGTCCAAGACGCAACTTATCAATAGTCAAGTCAGAATGGGGTCAGAATCGCTCGATAAAGGTTGCAAGGGTAATGTGTGTGTGTGTGTAGGTTTCCGTGTTACGTCACAGGAAGAGTAGCTTTAGAAAACGCATTAAAGAAGCCATGTGGCGAATAAGAGATGATGTTGTGACGGACTTGCAGATGAGGATGAAGTTGGAGCAGCACATGAATGTTTCAGTTGGGGCGTTGGGAACGCTAGAAATAGAAAACTTGCATAAAAAGATGCAAGGAGGGTAGCCCATTATGGAGATCATTGTTATGGTGGGTGGCTGGCATAGAGAAAATCTCCGCAATTCTATGACTCCCTTCCCCCACAACTATCATTTCTTTACAGCTCTTCGCAGTTTGTCCGACATTCAAGTTTTAGTCTGCCACGACCTAGCGTGCACTTTGCTACTCTGTACTAGCCGTTTTTTACTGTGGTTTGCCTCCATTTCAGCTTAATTGAGGCATTTTAAAAAACACAAAGTAAAATAAATAAAAATTTACGTTCCCCCCCCCCCCCCGTAAGGTGCGAGCGTGTCCATGTGGAGATAACCAAGTACTTTCCCCCACCTTATACAGTCCATCTTGGACCATCAAAGCGTAGGACGGACTTGTTGATGTGCCGTGAAACTGGAATCGTTATACCACGCTTTCACCTACCGTACTAAGTTTTTTATGGTTAATGTCATTGTTGTCATTCCCCCGCGATGGGATGGGGAGTGGTAAAAGGCGGCTATCCTGGCGAAATTCCTCTATAAGAGCGTAGCGGAAGGCCACCGGAAGCGCTTCAAATGCAAGGATTCGTGAAAATGTGACGAGGACCAAGATTTGTCAAGATGGAGTTGAGCGTACTTGTATCACAGCGGAAAAAGAAACTGCGCCAGTGTTGTGAGGAGTTAGGGGCCCCAGACAAGCGTCAAGCATTCCGCCTCGTCTCGTCGTCTCCAGACTTCCTATTGGTCTCTGGGGTTCCTAAATGGGGCGTGGCTGACACCTCGAACAATGCCAGAACTCCCCCGGCTTTTGCATCACTTGCTCGCTTCCTTCTTCCACCTCCTTCCGTGCAAGGGCTCTTATTTCACCTCATTTGCATACGTATCATAGCAAGCTACTGCGCATCTCCCAAGCAAACTACTTTTCCTTTCACCACTCCCGTGGCCTTCCCACTTTTGCCCCGCTCGTCACGGTGCCGTACTTGCCCTGGGACGGTTGAAACGCAAAAAGACGTACCTGCGTACCCGTTTTTTTTATATGCCCTTACTCTATAATACCCAATTCATTATGTTTTAATTCTTTCGGCTTGAACTCGTTGTTGTCATAAGTACTCGTAACTTTTTTCTGTCCCTCACTCTTTCTCTTTTCTCACTCTTAGCGGTGTAATAGTTACACGGGACAGTTGACATGCAAAATGAACTATCAGAATACTCGTTTTTATATCGTTCTGCCATATAGCGCTCAATTCGCTTTCAATTTAATTTATTTTCCTTTTTACGGCTTGGAGCTCGTTGCTTTTCCAAGTCCGCAATACATGTCAATGAAAACGTTTCCACGGGGATAGTTGATTTGTGAAATGAGGCACCTGTCTACCCGTTTTATTACACCTTGCTGGCTTTAAAACTGAAATCCTTATTCATCTGTCAATTTGTTCTACTGTACAGATTGAGCTCTTTGCTAAGTTTCTCTAGAGACTACAACATTTGCTAATAAAAAACTTTGGTCTGCTATAATTCGTTTCCAATTTTCCCTTCTTATTATTTTCGGTAAAAAACGAGGGAAAAAAAGGAAAAGGAATGGTCCTGAACTCGTCATTAGTGTACAAAGTTTAGGGCCATCTGCTGCAGCGCGAATGAAAACGTATCCTTGCGCTATTGTTGCTCCATAGAGAACGAAAAACGTGTGTGGGGACGCGTAAAATCTGGTGGGCCCCCCTCTCTAAGAAAGATTTATTGCTCACCGATCACTGACCAGAACAATAGGTACCTCCCCCTGCAACGATGTGTCAGGAAATTCACGCCAAAAGTTGGCTAAAAGTCTCTCTTTCCCCATTGTTACACCCCCGACGCTCTCCCAGCCCTCCACAGCTTCCACCACACGTCGCCCTCTCTTATGCACGTGGCTTCCGTGGCGGGCACGGGCCGCTTGTGTGTAACCTGGGCCGTATATTTTCTGCTTAGCTGGCGATGATCACCACAATAATGCCAGGAGCACAACGGCCATTTCTATTATTGAAATCCTCCCCGCCCCCCTTTCTACAAGAAAAAAGGCCAAGTTCATCGCTGAAGAGCTTATCACGAGCTAATTTGGAACCTTTTAAAGCCCACTGCCCCGAACTTTTCTTCCGGCGTTCTTTTTCAGCACACATAAAAGCGACGCGTTGGAAGTGAAAAAGAAATTCAAAAAAATCTTCGCGAAAACGAAGTTAACTCCCCGAGAAAGAAGTGTACCAAGAAAGGGAAGGAAAATTAAGAAAAAAAAAATGACGAGCGAAAGTGAAGAGTTCGTGTCCCGCGTGACTTCCTCCCGTGCCTCCTTTTTGCTTCTGCTAGTGCTGTACACGTACAGTATTTCTAGGTTAGTCTTCTTCGCCCTTTTCTGTGTTTAACTTTTTTTCTTTTCTTTTTATTCCCGAGTAAGGAACAGAGAGAATGGGAAAGAGGGTTGTTGCTGATTTGCAATGCAAATCTTTTCCTCCAGGAAAAGGAAACTTCGATCCGAATGCGCGAGGTTCGGGAGCGGAGCGAGAGAGAGAGAAAGACAGTAAGAGCCGAGAAAGAGGGAGGAAGGATCATGGAGGCTTCTGAATATGGAAAAGCTGCGGCAGCGTCAGACTTTTGGTGCGGGTTACAGGAGCAAAAGCAAGCAAGCAACAACAAAACTCATTCTTGAAGGTCTGAGGCTCCGTGTCTTTTTAGATTCCCCGACCTGACAGAGAGAAAACAAAAGCGACGAACAAGATCCAACAAAGAGATATATCTTCACCGGATGCGCTCTGGTGTGATGTGGAATGTATCGAGCTTCTGACAATGTAAAAAAAAAAAGCACACGACCGAGACCGAAACCAACTTCACCGATAACGCTCAGCAGAGGAGAAGAAATTTATCGCAATATTTTTCTATTGACGACTGTGAAATACGGTTGGAGATCTGTTTCTTTCAGCGAAAGGAAAAGGAACATTTCAAGAACAAAAAATTGGTAGGGAAGAACTTTGCAGTACTGGGCAAATATTGTGAAGTAGTTTGGGGAGAAGAGTAAAGAAACGGCCGGAAAAGAAATGGACGCTGTGCCAGGGATTGAATAACTGTTCATGGGGGGGTCTTGAAAGTTTCGGTTGAAGAGATTAGGAAAACTGTTTGGAAAGTCTTAATGTATTCTTTGAACTGTCTCGTTAAATGTTTTTCTTGCGCTACGTGTGTAGGCTGCCATTGTTATGAGATGCTATTAAGCGTGTGTCCAAGCAATTCGGGCGATCCTGAGCAAACAAGACGGATCCGGATGTTGCGACGGTGACGGGACTCCGACCGGCGGGCCCTACGTGAATATGCATGAGTTTCCCCTGTTATATATGCGTCAAGGGGACGTTAGAGAGGATTCGATCCATGTTAAGCGAAAACTAAGGGGAGAAAGAAGCGCAACTATGTGTAAGCTAGAAACACATATCGGCGTCCCTACCAAAAACGACGAGGGTTGGTCGCGTTCTTCGGTTCATTCCTTACGCTGCCAGGGCCCAAACTCGATAAAGCATTCGTCTTATTTATCTTACCCAACTTCCGCACAATGCTTCATTCGTTACGCTCGCTATGCTCAACTGGATCATAAGCCCTTCGAGCCCTAGACAACCTTAACCAGCTTTGACGTCCTACGCTGGCCAGTCAGCGGTGTCGACCAGCTGAAATATAACCACTATTGTCATCTCGTAAAGTTTGTGCTACCCTCAGAATCATAATTTCCTAACCATTACGTCCTTAACTCGTACACATATCATTTGCAAAATAAATAGCATTTTTTAAACTAAGGATGTATGCTTCGGTTTCTATACGACTTAATTGCTATTTCTAGTTATCCAATACACGATCGCTCCTAAATTTATTGGTAGTCTGTCTAACACAAAACAAATTGTACTAATTAAGATAAGTGTAAACTAAATTAGGCTCCTGTTGTGCTGAAATGCTCGCAGATTTTATTTAAGCAACCTTGTGTAAGCCTTTAGGGCTTTACTAAGCACAATAGAAACACAATACGGAAAAAGTTCGCGAAAGCGGAAAAATGGAAAAATATTTCGGAAAGAGTACAGAGAAACATTGGAAAATATGAAGTATTTTTTTCCAAAAAGTAAAATACCATATGTCCAAAAATATAAATACTCCCTAAAACAATAAAATAATTAGATTAGATAGAAAAACAGGTCTCAACAATATGAAAACAATTGGGAGAGGAGTAGAACATGAGTTGTTAAATATTATTGCCAAATCTGAACAAATATTACCAAATACTAGCAAATATTGTGGATTGTCAATTATGAATAACAGTTAATAATTGTGAAGAGTGATCACTAAACACTAGCTCTCAAAACTTGAAAAAAAAGATGAAAGGAAACGAGCGTAACTCGGGCCAAAAGCCGTAATAAAAAAATACACATAAAAACTAAAGTTAGCAAAGATCACAAAAAGGGCACTGAGTTTCGTTTCGACGCCAAAAGAGAAGATTTAACAACTAACATGGTATTTACTCCGTTGTTAGTACAACAAACTGGCTACATTTTTTTCGGAAATAGGGAAATATTGCAGTAAATTAGGAATGACGTAGAAATCGAAAAAATAAAAAAATAATCCTGTCAAAAGTAGACTAATCACCCGCAAATATTTTCAAATAGATTTTGAATCATAACAATAATCTGTAAATTCAGATAGTATGTGAATAAAAACTTGAAAAAATTGCAAGAACAGAAACAAAAACGGAAAAAAGCGAAAATTTATTCCAGCTCTCAGTAGAAAATCTGAAAGAAAAAATCGCGAACCAAGCACGAAATTAGTCTTCGCGTTACGAGAAATGCCTCCATAACTAAGTTATGGCGAACTCCGTCGTTAAGAACAATTAACTTGACTGTGGACTGAAATTATCGTGTTGTAATCGATTAGAAGGCTTTGGACAGTAGCTTTTCGGCTTTTTGTCATCTTGTTTTTCTTCTACGCCAGTTTAGCTTAGCTCTGTGAAACATAACTGTCATCAATTGTTTCCGTTACGGAAATTTATGATTGTAAGGGAGGGAGGAAAGGCCGAGGGGGCGAAAGGGAGCCCAGGGATCGTCATTCCCTTGCAAACTTTTACCAAACATTCGGTTCGATATGGATAGCTATGACGATTTCTTTTTTAGTACGTGTTCTATGGAACCGCGAGGGTGGATACCCCCATATAAGAGAAAAATAAAGAGTTTGGGGTTCGGGGGCCGCTCTTTTCTGCATTGGACGGCTGATGGGCATCCCGTTTGTCTTATCCCGAGCCAAAAGCCATGATTCTTCTATCGGAGCTCAAGCCAAAGCGAGCTAGAGCCTTTTTCGGGGGAGGAGAGACTGGCTCTGGCTGGGATGGATGCTGATACTGATGCAGACGGAAGAAGTCACTCATGGTGGTTCGGGAAATCGTTGCGAAAGGGAGTTTTTCTTTTCTTTTTCTGCCCTGTGGTTGATGGCCATGACCAACGATTCCAGGCGCTCATTTTTCCTCGCTTTTCTTCACCCACTGTCGACGCCAGGACGTCCATTGGCCACAACAAAGGCCAGGGCGTCGGCGGCGTCGCGACGCCGGAACGAAATCGCCCCATTAGTGGTTGACGGTGCCGACTTCGACGATCACTTTTCAAGTGCACCCCCTCTTTTCTCTTTCTCTCGCGCGTTCACTTTTTTCCCCCCTTAGAGCCATTTTTTAGGGAAGAAAAGGCGGAAAGTAAGTGAAAATAGACACCGTATTCCCTATACAAGATGCGTTTCAGTTCACCAACGGTATTCGGCACGCGTCTTATTAGGTTTTCTTATAAAAATTGCTGTTGTATCCACTCTTACAGCTTCTACGGAGCTATTCTTACGGGAACCAGGAGTTTAAGTCGAGAATTTTCTATATTGGTATGGTCCTTGGTCATCAACTTGAAAATGACAAATTTTTATTGTGAATTTTGGAGGGGAGAGAACTCTCCGGAAAGTTACTTGGAAAATTGGTTAGAGAGCTTGTTGGGTTCTTCTAACCCCAATCTTGGGGACTTTTTTACGGGCTCTCAGGAATTGCAAAGTAGGCGCAATCGTGAATCCTATTGAAATCGGGTAGAAGGGCGCTTTTCATTCGAACGCTGGACACTTCCAATTGACTGAAGAGGGGTACCACGTCAAAAAAAGAGAGTGACGGACGAAATATACGTGTGGAGTGTATATGTCTTATTTCTTTGGCCTATTTTTTATCAGGCGTAGAAAGGCTGGAGGAAAGGGACCGAGTTTTTTTTCCAGGGAGTGGGAGGGTGAGCAATTGCCATAAAAAATAGAAGCTGGAAGAAGAAAGAAGCTTGTACGGGTTTTTCCTGCCGTAATCGTACTTCATCTCTCAGATTGAGGGGAATCTGGAGAAAAACAGAGAGATGGATGGCAGATGACCAACTGTTTAGTAGTCATCCTCGAATTATGTATGGGCCGATCCGGGCTGTCATTGAAGCCAGTGCGACGTATGTAGACATAGATAGGCCTAGGAGAAGGAGGCGTGACTGTTCCGTGTCTTGTGACAAGCTACGCAACCACGCCTACAGAAATGGTCATGTGACCCAGGCTCAACCCTTACTGACACCTACAAGGCGCTCATTAAGACGGTTTTCGTACTATAGGAATATATAATTGTGTTTTGAGTTCCTCTGAATTGCAAGAAAGGGTGGGAAGGGATTGCAATGTGGGCAGACTGAAAAAAATTAAGATTGGAGGGGAAAAATGGCGGGAAAATTGATGGAGACTGGGGATGCGTTCGTTGCTAGAAGTGATTCAAATGAAGGTTGGCGTTAAAGTTTCTACGGGGATAATTATCCATCAAAGCCCTGCCCGTATGGAAAGTTAAACTCGGGGGGTGACGGGGTGATTACCCGAAGGCTCATTTGCATGTCAAAGCCGACGTGTATACGGGACGTCGAAGAGACCTGTTTAGTGACCCTCTTTAAAAGTTAATAGGAAGTGGTTGGCAGTTGGAAGAACGTCATGCCTTTCAGTTCTAATACCCTAGAGTAAGACAGATGGGGAGGAGGCATTTAAAGAGATTTACGGGATTAAAAAAAAAATTAGTTGTTCTTGAATTGCGTCGTCGGTTCGCGTAAGGACATCCGGAGACTCTTTGAATTTATTTTATTGTTTGGAGGCTGTTATTTCACGAATGACAATACCATCTACGAAGATTTGAAGAAAGACTTCTTTCACTTTTTAAAATAAATTATAAGAGGTTTTTGTTTTAATTCTCAGCGAATTTCAAGTTTTGTTCTTGTGTTCGCTTTGTTTTCAGTACACTAGCATGCACTAATACGCTTAATAATAACAAAATAATAACACATAGTTTAATGCATGGTTTCACACAAAACGCAAGGAGAAACATCTAGTATGTACTGTACAATTGTGCTGGGAGAAATTTCTTTGCGCCATTGCCGAGAGAATAAAAGATCTCTTGAATATCATGTGCAAGTTAAGATTTTGTATTGTAGTCTGTTCCATCCAAAATCTTTCCCCTTGTCGGTTTCCGTGACTATCTTAACAATTAAAGTGGGTATACAATCATTACCATACCCCGTTCCTATTTTACCTCAGTTATTACTAATGCAGTTATAACACTTTCAAGCGAAGGGCAAAATGTTTCGTTCTGTATATTTCTTTTTAAAGTTTTCGCGGTGTTATGCAGCAGTTGTTTCCCTAAAACACTGGCAGCGTCACGCTATCTCGGTATGTTGAAGCTTGCATCATACTTCTAAGACAGTTTTCTTGTAATATTGTTATTCGTTGTTATGTATGATTGACATTGTTTTGTACAAATGGCGTTGGCAGTCAGGCCACATGTAATCCAAATTTTAGAGGGACTTATTTTCTTCACTTTACCCCTTTCATACACCCATGTAAAAACGATAGTCAATTTACTTAAACATAGGGTACTCTGTGGTTAATGTTATTTGATAACACAAATATAATTGCCGTGCAAAGTTCTTCAAGTTACGCGTATTCCCCGCCGGACAGGGGCAATAGATGCCTCTGCTGTTGAAGTCGACCCTTCGGGCAGTATCGGACAGTATCAGGTACGAGCTTCGGGTTATTTTACTTTTGTCTATTAGTTCGTGTTCATTCTTGAGTCGAACGACGCCATCGTTAAGTTAGATATCTCGGTCACTTTTTCTGTTACATGCTCTTCCGTTTTATCAACCTGAAAACTTGGGGGGGGGGGGTGGGGAAAGCCAAATATGGCGACGTTCGACTCGTATAAACGACGGTGTCCGACAAACGGTCACTTGTGGGTAACGCGTCAAATTGTAGTTTCCGTTACCATATATTCCAGTTGTGATCGTCTGCGACACTTTACACGCTAATTCTTTCCTTTAAAACTATAATTCGTGAAGTTAAAAAAAGGCTTTAGGCCCCAACTTACAATATTTCAGATGGAGATTCGTTCCGTTAATAATCTCTTGCTCGCGAAACAAATCCTAACTTTTGCTTTAATTTTTTTTAAATTAATATTAGTTTAATGTTTGGCGCACATTAGGGCAATCCAATTTTCCTTGTAACATTAAAGTTCGCTTTAGCAAACCGAAGCCTAAGAAGACCACAGCGAATGTAGACGCAGTTCTTCGATCCAATAGAGGTACTCGAAATGCACAACGACAGCGTAGTTTAAGTCACGTTAACGCATTTCAAGCGTAAAAATGAAACAGGTGCTGAACAGGATACCACGAAACACCTGAGACGTAGCATACATCTCTTGAATGAAAAGGAGCGAGCTATGTCGTGTATTCCATGGAGGCTTCTGACAGCTCACTGTATTTAGACATTTACTTCTTTTTATGTTATAGCGTCGGTCTTCTTCTCCGATGATTCCACGGGAGTTTCCGGAGGAACAGAAGAGTAACGACACTACAGACTTCGAAGTAAAATTCAGAATTAAATTGTTTCCCGTTACAAGCCGAACTACAATTACATCGCCTGGCCAATTTGAGTTGAACGTCGAATTGCCATCTTGTACTTATGTTCCCACCCCTGGAACAAGTGACGATCTACCTCGGAAAACACGGAGTAACCTTGTTCACCGAGGCCTAATATTAATGCAGTAAGGCCCTGAAGACAATAATCGGTAAAATATACTACAAGAGACTACAATATGGCAGACCGTAGAATAACTGACTAATTCTCACGTTTGTCGTCGTGCAAAACAATTATATAGCTGATTTCTCAAGTGATTTTTACAGTTGGCCTACGACAATATTAACTTCTACTACCTTTTCCAAAGAAGTGTCTCCTCTCTTACCAAGAAGCTTACAAATTAATATACAAATTACTTGTAGCCATGTATTCGTTTCTTTTTTTCATTAACGCTTTCTTTCAGTTTTCCACTTATACACCGGAGGAGCGTCTTTGGTCCCAGGTACAACGCGTTCGGGACTGGACTCCTTTTTGTTTTGCAACATTCGCTTAATTTCCATCTTTTGCTGGGCGACCGTCAGCTGTTTTTCCCTCTCGATTCTCTTTTCCAATTCACGGTAAGCTTTGGCGCGTTTCTCTGACAAAGCTGCCGCGCTGTCTTCGTTCACGATACTAGCAAATTCCGCTGACCGTAACGTTTCAAGTTTGGGCCGGTTGTACGTGCGGGAAAGTAAAGCTGGATGCGTCTGTAGTCGTTCTGCCACATTGAGCGTTTTCGCTATAAAAAGTAATAAAAAGAGAGATGAATAACAACCATAAAAATTATTTGTAACAACTAAATTATAGATTCTCAAAGCTTGGATTCAGACCAATTTTAAAAAAAATGGTCGATTGCTGATCAAATAGTTCATATAAATCGAACCTTGTTCTTTGGTGTCAACAAAGAATGTGTGTTTGTTGGGCTGCTTCTCATGTGAACCCAGTAAGTGAAGCTGGGATTGGAGCTTTTCGATTTTCCGTGACTCTACCAGTCGTTTATTGGATATATATTTTAAATCTTGCGTTTGCATCAACGCTAACTGTTCGGGAGTACATTCTTCTTCTTTACTGGGCGTTTCAATATGTTCTCCATCCTTCGAAAATATAAAAGTAAGGAAAAGAAACATCATAATTATCATTTAACACAAGTGTATTAGTGAACATACCTGCATTTGTGAATTAACCATATGGAAGTAGAATTCATCAGGATTTCGGTTCAGAGCACGTTTCCTCAACAATTTCAAGGCATCTCTTTTTTCTGAAAAATTCTTGGCTCTTTCTTTGTAATCCTTTTTCTTTTCGAGAAGACCCAGGTGACTACGAGCCTCGGGCTAAGTAATAATAATTTTAACAAACTAACGCTACTAAGAGAATAAATAGAATTACCTGATGTCGTTCCCTGTGCGTCTTTTGAGATTTAACAGCATTTTTAAGAGATGACATTTTTAAACACGTGCAAGATTCATCCAAATATTTTACGTCGTAAACTAACGAAACTCAAAGCAGTGAACTGCGAAATGCGAGGATTCTGGAGTTTAGCGTGAACTTCACGAGCAAAGCGGGAAATTCAAATGTTATTGATTCATGGTAAGGAAAGCTGTGTTTCAGGGTAATCGGGTCGCGTTCTCACCGGCTATGTGTGCTTAGAAAGTAATTATTCTTTTTTATTATTATACGGTATTGTATTACCAGCGTGAGCATTTTTTACTTTGCTGAAGTAATTGTTTTTCCAGGCTTATTTGAGTAGCAATATTAAGAAACTGCTGAATCTGTTAGTAGAATGTTTAACTGTAACAATTGCACTTTCCCAGTTTAAATTTCCTCGTACTTACAAGAGACAAGATTCAAATTAAATGTCGCAGTAATAAATATTCTTAATCTTGGTTGTATTTTACGTGCAAGGAACAAATACATTACGATGTTCTTTTTCGGAACATTTGGTGCGGAGTGTTAACAAGAAAGTCTTGGGAGTAAAAGGAGATTTGAGCTTTGAAACCGGAGATCGGAGCAAGATTTGGTTGGGAAGTTCATTGGACCTCTTTGTTCACAAATATGGGAATCTTGGGAAAAAAAGAACAGGAGACCATCGGATTTCCCTTTCCCATCCATCATTCAACTGTCATGGGAGAAAATGTACACACATTTTACGATTCTGGAATTGTTTGCGTTTTACGTAAGAGGTGCAGCAAGCCAAGGGCATCTTGAGCATCACGTTTATCTTGCAAAAATCGCAGACAAGCTTCTTGTACTTCTTCGATTTCCTCTGCGCTGTGCTTCCCTCCCAACACCTGCGTTTGCAAATCGTAAGACGCAGCTTCTTCCAAATCGTCTTCTTTCATGGAAAAAACGATTTCCGGTCGCTCCAGAATTTGGTTCAAGAGAGCAAATCCCTTCGGCAACCTCTCACACGCGGAATCCAACTCGTCTGGCATGGCGGAATAAGTCCCTTGCCAAGTTTCGCCATCCCTTAACAACATTAACAGCGTATCCTCCGGCAAGGATTGCAGGTAATCATCTTCATCCACTTCTGTGCCATCTTCTTCTAGTACAACTTTGTTATGCTGTGTTTCAGTTACATTTTCCTCTTTTTCTGGATCCTCTGTTAATTTGGGATCTCCTGACGTGCTTTGTCTGGCTTGTAATTTGCAGCGACCTAAAAGGAAACCAAGTCTTCAACATAAGGTCTTTCATTTATTCACAAGTATGCATTAATTAACCTTTATACCTTTGTCCAGAACTTCGGATACTTTGGCAGCCACCACGCCAATTTTTTCTTTCCTACTAGCACTGGTGATTTTGAACCTTTTTTTGCTAGGGGTTTCTGAACAAAATGAGGAATTTTCCAGCAACACAGACATATCGCTACAGGTAAATCAATACCATTAATGGCTAGAACTCAGAACTAAGTAGCCGCTCCCAACATCATTCACACGAGGATCCCAGAGTTGTATTGTTTTGAAAATAAAAAGTCGCAGGTGCTGCCGCTTTATTGAGAACGGCAAACAAGTAAAGTATCAGGACGCCATCTCCCTTTTGCATCGACATTTAACCATAGAGTAAGGATGTAGTGTGAAGCAGTCAAACGATTTGTTGATACATGTATTTAAAAGCTATCACTATCGCGATGCTAGATAAATGATTGAGATCAGCTCATTGCAGCCAATCAGCAATTAATTCCACTCATATTTGGAACATTTCAACTGAGCCCTATTTTCATGTCTATATTTCCTTCACAGATATATACACAGGCATGTTTTCTGTTTATAAAAACACATACTCCATACATAAACATACCTAACTGTGGTAGGTGGCGCTGGATTTCAGAACGGTAAACGCATGAACCCTTTTTTCGCGCCATTCAAGAGCGCGCGTAATGACGTGGAAGCAACGTTTGAGTTTCTATTGCTGTGATTTTGAAGTCGTTTAAGCCAAATGCATGGATGGAATCAAAGAATTCGTTATGACCCTTTTACGAAGGACGTTTTGTTACAAGTTAGTCGTCAGTTAATCCGGTGACGCTGTAAAATTCTCCTATCGCGCATTAACATTCTGAAGTGATCAGAACGAAGACCATGAATGTAAAATGGTAAAATGGCATCGTGCTACGGTTTCCAGTCTGTTTTGAACACATTTAAGTATTAAATCTTAATATTAATGAAATATTTTTATAGATCCATCGCGCACAAGTTATGGCTAATCCCGTGTCACTTTCAAATTCTCCTGCTGTGCATGGGAACAGTGTGTATACATTGGCTAGTGCAATAGGGAAACCAGGCTGGTGATTTGACAGCTCCTCGTTATGCCATGAAAAACACTTTGCGAAGGCAAATACCAGCAAACTTAGGTCAGTAAATTATTATGAGGTCCTGCGTTATTTCATCATCAAGCAGTCTATTAAACATGAAGTTGCTAGTTTACCTACTTTAACTAGCTACGCAAAGCTATTCCAAAACTTTCCGTTTGCGCTCAATTAAGCAAATAGGCTAATAGCCGTAAGAGAGTTACTTAGGCAATACTATGCCTTTAATTAGCCTGCATACGAGAATAGTAAACACTTCATACGTGAGATTGGAAAAACGTCATTCCGCTTATCAATGGGTCGATTTATCAGTGTGTCTTCCTCTCACACACGCACATAGCCTAATAGTCTTCTTCGGTAGGTTCTCGATAGTTTTAGTAACATTTAAGGTGTATTTCCAAATATCTCAGCTACACACGTATTGCTCTCACCGGGGGATTTTGCAAGTACGGTGAACATAAATCTCTGTAACACTTACGTCCAGTAAAACCATTGAAAGATCCACTAAAATGCTGTGTGCATTTTTCAATGTGTTTCAAATTTAACACAACCGTCCGAGTTTTTCTTGACAGTAATTTTAATTACCTAGCCCAATTAAGCTTGTAAATTAGGCCATTCATAAACTTCGGGCAACGCTGACACTCCATCGTAATTAAAATCATAAAGCTGAGCCCTAATAAATTTTGCCTTATCAGCGGGTTCTGGGAGGGTCGATGCGAGGCCTATTTACCAAAACAATTATTAACTTGTATTAAAAAGAAAGATTCACACGTCATCTTACCTTTTTCATACGCATGTTCGCAAATGTATGTCGCAATATCAATAGAGCATTCTCGAATAGTATTCAGTGGAGGATATAGGCTTCCCTGAGCTAAATCTTGGTCGGTGACGCGATCAGCCAATGCCTAGCAACACCAGAGCAAAATTTATTGCCCGAATTCATATAAGTCGTCCAGTATTATTTTTTTCTATACTTTGGCTGCCATGAGGAAAACTTCCTCGCTGATATGATTGATACCACTGCATATCACACCCAAGGCCACTCCGGGGAAGATGTACGCATTGTTGCCTTGGCCGGGATAATATGTTTTACCATTAAAAGTGACAGGGTCAAATGGCGATCCACTAGCGAAAATGGCAGTTCCCTAGAAGCATCAAATACATAAGGAAAACCGAATGAAAAGTGGAACTTTTAAAATTACAGAAAGTAAAACACAAAAACATTGGATTTTTAGTATGTACACTTCCTGAGTACGTGCTACGCGTATTTCCTATAGCACTCGACTGCAAAGTAAACAAAATTAGAAACTAAACGTAAATAAATGTTAATTATACAAAACATAATTAAATACGGTTCAGTTTTTAGTACTGCACTCAGAACTATTAATAATTTATATTTTCTATTACAGAGTTAAGGTACTAAATATTTACATTTACGAAAATACACTTACGTACAGCAGCAAGTGCACAATCCACGTCCAGCATTGTACATTATTGATACTTACATTTGTGTATTTATACGCGTCCTCCGCAGTACACTCAGCTTTACTGGTCGGGTTGCTAAGAGCAAAAATCACGGGTTGTTTATTGATCTTGGCCATTTCTTGCAAGATCTGGGGAGTGAATGCTCCTCCAATGGCAGCAGCACCTAAGTTCGCATTTTGAGTACTCATAATACATGCCCTTATAATGGGCGCTTTGATTTCCGCCTTACCAATCAGAACGCTGGGTTTGATTTCCCGGACAACATCTTCCAAGTTTTTAACGGGTACATGATCTTTGGCGAAATCCTGCTTGTGTCCTATAACATTTCACAAATTAACGAGTGACAAAATTCTTACCTCAATGTCTATTCCAATAAAGAAATAAAAGCATTGAATTTAACGGGAAAAAAGAAAAGAAAAGTGAAGGACACTTTACCGCTAATTCCTCCTTCTGGTCGGTTTTTGACAATCAAACCTTTGGAATCGACCATCCAAATCTTGCTAAGTGCATCAGCGCGGCTAACACCTTCCTTTTCCATCGCCATCGCTACCAAATTTGCGATACCGATCGAAGCCTATTAAAATAATTGACACTGTCAACATTTTCCACTTCATTTTCATTTTACAGACTTAGGAAATAATGATTTTCCTAAATCACGTACAGTATATTTAACGAATTACCTCGCCTGCGCCCTGGAATACGAATGTATGATCCTTGAGCTGAGTTTTGGTGAGTCTCAAGGAGGCCAAAATACCAGCTACCGCAACACTAGCAGTTCCCTGAATATCGTCATTAAAGGTGCAATACTGGTCGCGGTATCTCTCCAAAAATCTGAAGGCATTATGATTGCCGAAGTCCTCAAACTAAGACAAGAAAGAAAAATAAGTAAAATAGATACGAAACATTTCAAAACAAACATTTTACATTATCTGGCTTACAGTCAAAAAAAGGCAAATTAAGCACAATAAGAAAAATTAAGAACAAATAAGAAAAACAAAATATGGAAATAAAATCAAAGATAAACGAATATAAAAATAAATAAATACAAAAACGAATCATATATAAAGATAAATAAAGAAACAATAAAGTAAAATACAAAATTTAGCATAAAAGTATTCCGAATAATATTACACCACCAAACGGTACATTCCGATATATTTTCGGAATTATTGGCTGGGTAATTTACTTGAATCAGGGTACTCTGTCCGTACCGCCTGACAACGGCCCCCATAAATTCCTCGATCAGATCATCATAGGCTTGTCCGGTGACTCGTTTCTGCTTCAAACCGATGTACATCGGATCGTTTAAGAGTTCCTATCCAGAGAAGAATAGTTTAGTAGGAATAAAAGGGCAACGGACTCGCATGTGGTGGTCGTATAAAGGGAAATCTTGTGGGATTACCTGGTTGTTGGTACCCACATCTAGGACGATAGGCAAGCACTGGTGCGGTTTAATACCAGCCAGCGCGGTATAGAGCGCCAATTTGCCTACTGGAATGCCCATTCCGTAGGCGCCCAAATCTCCTAAACCAAGAATGCGCTCGCCGTCCGTGACAACAATGGCACGGACATCTTCCTCTGGCCAGTTACGGAGCATACTATAAATATGACCTTTGTCATGGATCGTAATGAAGAGTCCGCGTGGACGACGGTAAATGACTCCGAATTTCTGGCACGCTAGACCCACAGTGGGCGTGTACACAATAGGCATCATTTTCTCCACGTTCTCGGACAAAATACGATAAAACAGACGCTCATTGCGGTCCTAATATTCCAAGACACCCCCAAACGCAAACAATTCATTTTTAATACCGACAAGCAAGCAAAGATTGGAAAATAAACGAAAACGGGGGAGATTCTTGACAAAGGAAAAAAGTCAAGTAGTAATGGGAAAATCAAAGAAGAGGAAGAAAATCTTAGAATAATTGAATATGTATGGAAGGATGGTAGATATATATTTTTTTCCGTTTTCGCATTTTTATCTGTAATATTACCTGGAGTCCCATCAAATAAATATATTTATTGAGGTCTTCTTTATAATTCTGCAAATTCAGCATACAAAGTTGGACTTGCTCTTCTTGGGTTTTAAAACGGGGCGGAATCAAACCGTGCAAACCAAGTAATTGGCGCTCAGCCAAAGTAAACGCCATCCCCTGTTGGAAACAAAGAAAAAGTGCAAGGCAAGCATGTATTATTATTTTTTTCTAAAACACCTGATTAGGAATAGAGGTACAAAGGACAAGGTGACTTGCTTCGTCTCATCCTGCACTCATCTTATCTCCAAGTTCTCCTTGAAGACGACACCCTGAGCTGTTGATTAACCTTTTCACGTGAAAGGAAACAGATTGGCTCCCTACTTTACATTTCTTTTTCTCCTTTTTCATACATTACGGGTTTAAATTACTCGCTGGCGCATCTAAATTATACACAAACATGCAGGAACATGAACCCCACGATTAAACGAGTTGAATTCTTGAAATCTAACGCAAAGCAAATATAGTTCTGTTTTGTTTCGCGAGACTTTCTCAAATTTCCTTAAAATGTAATAACACAAAAGTATTAATACACCAGTAACTGAGCAAACCGTTTGCTTCGTGTAATGCCGACAGGTGAATTAAAATATGATGACCACATACCAGACCTGGACAAATTCAAGAAAGTGCAATATAATTCAAATTTTGAACTACTGAAAAACAAGTCAATTGAAATCTATTAGAATGTCAAGTTCCAGGCCACTGAATTCAAAATATTTAAAAAAAATCATTCAACTCAATTCACTTAGTTCTCGAAGTGAAAAGACCTTCAATAATATAAACTCGAAAGAATTTTCAAAGAGCTGACCGAGTTAGGAGAAAAAATGTATTATATCTCAGGATACCAGGGAAAAAAGAAAAAGAAACGAAAGAAAACATACGCACACACGTTATTATTTCACCGCTTACTTTCCAAACACGTTCCGCAATCTTTCTAATCGAATCATCAACGATTTTTTTAACGCAAAAAACAAAACAAACGATTCCAGCCAATTCAGTCTTTTCTAAACGAAAATTCTACTCAAAAACTGAACTGTTGTTTTAATTCAAATTAAACTTGATTCAAGTAATAAACCAAATGACAAAAAGTTACATTCACTATAATAGATTTTAAATTTGCCCAGTTCTGTCGAATAATCGGATTTGTCGCAAATAACTGCCGAATTGCGTGAGCTTACGATTTTCTACTACAAACAGTCGATTACAACAAGAGTAGTCAAACGTCGTTTTGTCCCTGAATAAAATAATACGAACGATTGACTTGGAATCGGGTCAGCTGTACTCAATAACCTTGCCCCTAAGTCCGTAAAAATGTCCTGAACTCCGATTCCAGCAAGTCACTCTGACAAAGAAGGTACAGTACCTTCTTCACAGTCGAACTGTATTTTCGACCATCTTTCAGCTGTTATATGTCTTCTTATACTTGTACTATGTATTAAGCTAAAAAATCCTTATAAAACAAGAAAAAGATAATTGTTGCCACCTAAGCCGGCTTTACAACAAAATAGGAATTCACTGTTACCTTGTTCAAGCGAGGTTCGCGCAAATAGTCGATGCCCCTGACCATGGAAGGACAGACATTGTGACTTTGGTCACTTTTATGTTTTCCTTGGGCTGCACTGCTGGTTTGAAAGGCTCGTTTTCCAACGCGATCGCGACTGGTGGAATCTTCCATTCTGCTACTAACTTTCTCGTTGGTCAACAAATGTTGTTGTGTCCCCAACAATGACTGGTACCAGCGCTGCTGTTGCTGTAGTGCCGCGGCCGCTCTGCGAACAAACAATGATACAACTTGAAAAGCGATCCAAACCCTATAAAACCCCTCTCGTTTCCCCTTCGCGTTACCCGAACAATACCGGACTTTGGAAAGAGAGCAAAACAGAAGTGTGTGTGGTCAGATATCCACTTCCTTACAGGATTTCCTATTCTTGAATGCTGCAATACTTTGTATGCCTTTATCTTAAACTCTTGATAGAGAAGCTCGTCCCACTTTTTTTTCATATAAATTATATCGTCACTTTTGGGGCGGGAGAAACTCCCAGTTTTTTCCCCATAACGTTCGAGTTTGTTAACCGTGCAGCCTTTAAGATATCAATCCAATTCCTGATTATTTCTCAAAATGCGACGTCATCCGCGGTTTCCCTTCCAAGGAAATCCACTTGCTCTGAATTCCAAGGATGGGGAAACACCCAGTGTGTTCTAACACTTGCACGGACATAATAGCAAACTAATCTTTCCCTTGCGGTATCAAAGCTTTTCTTTTCGTTAAGAATGTCTACACTGATACACGTTCCGTGCAAAATGATCTTATCTTCCCGTTCGTCTCTGTTCGTGAAATTTATCACGCCAGCCAGATTTAGAGCGCTTTGAAATACTAAATTGTATGAAAGATTTGCAATGATCCCCAAAGTTATACAATGCCGTAACTTAATAAAGTAGTTAGACATAGGCCTACCTCGCTACCCAGTGATGCAAAATCTATAGACACATACAAAGTTACCTAGCAGCCATTTATCTACACTTTCTCTACCATGTCCACTTAGGCTATAATTCTGCACTTTACTTCAGAAACGGCCATCTTTTATTCGATTTTTCTGTCCTTTCTCGGTTCTTAAAAGATAAGATTTGTTGCGGGATCAAGGGTTAACACTCGTTGAACGAAAGGTTAAAACCCTCATGTGGGATGCCAATTGTTTTTGCCCCTCGAGAAAATTGTAGATTCCATGCGGTGCAGTTTCCTTTTTTGTGGTATTCCGAGTGGGGTGTACTGATCAATGCGCATTTTTTTTATTATTATTTTTTATTTTATTTTTTAATACAACTGATGTCCGACGTGGTAATTTTTTTGCCAAGTTCGTTGGATTGGGGTTGGTTTATCCAACAAGTAGCAGAAACCTGAACATTTTTTGTTGTTGTTGTTTGGTAATCCTTTACGTCTTTAGAGAATTAAAAGGTATTCGGTATTTTCCAGTAAAAAGACCCACAATCGCCACAAAGCTCTAATGAGCAATAATGTAACGAACAGATAATTTAACTATAGTTCATAACTTTTCCGAGGTCTTTCGAGTTTTTTGTACCAATACTTTTGTTGTTTTCATCGGCAGGCTTTGTACTTCACACATTTTGTTTCGCAAACCTATAAAAATTGCGGTTTTTATTACACTTCTGCTGTAGTTTCGAGTTCGCAATTATGTACTTTAATCAAACACATAAAACAGTCTGCAAAATTGTTACATACTCATTCTTTTTTATTATCTCAAAAAACCTTTGCCATTATCGCCTTCTCTTTTTGTCACGCTTGGAACAACAGTACAAAATTGTGGGGTTTTCTACACTTCTCAAATATCTACATTCAAGTGCAGATTTTCATCTAAGTTACGGTAATGGGAAAAAGTATCGCTAGATATTTTGGCTTCTATTGTTTCCCTTTTGCGTCTCTCAGCTGAATGTGTCTAAACTGATTACAAGTCTTTTGTAGTTCGTATTTTCTAGTGGAATTTCTTTAAACTAGTTTTGAATGTACTTTTCCTAAGCCGAGCTCAGACAAAAATATACGCGGCGCTCCATCTTTGTAATCTCGTTTTTAATAGTCTTACAATAAAATGAATTCCGTACGCTTATACATTATTATACTAAAACTTTCCTGAATTATATGCGATTTTAGTTAAAAAAAATCCTGCGGCTTTTCTTGATCTTTATTCCTGATACTTTAGACTTCTAAGGTAATTACTATAATTTTACAGTTGTACTCCAAGCGAGCCCCTCCGCGTTAGGATTCATTCTTTGGTGCCTTGGCACAACGCCAACCTCCACCACGAAAAATTCCGTCCATAATAGCTACGTATAAGTAACCTCGCATGGCGTGATGTACCTATCAGAGTTTGCGCAGAGTGAGACAAGCCCCTAGCCCAAGGCTGTTTCCCTTTCAAACGGGTTGTTTAGGAACATGTGCCAACATCTATTTTTAGGGTTTCGGTCTAAAAGAGCGGAAAAAGGCAGCCTTAAAGTTACACACCAAGTACGAAGAACCTCGTGACTTTCTTCTTCCTGTGATGATGTAATATTCCCCAATGAAATTTCTCCCAGTACCAAAAAAATAATTATTTTCTTGCTATAAATTCGGGTATTGTAGTCAGCTACGGAAAGGTGAATGAACTTAAACAATATATAACAAAACGGCCGAAACGCACTAAAACGTTCTAACAATAGTCTACATTCTTTCATTTCTTCTCTATTGTTGTCTGACAACTAGAAAGAATGCTACTACATAACTCGCACGAACGTTCGTTCCGAAGCTAACAATACACACCCAAAATTCGAAATTACGAAAAAAATCTAAAACATTATTACTCTATATTCTTCCATTTCTTCTCTATTGTTGCCTAAGTGACAACTAGAAAGAATGTTAATTTATAACTCACAAGAACGTCCGTTGCGAAGCTGCGAACATTGTTTTTGTTTTCTTTACAAGCGTTCACCAATTTCGTTTCTTTCACTGGGTACGAGAGTTCTACGCACCGTTGGATTCCTCGTAGCAAACTTGCTAAACAAATTGACAAACAGAAGTACCAGCAAAGCCAAGGAACAAGTGTCGGAAGCCAACTACTAGGAATAGTCCGCGGAAGCTTTTTGTCTGTTAGATAACGATGGCAGAGCCAAATGGGAGGTGACAATGGGGGCCAAGATGGAGGAGCAAAAGGGTGGGATCTTCTCTGGGGGTTTTGTCCCGAGCTATCTTGTCTCTTTGAACAAAACGGAAAGAACTGGAGAGCGGTACGTTTTTATTTTGTAATTTGGGAAGGAAAAGGGCGGGGCTAAAAAAATCAAGTAAATGGTAAGGTGACGCTAGAGAAGTGTAAACGTAAAAAAAGCCACGTAAGAGCTTTTAAAGCAACGAAGCGTTTGATGACGCAAGTCAAACTAACCTAAGCTTTCACACTTCCTCCTTTTACACGGCGGAATAGCACTACTAACAAGAGAAAGGCTATGGCCCCCTGATATCTAGCTACACAGCAGAGCTAGCTTGTCTTATTCTCGACTCATCCCCCAAACGCCGGCTGAACTTGCATGCTCACGCACAGATCGATGGGAGAGCGAAGTTTCATCACCGTGAGCTGGCGCGACGGCGCTTTGAGCATCGCGAACTTAGAAAAATAGGCCGAGCGTAACTATGGGCCTGTGCTTTCGAATAGTTTCCCAACCGAGCGCGCAATTTGAAACGTATGGTCTCGTAGACCTAGGCCAATTTAGGAAATGTGAAAGCCAATTCGAATCAAATTCAGAACGATTTTCTTCAATTCAGTTAATTTTAGATTTCACGATTTAGGGGGCATTGGACAAAATGACATCTGGACTCGATGAAATGAATTTTATTCAAGTCAGATTCAATGCACAGAATTGAATTTGACCTACTCTGGTTTCTATCAGAACTGGATAAATTAACGGAAAGTGAAGGTTAATTCAAGTAAAATATTTTTTTCTGAAATTCAATTTAATTCAGTTCATTTTTGAAACATCAAACTGTGAGTCAACTCAATTCTAATAAAAAAATAGCAGTGGAGAAAGTCAATTCAAATTCAACGAATGGAGTTTGCCCAGCGCTGGTTCCTAGTGCTTGCCAAGGAAGCAAGCAGAAATTTGACTTCAGCATTGTTATGTTCAGAATGAATAAATCAGCACTGTCTAACGGAATCAACCGAGTCAGTTAGACCGAATGCTCCATAGCTGAGCAAAAGTCAATTAAAATGGGCAAAGCTGACTTAAATTCAATCAAATCAAATGTGACTTACCTTGGACCACGTTTAATTGTTTTTACGAATTTAAGTTAAAACGATTGAATTGTTTAGAACTTACTTGGGGAAAATTACTTTAGAATACTTGATTTGAAAAGGTTTTCAACCTTTGACATCAAACGTTACGCTGGAGAAATGAGCAAAAAAATTTCGAGCACTTCTCCCCATTCTATTATAGGGGGATCACTTGTCTTCTAGGAATGGAGGCGTGAAAAGTTAAAAAAAAACTGATTTCGAGCTGACGTGACTTTGTAGAATCCTTAATTATCTGAATTAACTGGATTTCTTTTAAATTTGTTTTGAGTTAAACTGACGAGAAAAAAATACGGTGGAATTGAAAATGAACTGAATTACAATCGCCTTAAATTTGCCCACGTCTGAAATGTGTGTTTGTTTCGCACTTACGCGTTCTGAAATTTGTACACAAAATTCGCAGTTCGTTAAAACAGTGTGTAAAATTACTTCAGTTCGGAAGATCTTTAGATGTTTTTCACAAGTTCTGTCACGTGTCTGGACAACTTTTGTGCAATCGTTTTTGCTTGTCTTTCTCGACAATATGTCCGCCAATTCAGGGAACATGTACTATTCATGTTTTCTCACATGATTTTTCCTCCCTACTGACATCTTGTGCGATAGGCTACCGATTTATGGAGACTGTAAAGCTTAGTATATGGCGTGTAGCATAATATTGAGTTACTATTAGGTTTAGTCATGTTGGGGGGGGGGAATTCGCGGTAGCGTTCCATGGGGTAGAAGATCGTCCGAGTTGAAATATAAAATTAACGTCGATTTCAGAAGTGTTGAGTGAGTTATACAGAATTTTTTAAATAAAAAAAACGCTTCATGGACCAATCACTGTATGACATCATTTATTCTTATAGTGACTCCACGTGTACGTTGACTTCCTCCACGCCTACGAGATTCTAATTAACGAAGCATAGCTTGAGACTGTCTGGAACATCGATCTCTAGAGTGCGCAATCCTAACGGTCTACAACAGAGTGCTTGTGCACTATTTAATCTGAACAATAGTCGAAAGCAATTGATCTCTTTTACGGATCAATTCAAGCAGTAGACATACAAAGAAACAGAAGTCGTTTGACAAGACGGGCTCAATGGATTTGCTGGGAATCGGTTTCAACCTTGACATTACAAAAGACCAGTGTCTTGCGAGGAAACGTCTCTTGTCATAAAACCTACAAGAACACGTTAGTGAATACGACCAGTAGTAATGAAACTACTGCAGTAATGAAATGTTCCGAAAGTCTGTCCATAATTTTGCGCCCCCAAAACAGTTCTCGCCTTCTTCGCTAACAACACTCGGCACGACTGTTACGTACCTAACGTACAGTACGAATTCGCGTAGTGGGTGTCTGGCTTTCCTCGGGATGAAAAGTTGCACCAAGGGAGCAACTGATCTCTTAGAAGACGTATTTATATACTACAATTCAGCAACCATTTCCTAACCAGTTTCTTTAGCTGGATTATTGTATTACATTGTATTACGTTATCGTTATTTTTTTGGTATCTTTCTAGCAGAACGAAATTAACCGCCCCGTACCCACTTAGGCCACCCCGCCATATTAGTTCACTCTGCTCTTTTCTAAGCAATAGAGCTTTAGATTTCCAATTACCTGAACAGTTTTATACCCAAGGTCTAGTACAGCTATTCAGAAACCCAGGTGAGAATCAATCTTAAGAAGCTACAGAGTAATGAATTTAATAGGCAAGGGTAGTATTCCTTACCATGGAATTCTTTTGCCGCGTAGAAAAAAGGTAGTAAAATTGTACCTACATATACGGACGGCAGCTCCACGTAGCTATGTAAACGTAAAGCGTCTTACCATGCATGTCGAACTCTATCAGTAGGTAATGCAATAATTACTGGGCAAACCACTATATACCAGTGTTCGATCTTTATTTGTGTCTGATGTTTGATCGCTATCGATCATTTGCCAATGCTCATCCGATCGGAAATTTTTTTCTGACACAAAAAAACAAAATTAGAACCAGATCGACGATCATCGATCCGTCAGATTTGATGAATGTTCCGATCACTCGGTAATTGGAAAAATATAAATGTAAATATTGTAATATAACCAAAAATACCGTTTCGAAAATGCACATAAATCGACGCCTTCTATTACGATAACAAATTGTAATTTTTGCGGCCGATAAAAATTTCAATACTAAAGACTGATTAGACATAAGTTTTTCCGGAAAATTCGATCCGATCCTTGCACATGTTCGTATACGGTCGATCCGATGGAAGGATACGATCAGAATTTTTGTAACGATCCGAAACACTGCCTTACACGTGCCTTATCACAGTTAATCCAACAATAGTTGACACTTTTTATAATGTATTTTTTTAAGTCCTGGAGTCTTATCCATATAATACATTAATAATAACTAATAAAATAACAATAAAATAATAATAACTAATGAAATGCAATATTTTTTTAAAAAATAACGACAATTATATTTAACTTCAGGTTAATTGGTCTGCGGTTTCGGTAAAGTGAAGTTTTGGGCAAGACGGTTTCGACTGGACTGCTACTGGTGATGTCATTTTCTTCATTTATTTTTATGTTTCTAACTTTCAAGTCACATATTTCAGTTTCTTTCCCTTGCTCTGGGTTTGAAGCCCAAGCATCGTAAAATGCCCATCTCATCACGTTCTCTAAGACGTTAAAACTACCGACTTGACAAGAACCACTACCGTACTGTACTGGTACTTGCCAACCCTGTCTAGAAGGGTGAACGGGAGGGTGAAAGAGAGAGTTATACGACCTAAGCAAAGTAAAACGTAATTTCTGTTCTTAACTACACGAACCAGAGACTTTCTGCTGATATTACACAAGTCAGGTTATGTAAAACAAGGAACAGTGAGATACCGATACACGGAAAACGAGTAAAAACCAACCCGAGCGAAGGGGGCGCTGGACCCAAAGTACTCCAGTGGGGAAACGTCGAGCAACACCCTAGAAACCCCATTCACTCTACACGAACACGCCCCGGAATACTTCCCTAACGCTCTTTTAAAACCCGCCTGTTAGCCTCCATACAACCTTTCTTCGGAAGTTACGTCCTTTTTACATTCAAGGGCTCGTCAAAACCGAAGTACTCAAAAGTTGGGTGCAGAATTCCTGGTACGTAACGAGATCATTGTTATCTGAAGCCAACTCTACTCATGATAATTAGTTTGGACGCTATTTTACGGAAATGTTCTCCGTGTTGTATAAATTTCCTTATGAAATCACACACGGAAGGAAAGGAGAGCAATGGATTGCCTTCCGGCATCGTCCGGCAAGTACAATTTATTTGTCCAGAAATCCCACTGCAGGGTTTACTTTTGGATTAACTTTTCATTTAATTGTATTATTATTATAACAATAATCAATAATAATAATATTAATAATAATAAAGACGCACATTTCGATTCCATATCCTCGGAATTTCTACGTAACTTTTCCCCCCGAGAATATATCACTAACCAGGGAATACATACGTAAATAAAGAAATATGCGCTGAAGTATTCCAAGCACCTGTTGCAACAAATATAGCTCTATTTCAACAAAGACGCTGAAACTTAAGACACCGTTCTATACTTTATAGGATCCAATAGTTTGCGAAATAGAGAAAAGGCGAAATCGTATAGCTTGATCCCAAAGCCGACTGCATTACACAATATTAACAAAGTTTGCTCCCTTAAGATGTCTAGCAGAAAGCTTTTGGGCATCATTTTCGAGCCGAGCAACACAGGTTCTCTGTGGATTACTTTGATTGCATCCCTTTTATCGTCTAAGCCTGGAAGTTTCCAAGTAATTTCCCTTTTCCTTTTGCGAAAGTCTTTGATGACAAATCAATAGGTTTAGGGTGATTTTTATTAATTTCGAAGTTGGACTGCCTAGGATTACGGCACGTGATTCTTGGTGCTATTCAAGTTTCAACCATCGTTATAAAAGTTGTTTGTAGGCATAAAAGAGAAATTAACCGGGTTTTCGGTAATAGTCACATTAATAGGCTAACATCTGGTGTTAAAGCTCCGGAAAACTTTGTTATGTCCTACTTTGGTGTCGCCGCAACGGCCATTCACTCCGACTTCATCAAACGCCCCAACAGGAAATTTGCTCCATCAAGCTCTATTTGGAACTTTAGCACGGATTCAATGTTTGCTTCATTACATTGCAGATATCTTTATCTGCAAATGTCTTAAAGGCCATTTCCTCCATTTGGCGCGGCTTTTCCATGCACATAACCTTTTATAATTTCCGAAGTTTCCTAGTGTGAAAAACTTCTTTTAATTCTCATCAAAACGCCCGAAGGGAAAGTTACCCCTTTCAAAAGGTCTGGGGAACACTATAAAACTTTAGGAAATTTCCACAATTAGAACGCCTACCGAGCTTTCACGAACCTACTATTACAATCTGCGCCTTCTTGCTTAGATTTCCATAATTTTACACCACAACGTTCTCACTGACAGCAATGTCCCGTTTTCAGGTTTCAAAGTTTGCCACCGTAACGCAAAACACTGTCTTCCACAATTGTTTGGCAACATTTTTACTCTTTTTTCCTACAATTACTGAAAATGTTGAAATTAAAAATTAACTGTACACTCATAGAAAAAATAAATATAAAATAAAAAATGGTAAAAAAATTAAGTTCAGACTTACGGCTCGAAATTGTGTAAAGAAGGTTCTGCACTGCTTTTATGGCTTCGTTGCAGACAAGCTACTGAGGCTGTATTGCCCATTTACCTTTGTGCACTTCCGAATGTTATTTGAGAGGAACCATGGACTCCTTTTACCACTGACGCTGAAGTAGCGTTGATAGTTGAGCCTTCCAAGTTCCAGGAACGTCTGTCAATGATTCTTGATAAAAACGACCCCCAGCTCGCCCAAATTCTCACTCCCTTGGTATGGACTTTTCCCGATGGTTAAAAGCACAGACTTCGTCAAGAAACATCTCCGCTACCTGAACACCTGGCGCAAGGAAGGGAATTCAAGCGTTCCTTTTTTCTTAATTTCTTTACTTTGGGTATCAACATTGAGAGCGTCGAGGCTGGCACGCCGTCATAGTGCGTGACGAACCTTCAGGTAAATAGAGCGTGCATTACACCTGAAAAGAGACTTGATCACGGAAGGACTCGGACTAATCATTTGGTTTTGTAAAACTTGTATGATTCCACACTTTCACCCGTACTTAGATATGTTGTTGTTGGTAGTGTTATAAGACGAACCGTGTCGCGTACTAAGATATGTGATATGGCAGAATAGGAGCATACCCAGTAAATCCTACCAATAATTATAGAATATCATTAATTAAAATTTAACACGAATGCAATAAAATAAAATGTAAAATAAGTTTAATATAATTATATTAAACTTATTTTACATATTCGTGTTAAATTTTAATTAATGGTATTCTATGATATTCTATAATAATATTAATGATATTCTATGATATTCTATAATAATATTAATGATATTCTGTAATATTTTTAATTTTCTTCTCTATATAAAGAGAAGAAAATTAAAAATATTCAGTGAGTGTAACAGTTATGCGAAAATGCTTGATAGGCTATGTTGGGGATTTTACGTGTCACTGTGAATTTAAAGTTGGGAACGCTTTCGGTTTGCATTTAAGTTTTGAACTTCTTAACGTTTTAGAAATATTAACGGGGGACTGCTTTTGGTTGTTGAGGTATAGCGAGGTATAGAGGGGATTTGAGTTTGGAAAAAACGTGTTCATACAACCAAAGCGGTTCTATTTACTTTTTCCTCAAAGTTTCGTTACTAACTTGAAATTCTTCATCTAAAAGGGAGTACGATGACCCTCATTTACACCTGTACCGTTAGAGAAGCCACTGATAAGCAGAACTTTTGTTTGGAGATCTATTTAACAATGCACACTCTTGATAGTTTCATTTCAGGGTTTACTTGTTTACTCATGTCGGCAGTTTTCGGAGAACAGCACTTCAGTCACTTTTGAGCTTGTTTGGGAATTCTTACACATTCTTGGCAAACTGCTTGCCTTTGCTGTTTTATTTTGTTATTATTGGAGTTTACGCTACTGAGTTTGTATGCCCTTAAAAGTGCAATATGACTGATGGATTTTCGCCCCCCAAGAAGTAGTGGACTGCTACTACCACTACCGTGCATGGGCGCGGTCGACTAGTCGCGAGTGATTTAACTTCTTTGTACTCCTCGTTTACACGAATGGTCTTGCGATCATTTCCATAAAGCTTCTTGAAAACGAAAAAATTTCTAGTCGACAGAAGACTGAACTGAATGTGTTTAAGCTTCTTTGACTCCGTTCGAGTACTGCATGAAAGACATTTTTTCAGTGTTTTTGACAAAATTAGGAATGCGTGTATACAATGTCTCGTACTAATTAACGAAAAGAGTAATATATAGTAAACTAATAGGAAATTTGACATAAAACTAAAAAATATAGTCCAAGTAGGGTTTCAAATTTAACTGCCTTAATTTCCGCGTTCTTCGTTTAACTGCATTCGTTTGCCCCCAAAAAACGTCTTTAGACTACAAATTCATTGTAAAGTGAGGAAAAAAATCTTTACAGGGGTTTGCGCAGAGGTCTAGTCCCGCCCCCTGAGGCTGATTAACTTCGATTAAGTGCGGAAGAGTCGCCAATCGATGTCGATGTGATGGTAGACCGCGAAAATTTAAAGTATTCACTTTTGTAGGAAAAAAGTACAGAGAACACGACTTGTTGCATAAGTTACGCTATTGGTATTGGTACAAAAGTATTGCTCGATTACGTAAGCAGGACACTCAGTGTCATAGATATGGCTGATATTTACATTATTTATTATTTCTCTCTGAACATTTTGCTGATGTGTTTTTGATAGTCTGATATTTGTTGTGAAGACTAATTTGTTTGCAGCACAATTACACTTCACGTAAATTTATATAACCTTTCCTCTCGATGTCGAAATTCTGAGATAACTGAAGAAAATTTTCGTCCTATTTTATATCAATAATAATTACGCAATACGAATAGTTTTTACATAATCACATGTGACAGCTTTCAAACTGCGTGGTCTACCTTTCCCCTAGTAACTGATTCGATCGAGACCCCTCAGTTAATGAAAGTAAATCAGCCTCAGGAGGCTAGATTAGACCTCTGCGCAAACCCTTGTAAAGGTTTTTTGCTCATCACTGTACAAAAGCAAAAGACATAACTGGTAACGAGTAGCGAAACACTCAAAAAGGCAAGGTCATACATCATGCCAAGGAAGTCTTTTTAGAATAAATGGAGGCTGAATATGCAAAAGTAGAATTTCTACTTTTCCCTTGTGGACTACCTTATTAACGACAGATTTCCACTTACTCAAAATATAAAGAATATAAAGACACGGAACTTTTTCAAACTTGGCTGAAGAAAGCTTGAACACTGACGGAAATGTGATCTTGGTTCAGTAATTCGATCGTCAGAGGAAATTTCATTTACAAATAGTTAGCATTGCTCTTTCAAGAGATCGTCGTTGCCGAACATATTTGTCATTGGGAGTATTTCAGAGATTGGGAAATTCAATAGCGATGCTGCCATAAATTCAAAATATCATGAAGAAATAACGTAATTAAGGTATTATTATATAACATATAATATTAGCTCTTGATAAATACAAGCAATAAGTGAGAATTAATTTTGTACATTTTAAAACACTTTCGTACAAACGTCAAACATTTTCTGTAATTTCTGTCATCATTTTCTATAACGTGCAACGTTTTTAAACGTTTTTATAAAAAATGAGAATTAATTTGACACATACAAAAATATTTGGTATTTTTTGCTTCTGGTAGAAATGAACTCTTTGAGATAAACGTGGCCTGTTGCGCTCAAGTTCTGCAAGGAGCAACAAGGAATATCACCTTTATGTAAGTACCTGTTTTATTGTATAGCGTCAGTCAATGCTAGGTGGTTTAGCACTGTAATTGTGGCGCACTAAAGCTCAATCTGACTATTATGCCCAGTCCAGCCATAAGCTGACACTAAAAGACATCCCCCTAAGGAGAGTTAAAAGAAGAGAAGAGCGCTGAATCTGAGACTGCAATGAGCCATTTTAAATCTTGCTAAACGTCTCTTATGCAGAACTGAAAAGTTACAATGAGTTGGGCAAGTGCAGTGCCGGGAAGTTAGCACATTTCGGTCCTTGAACCAAAACCTGAAACTTCCAAAGCCAATTGTAAACTTGGTACTCTTTCAAGTATTGGATAAGCCCATTTTGGGGAAGGTGTGGGGGGTTGGCCCCAGACTTTGATTTGAAATGCTAATCAAGTTGTTGCTGGCTGTCGTGTACTGCACTTGTCGTACACGAGCGAACCTTGCAAGACCTTCCATTGGGGAGTCATTTTGGTCGAGAACTCAGAATTTGCTGAGGTTTCAACTTTCGAACGGGAACACCAACTTCCAAACGATTTTCCACTGAAAAGTTGGTTGTAATTTCGCTGTAGGACGTTTAGATCGTAGAAACATCAGTTACAAACATGAATTTAAGCGGAGTACAATCCAGACGCTCATGGGGAGTGTTAATTACGGTGGATCTATAACAATATCAAGAGGTCAGTCAAAATACAATAGATGTTACCGGCAGTAATCTGGATATCAATATCCACAGAAATCTACATGAGCTCCATTCCAGTTGCAATACTGAAGCAGTAAAACAGTTAAACAACTGTAGCAATCACTGTAAAAAAATTGTAAATTGACAATTGCAGCAAAATTATATAAGGACTTTACTGTAAAAATACTTTTAAAATGTTTTTGTACAACAAATTCGTGGTAAAAAATCAGTTTTGTAAGTATTTTTACAGTGAAGTACTTGTATTTTTTTTACTGCACAACGAATCATTGTAAATTCACAAAATAATTTTTTACAGTGATGCCGTGCTATAGAATTCTTCACGAAATATAAACATTATATTCTTCGTAATGGGCGACAATTTTGTTGATAACTTAATGGTAATTACTTTGTCATTTATAGGCTAAGTCTGAAGCCCTGGAATATATTTTCCGATAATTCTGTACAGTTTGGCAAAAGAGCGTTATTGACTTTTTCTTTGAGGTAGAGAATTTCTGTGATACGAGTCTTCTCCGTGTAGGCCTTTCCTTGTCTCTGCTGGAAGCTCTCCTACCTGAGCCGCTTCTGTTCTCCCCTGAGCACTTACTTGATGATAGCGGGGACAACTTTGGTCATGGTAGGAATTGAATAGCTATAGGTGTCCAATTCCGCTGAGTTTTTTTAGTGACACTATAGTACTGTACAATTTTTGTGGGAAGATTTCATTATTACAATATTTTCTTGATGTTTAGAATTTTAAGCTGCACAGCACGAAACTATTAGCGGAAAGGTTAAATTCCTGGCTAATATGTGAAAGCAATATCAACTCGTAAGTACGTATTCGAAATCTATATATGTTGAATGTGTAAAGGAAATTCTGGATTTGTATATTACAATAGGAGACCTGACCTGTGTGATCCCTGGGGATTGTATGGAATATGACCTGACTTGTATTCGCCCTTGTCTGTACTTGTTCACCGGGGTTTAGATGTCTTTAGTGTGGTAGTAGCTAACCAAGTGTTGAGGATTGAACTGGTGACGAGGAAATGCAAAGTATCTTACAAATGCTTTCTTTTTAGTAACCTTCTTTAGTCTCCTTCAGGGATCTATCCATTAACTTTTCCTAGTAGCTCGTATTTGCACCCCAAATTTCAAAGCGCCGATTTGGAAGAGCTTCGGGAAAATCGTAAGAAACGAAATCTACTGCGATCTGTCATCGTTTTCATAAAGATTATGTAGTTAACATGATTGAACTTTAATTGTGTGAGTAACGTTCTCAATGGCGTCTCGAACATAATTTTTCGAAAAATAAAAGTGTTGGCAAATATTTCGACCTCTACTTGTCGCCATAATGTTTGGGCCGTTTAGTGAACCTCTGATTCCTTAAATGTAAACTATCTTCGCCTAAATATTCATAGTTAGTGAGTTCCATTTTGTTTTAAATTGTCCGGCGTGTAAATTGTCCCAACTCTCCTGTGTCATTTGACCAATAGCGTATTTCGTTCAGCGTTGAAGCCCCAAGAACGAATTTTGAGTGCTAAGAAATTGTTTGCGTGCTTAAAGTCTGCTAATTAGGATCGCCTTGGGAATTTATGTGTAAGTTTCAGAAGCACCAACTCCCTAACATTTTCGTTCAGTTTCCCAATGTTTAGTGAGTTTTGATGGGTTGGAGACTTCTGCTGTACAGTAATTCATAATTCCTCTCTTACGTAATTCCATCCCGCTACACGATACCATTGCACTCATATTCTTGCTCTTGCTACTTTTGCTGCACTCAATATTGCTATATTGCTGCACCCAACTTCGCTCAGAGAAGCCGCAAAACTACTATACAGCGTAGCAATCTGGCATGTAGTGCCCCAATTTTCATTTCTTGCCGAACTTTTAGTCTTTTAAGAAACTGGGCTTCAGCACCAAGCGTCAAGGAAGTGGTTGAAATGTTCAATGTTTCCACCGAACCGACGTCAGATGATTCAGAACACATTCTGGGCTCCAAAAAGGGAAATTGCTTAATGTAGAGATATGTGAGTTTCTTGGTCCACGCGCCAGTTTAATTACCTTGTTATTCCTGTATTGAGCTGTGAAAGGGTTTGGGGCTTTTGGGTGTACACAGTAATGCATTCAACACTGTGTTTAAGTGCAATACGTCAACAACGTTGGCGTGCAACGCCAGGAATCTGTTCGAGGCAGAATATGTTGAACTGGGGTATGACAGAAATCAGGTTCACTATATATACTGCAGAGTCGAATTCCGAATCCTATAATCTGAGCTATTTTGTGATGATTGCTATGTGACGTTGTTATCAATATGCAAAATATTTTGCCTGAAAATTAAATTTAGTAAGTATTTCATATAGCGAGTACCAATTTTTCAGTAGTGTGGTTGTTACGTGGGTAGTTTTCATAAAAAGTCCCGAAACAAAGGAGCTGATTAATTGCCAATGTCTCGGAACAGTAAAAAAAAAGTTATCCGACTCAGCAAATTGTTTCCAGGGAAAAATAACGAAAATAAACGAAGTTTACGAAGGAAACTAGTTTGAAACTAATATCGGCAGTTTTCTTATAAGAAAGTGTTGTTTATGTTGATTGTTAAGTCCAACAAATAATATTAGTTTCTAAGTGCAGGATAAATGAAAGAGCAATATGTTTAAAAGCTTAGTGACCTTTTCTCTTAGAATCTTACGCAAAGCATAACAAGCCAAGCGTAGTTTAGTGCGAATGGATGAAAGCTTCGTATTGAGATAATCGATTTCCTCGACATAATGAATTTAAAACCAGTTCTACAAAATTATTGAGTCTACACCTATAAATTTTCATATATTAATAGGCGATGCCTACGATGGCATTTACAGGAAAAAAATATCGTATAACATTAATAATTAATTCTGATTTAGGTTTATTTAGTATGAGTGTTATATGGCAAATTACTAATTTTTCAATAACAACTTCAAATAAATAAGAAATATCTAAAACAAATGTTAATAGCAAAACTTCTATGGACCAGTTTCCTTATAAGGAACCATGCCCAATTTGTCTGACCACTAGGACGAATTGAACAAATGGAAGTGTTTAATTATCCTCTGCCTTTATTCACCAACATAGAAGCATACAATATATTGTACAATAGCTGTAAATATAAAGAACATCTTTATTCTAGTGAATATAGTTTCCTACTATATTGAAGTTCATAAAACTAAATGAGGTAGGTAAACCAGTTGCCTGTTCAGAAATTTTGTAAATCTCCTCAAATTGTGCGTCATTTTGAAAGCTGCGAGAAATGGGCTGGCATGATCTTCTTTCGCCAGTCAAAGAAAAATCCAACGTCAAACTTCACTTATGTTCGTTTAGCCAATTTTCAAAATCTGTTGGCGCCCTTCTTTTATGTTGCTGAATCAATATTTTCAGATTCTGTAATTACGCTTTCCTTAAAACTTATTTCCATCTTTTACTAAACGTTAGTACGACTGGAATGGCGTTGGCGAATTAGGTAAATTAGGAGGCATTTTAAGGTATTGGCAAACTAAAATAAGGTTGGCTGTCGGTGCTGCAAAAGGTGCATGAAATTCGTACGGAATTTAAAAAAAAATCCTTTTTGGAATTGCATTGAAGCTCTGTGCATGCTTAATTGCTACCAAAGCCCTTGGAATCCGTCTCCCAACTCCGGGGGACAAGTTCTTGGCTCTAGGTACAGCAGACGACGTCCACGTACTGAACTGTACTTAGAGGAGCGCGTGAGCTTGAGCTTGCTTGGCAACGGTTACAATTACCATTGTAAAAGTCGACTAATGTGCGGTCTCTCTGTCTCTATGCCGTTTCTCCCTTGTCTGTCTTTTGTAGAGAAATCTGCAAGGCTAATGAACAGGAGCGTAAACTCAATTTGGAGCTCGCGCTTTCAAGCATTTACATCCTGGGCTCCGGATACGTATAATGCACAAATACACACATGCCAGCAGCCAAGTCTGCGAGACTTTTAACTGGTCTGACAGTGGCAAAAGGCTTTCTCCCTTCTACTTCAGAGACTTAACTCTTCATCTCCAAGGAGGGGAGACTTGCTTTAAAATTCGACACTTTTAAAAGATTCGTTATGAGCAGGGCCCACGAGCTGCTTCGTAATTAGCACTAGAAAAGGAAGCGAATTAATTTTTTGTGGCTTGCAACGCCTTTCCGAAAGAAAGTTTTGCCCCGAAAATCTGTACGGACTTGAAGAAACGAATACTTTTTTTTCATTTACCACTGGGCGGATTGTACTCGGGATTATGTTCAAGTGATGAGATACAAGGTAAACATGTCCCTGCTTTGCGAAGTCCCGCTTTACGAGGCCCAGACCTGAAGGACGTTTCTGAGAATCATTAAAGCTTATAAATACTGCTGGGGAAAGTTCAGAATTCGAGCGTTCAGCTGTACGTAGGTGTTCCAGAATCCGTTACTACTTTAATATAGTACTTTTTTGCCGTGCGTCCTTCGGAAGGTTTGCCGCTTTTAAGTTTTCCTCTTTTGATCAGGATGAAATTGGTTCGCCCGAGAACGCTTTTATCTGAAACAACAGTACAAATACCAGTTGAGTATATGTTTTGTGTATGGTGGAATGGTGGATAGCATTTACTCTGAGGTAGCTATTATTTCCCCCTGTCGAAAAACTACAAGGTTATGTAATAGCCAAAAATTAGGCATGTATAAATACTGAGCAAAAAAAAAAATTGCCAAGTCACAAAGGTCTAATTAAGCCTGCGAGGCTGATTTACTTTCATTTAGGTGTGAAGGGGCTTTCAGCTTCAACCAATCCCTGTCCATATGAAAAGGTAGACCGCGACGTTCGAAAGAAATATTATTTAAATATTGTAGAAACAACACAATTAAGATATAGAAGTATTGATGTTTACAGTTTTTTCATTCTGTTAAGGCTGTAACCATATTTTAACTGTGTGTCTCACATTTAGACATCGCAATTCTCGTACCGATAGAACGAGCATTTTAGTTCGACAGTTAAGTCTTTTTAGCTATTTACCGAGTTGAAGTGGCCTTAGTAAAATATATTTGATTACCTTCATGAATATTGTTCTATTCTTCCAACCAATTGAGATGTGTCAGTCATAATTTTTTCTCACAAGCGGAAATTCACTTTCAAAATACGCAGTCGACCTTTCATTTCGTAACCGATTGGTAAAGCCCTTTCGCCCCTTAATGAAAGTAAATCAGCCTCGAGAGGTTTATTAGACCTCTGTGATTTGGCAAGTGTAGTTTTTTTCTTATTACTGTACAGTATATATAAAAAATGTCCTAAAAGGTTGCAGGGCAACTTTTATCCAAGAAAGGTGCACAATTAGAGAAGAAAGAAAATGAATTAGAGTCATTTGGGGTTTGTACGCAATTAAAGACAGATAATACAAAGGCTTTCGATGTTTTATGGAAAAACAGGGATTACACGAGAAAGAATGCATTAATATGAATTTTGATTTCGCTATTTCTTTCTGAAAATGAAGTTCTTTTTTGTGTAACTTTCTTTTCGTGCCCAAAGTAATTAAAACATTGTTTTAAATCAAAAAATGAATTATACATCAACACGTTTACAGCTTACGTACCAATTTTTAAAACTTATTTTACACGAGGCATAAAAAACGAGAGCGATGAGATACGAATGATTTGAACGTGCTTAAAAAATGATGCTCTCTTTAGAAAATAAGTCAATACATTTGTAGTAATGAGTGATCTTGCAAGTCTAGATCTTAGTAAAGACAAGTAGTAATGAAAAGCGGATCAAATAAGGATAACAAGTAATTACAAATTAGCCAATAAAAATCAAGTAAGGATAAATTTTTTCGAGTAATAATACCAAAATCTGTGAACATGTAACATTTGGGCTATAATCAGTTTAATAAATAGTATATACAATATGTAGTTGTTATGTTAAATTGTTAAATAATGAATTGAGTCGTTTGTATAACAACAATAATAATAATAATTATAATGATAAGAATTGTGTATGCAGTTTTCTTACTGATGATTTCGGGTTAATCCCGATTTTCCTTTGACATCTGGATTGAGGCAATGAAAACAAGCGTGTCATTCTTGTGTGATTGGTAGTTTGCACTTGTTATTCGTTTCTATCTTGCGTAGAGCAGCTCTTCGGGGATAAAGGACACTTTTCCATCGGGTTAATTATAATTCCGGACTTCTATCGCGGATGGTGTTTTCGAAGGACGAGTAGCCAAGGCCAAACCAACGCCTGTGACCCTAGTTGCCTAATTAACTCTTAAGACTATCCTCTCGCACTGTTTCACTTTGGCGTTGGATTCCTCAGTAGCTAATTATTCCCTTTCTTAAAAGCGTGTTAAGCTCTGTATTTTCTATACAATCTTTTCGTGGAATGCGCCAAATAGAGGTTAAAAAAGGTTTTAAAAATTAGTAGATTTTTTCGGCCTGGTTCTTCTTCTAAAATACTTTCGGTTTCGTATGGGACTCTAATCAGTCTCACAAAGAGGCTCGGTTCTGCTCGGATTCGTTGTTACTCATTTTTTCACTTGCCATAAACTATCATAGTTCATGACATATTTTACAATCATTAATGTTATCATTACTATTATTATTGTTATTATTATTATTAATATTATTATTGTATTTTCTCTCACATACACTGTGAGTATCACATACTCTGTGAGTATCACATACACTGTGAGTATCATATTATTATTATTATTATTATTATTATTATTTCAAACAACTTAGAACTTCTTAAGCTTCCATAGACTGGTTAACCTAGGCACCAACTACAGTTTAGTTGGTACATTAACTGAAAAGAAAACCTACTGATACGACCTATTGGTTCCCTTCATCTCAGTAGTAATGTACACGCATGTAAATCATGTAGAAGTATATTGGTAAGGTGTGTCAATTTTTTGTGTCGATTGTGATGGGGTTCGTGACGAACTCGGTATCAATTGTGTAGTTGCTCTTGACACGGAAGATTTTTGTCGCAAATTTTCAAAACGCTTATCGTCTTACGTTATCTATACTATAGCTTCGTTCAAGTCTCTACCGTGACGTAGGTGGGACATTCTTCTTAGTAAAATATACAAGTACTTATCGAAAAATCATTCACCCATAAGTTGACCTCTTCAGCAAAGACAAGGGTCAAGTCAAACGTGCACTGATGGATGACGTCCATGAACATATGTTTCATGTAAGAAAGCTGAAACAAATGAAAACGTACGGAAAGATGTATCGGATCATTAAAGAGCTGCATCAAATCCCGTAAGAATTTGCTTATAATTTCGTGACGAGTCGTAAAGTACAATCCGCGATTAAGTATTCGTTTATATGTTTAAGCCCTCATAAATACTTTTTTTTAGTTAAAAAATGAGTTGTCCGCACCATTGTTACATGCAAAACGCTGCAAGTTTTATTGGCAGTTGGCTACTCGGCGAGTCTCGCCACGTGGAAAGATCTACCTGATAAGGAGGAGCTGATACTGTGCAACAATCGAAGAAAGAAACAAAAGACCCAGAAAGAACGAGAGAACCAACACATTTGGATCTAAGCAACCGAACATTGATTATTAACTGCGACGAAGCGAAAGAAAAAAAGGCAAAAAACGGTGTTTTCTTCGCATTTTTGGTTAGCATCGTTACAACGATGTTTCCCGCTTTTGGGGAGTACATTGTCAGGAGTTTTTCATATTAGAATCATAAAAGGTGCATAAGGTACATATATCCTTGATAGTACACTAATGGAGCCTTTGTTACATTGTTCCTCCGCATAGCTGAGCATTACTGGGTCCAAAGCACTGCGCTATTGCGTTAATCTTCCCAAGAAAATGTACTACAGCACTGTGTTGTGCGCATTCCTTAGGTCATGGATTTCGGGACTGCAGCGCTCAGTTGCATAATACGAAGATTATGGAAGGTATTGTCGAAGTAATGCATGCGTTACTGTCAACGTCTCTCGTGTGTAGGAGTGTTCATTAAAATGCAGTACCGTAGCCTCATTAATCGTTTAACAGTGATTTGAAAAGCTACCCTCTTCTCCAAGCAGCTCCCGAAAGGGTGCATAGTGGGCTAGGACAGGGGAGATATAACGATAAAATCCTTGGTGATTAATTAAGAGTGTTATTTTATGTCAAGGCTGGTGTTTCCTAAGAAACAAATTCGCTCCCATTCCAAATAATGCGTCACGGGCAAAACTTGTCACGCAGCGAAAGCTAAAATGGAAGTTAACGTTCTGTCGACATTCGTAACTGACATCCTGAGTGGCAAGCCTGCATGGTACGTTTTATTATTCGTAATCTCATATACACACCGTACAGTACATTTCCCCGACTGGAATTATTTAAGAAAAAGGGTGGAGACGATGGGGAGCTTACATTCAAGGTGACAGGTTTCGTAACAAGCTAAAGCACTAAGTTTCGACCATTTCTAATTTTCAGCCTATGGCGTTAGTTAAAACTCACAGGCTCAGCAAAACGCGCACCCATCGCACCCCCCTCGCAATGAACACCCGTTAAAGTTTTCTACAAAGTGTCAACAATCGGTGGACGGCGTGTGAAGAAAAAAATAGAAGATGAAGGTAAAAATGAAGATAAAAAGCCTTGTTAGGTCGTTTACGACGAAGGGAAAAAATAACTAATATAACTGGCGAGAAAAAGCTTTTGAAACACACCAAAGGACTGGGATTTGAAATGAAGAGGTAAATCAAGCTTGGTTTGAGTACTAAAAAACCCTTCTCCCAGTAGATTAGTTTTCAAAGTAAAAACGCGAAAAAAAATATCTTGAGCTCTGATCCAAAAGAGGAATGTACATGACCTGGCATACGGAGCACGCGTGTGTTATCACACTTATCAGGTTGCTTTAAAAAAGGAATACTCGTAGTATTGTCGCCCAGCACGTGTTTGGCGCAGTCCAACCCCCCCCCCCCTTCAGCTGTATTCTTAATTCTCAAGGGCAGCACCCCATGCGTCAAGTAGGCCTATAAAGTCAAAAGCCATCACTAACCAATTCAGCACAGATAAATTGAAATAGTTCAATTTTTCTTCGAAGTCACGCCGTTAGGCACAATATCATATATCGAACACATGATGAACGTATTTCATTATTCTTTGTTCTTGCATTTGTCTCTGTTTGAACATTACCCCATTGCAGATTTTGTTATCATTCAAACGTTTCTGTAAAAATTATTTTTTCAGAATGTTTATTTTGGCGTATATATTTCACGCGTTAGAAAATAATCACACATCTGAACACATGATGAACGTGTTTTATTTTTTTCATTTGTCTTTGTTTGAACATTACCTTATTGCAGATTTGATAACCATACAACCTTTCTTTCATTCTTCCATTTTCAGAGTATTTATTTCAAAATATTTATTAAAGAATTAAAGTAATTTCAATTTTCTTTAAAGTGACGTCTTTAGGGAAAAATGTCACGTGTCTAAGCACATGATGAACGTGTCTCATTATTCTTGGTTTTTGCACTCGTCTCTGTTGAACATTATTTTATTGCAGAATTGGTAATCATTCAACCCTTTCCATCAATTAAAAAAATCTTCCAAGTATTTGTTTCTAAGTATTCATTGAGATAAATTGAAATATTACCCTTTTTAGAAGTTACGCTTATAGGGACAATATGGAATGTCGAGCATTATGATGAACGTGTTTCTTTTGCATTCGTCTCTGTTTCACCACTACCACATTGCTGATTTTTTAAACCTTTACCCCATTCTATCACTTTTAATTCATTTTCTCGTAGTATTTATTAAGTGAAAGTGGTCTCGAAGGTTCACAAAGATTTCTAGTAAATTTCGCATGGAATAGTGCGCTCTGACATCAGTTTTATTTTATATTAATCTCTTAATTTAATATTTCCAAGAAACTGTCTTTGCAGCCGTGATGGAATATACTGAGGAGCTGTCCCAATCAAGTTCGTTGCGATTCTGCGATATTTAGAGCTGTAATTCATTGAGTAAATAATTTCAGTGCTGTTATTATTGGACACTTTCATTGTACTTCTCAATTCTGTTGTGAGACAAAATCATACTTATTAACCGTAGTACATTGTGCTTAAAATATTAAATAATATTCGATTCAAATTTCGTGTCAAGTACCTTATTACTATGAATTCCAATTCCAATCACTTCTAGGGCAAGTTAACTGTAGCCGCTTTGGTTAACGAGAATGTATCAATCAATGGTTGACTAGAAACAATGAACAGAGCTTTGAGCTTTGAATTCTATTGAACTCCTGAATAACAGTTTACTGTTGATCAAAAGTGAACGCTCGATAATCGCGTTACGTGTGCCTGTAAAGAAACATACTGGGTGACATCCAGCGAGCGTGAAAAGCTTCAAGTCCGAAAGGTGCTAAACAATGCCCAAGTTTGGCGTTCCACACCAAATGCACTGTAGCTAGATTAAATGCAAAGGTCATGCGCGCCGTGGGCTTGTTAGAGAGCCACGCAAGTTTGTCTTATTCGTTTGTGTAACGTGTGTCTTACTGTATATCGGCTCGAGATCGGCCGTTACTGCAGCTGCTCTAGCCTGCGGCTGTTTTTGTGGTGTTAGGGAAGACTTTCCGCTGCACGCGTCCTAGTCGTGTCAGTCCGATACGGAATCCGCTGCTCGACGGAAGGCAGCTCCGTGGCCGGTATTTCTGACTGTGGGTGCTTCGCACGCTGTTTGGCGCCCCCTTTTTTCGTCCTCTTCACTAGTACCGCACTGTTGCTAATTTTCTTGCCCAAACAAGCAAAAACCGCGTCAGCTGTGCAACTTCTTGGCCATTCGGTGGGGTTCGAAGAGGAACAGAGAAAAAGTGGAACAAGAAAGCCTCAGTTACATTCAATAATCGATCTTGTCAGTGGAAAAGAAAGTTGGGGAGGAGTTGACTGCAAGTTCGAACAATTTCAGGAACAAGAAAAAGAAAATTAACGGTTTCATTTCACCGAAACTAATACGCCCTCCTTGGGCAGAAATGGCGGCATTGCTGCAGCCCGGTGGCGGTTGAAGACTTAAAGGCTCTTGTTTGACATTAAGCTTGACTTGTTTGAACTTCTCGTAACCGGTGGGTGAAGAGCGAGCCAAGATCTTGTCTTGCGAATTTCCTTTTGTTTTAGTGACCTTTTTTTCCGGGAAGATTTCGCTGGGAAAGAAGTTCGGTTTGTGCGGAAAATTTCGAGCTGGAAATACGGCGGAAAAATACTTGACGGAAACACGCCAGGTGATAATCAACTATGGTGCGTGTTGGTGAACCATTTTAGTAATGGAGCTGGTCGTTTCAAACTACTCTTAAGAGCGTTTGCTTCATAACAATTAGTCTTCTTTTTCTGGCCTTTATTGACAAAAAGCGAGTGTAATGATACAGTGTGTTGCGACCTTCCTACTTTAAAAGACCCTTAAATTCTCTATTACGACCTCCTCTAGCCACGCCTCGAGGTGTTTACCCGCACGCAGAACGAAATTTCAAACATTCTTAGTGCTGGAGTGTTACAAAATGTTGAAAGCATAATTTGGCTCCTGTTTTCATCGTTTGCTGTTCAACGATCGCGTGGAAAGAAGAACACGAACTGAAAAGGAAGATTCTTCTAGTGGACGGAGCGTGTTCTCTTCCGGGACAAGCATCCGGAATTCTTTCTGATACGCGTTGCTGAATTCTCTGGGAGCAGTTTAGTAGAAGAAAGAGCCAAACAGACATTGCTTGGGTGATCTGGCTGGAGATTTCTTGGATTAGTGTCAAAAACTCGCGACAGCGTTCATAAAGGTAACGAAAATGTTGTTCCTTCGAGTTGTGTCACTAACTTCTTGATCGGAGAAATCCTGAACAGTCTCGCAAATTTAGTTTTATGGGAGAATTATAATATGTAACAAGAGCTTGACGAATAGCGTGAAGCTCGAAGTTCACTGAGGTGCAATTTATTACTTAAACTGTCGTAAATGCTCGCAGACAGTTCTCTGATCGATTGGCAGAGTTTCTTAAAGGAATTGAATTACTCCTACGAAGTCATTGCATTCTTTTGTGGACACCGATTTGTTAACAAGCTGACTATCCACAGAAAAATATAGAAAATAATCCAAAAGCACAGAAAATCATTTGCAGATATTGAAATGTATCTAACGTTGCAAATCGGTCATGGTAAATTTTGCAAATTATCAGTAATGCGAGGATAGTCTCATTTTGACATTTTGTGTAAAGAAAGTCTGTCGAAATGCGGAAAGAAAAACATTATTGCAGTGATTATATTGTCTTTGCAGAGAACAAGAAAGAAAGTTTATTTAAGGGACGCAACCCTCACGAGTAGCAAGTTTGGGGATTTTTTTTCTTCTCACGAAAGTGAATTATGCACAACAGTTCTGAGAGAAGTGACCAGTTATGCTGTTGAAAGCTTTTCCAAGTGAGTGTTGATTGGGTTAACGTTTAATTGTAGCACTCAAGAGGAAATTTTCCGACTTTGTCCTTGGCGAAGAAAATCTCCCCTTTTCTCCTTCAGAGAGAATGTAAGGGATTTTCATTCGGGCCCAAGAAGAGCATAATCTCTCCTGTCTTAAGTTGGCATGCCACTCGATAAGAGCTTTTGATGAATGACATTGTTGGAGTGATCGTTATTAATACCTGGCAGTTTTCGATAAGACGCCTTTGTTTTTGTTCGTTCTAAGAAGCTCTTTATTTTAAGAAAAAAAATTGCTTTTCATTTTCTTTTTAAAATGACACAAACAATTTAATGATAAGAGTTAATTTTTATGGAATGCGTATATTGTTGATGATCAAAAGTTGCTCTAACATTTAGCTCTTGTTCCATCTAGAATGTTTGCGGAGATAAATGTTGCAAAATGTTTAAAATGTTACCAGTTGTTTAAAATAAAAGGGTCCTGGGCTATTCAGACAATGTTGCCAGGTGGATGTAGTTTTGTTTTGAGAGTGAAAGAGCAGGGAGTTGTAATATGCCGATCCTTCTCAAAACGTAAGCAAAATAAAGAGGAAGTCTTCATCCGAGATATGGAGCGAGATGAGTTAAGACAGGAGTAATTCTAAATAAAGCGGGTTTTTATGCTTGGGGAGCCGCCCACCTTTTGGTTCAAATCGATCTAAAAGCAAATGTAAAAGGTACTCGAAGACGTGACTAACATCTCAAGGGACACGGAGTGCCTGGTATACCAGTATTTTTCTTTCCCTGGCACGAAAATGCAGAATTTTTATGCGTTTTCTCCACGGAAGAGAACAAAAAAGTTTTCTTCTCTTTTTTTGCGGCTAGGCCCAAGTTTCCTACATGAACTTGCGTTGGAAGTCTGTAGAAAGAAAGAAAAACGTATTGTATCACGAACTAGCTTGAATTGTTGCTCCGAGTGAGTCTCGCAACGTGAGTCCCTGCTGGTACTTTTCTTCATTCCCCGTTCCTTACCGTCCTGTGGTATTCTTTACAAACTGTCACTCCATGTATATAAAAAAATACAGTCCTGGATGCAGCAAGGAAGAGTTGACGAACGTTGTCCAACTTAAAGATAATCTGGTCAAAAAATGAGGAAAAAGACGCTTTTACGTTATAGTACTCAACCTGTTCCATGTGTCGGAAAAAATTAGCTACGTTAGCTGCGTAATTTCTGCTTTGTTGAACTAGATATTTCTTACAACCAGACCGACTTCGAGGAAGTTCTGTTACATCACGGACAAACCACGACTGTCTGTCGTGGATTGTACCAATTATAACATATTGTACCTGATTTTCTTATAAATATCTTCAGTTCGAATTTGTATATGAAGTCAATTTAAAAGGTTATAACTTCGAACTAATAACGGTCCTATTTATTTTTGAAAAAATTGCATTGCAGTTTAGTAAAGTGTTGTGTTAAGAATTTTCTGCCTAACTAAAGTGAAAAACAGGCTTAAAATAAAAAAAAAATATTTGTAGCAGATTAATATGGTATTCATGCTGAATACTGGATTTCGTATGCTTTTAAGCTACTTCTGGCAGAATGACGTGTTAGTTATAATACAGCACAATACCAATCCTGAAGATGATTCTGCAATAATAATGTCACTTTCTAGCGTTCTGAGTAAAACTTACTCAAAAGTTTATCCATTTATACGATTATCTGTTTAATTTTCCTCGTATAAGTGGCAAATTATAGGAACGAAAGCTACTATTAGCTTACATAATTCGATTTGTTGCTCACCATGCAATACTTAAAGGTTTAAACTCATGTCCGTTGTCATTCAGCAATTTTGTAACTTGAATGAACTTCGACGCGTGAGAAAATTTAGTTACTAGTTCTTTTGTTTGGATTTTTAAAGGTGTCACAAATTTACAATTATACGACACTGGCAACAAAGGGCATTCTCGTTCTGTTCTGCTCAAACAAAGGATATTTTGTAAATGAGATACGTTACTGCAATACAAAACACGAGCCGGCGTTTGTATTTCTTAATTGTGCAACTTTGTCAAAGAAGAACCTTTGTTCCGGGGGCGTTGTTTGCGGTGTCTGATTCCTTTCCTGCTCATCAACGATTTTCTGAAGACAGACGATTTTACCTGTTTGCTTTCCTCGCTATTTCTTTCGCTGTGATCCCAGATGAAAAAATTTCATTACGAATCCCAGCTGCCAATGAAAATAGCTTTTGTTCTTCCAGTCCCCCAAAAAGGAAAGAAACAACAAACAGCTCTAGAATAAAACAGTCGTGCGGTCACTACGGCTGCCCGTGAGTAGTAAACCCTCGGAGGGAAAACAACGATAAAAACATGGAAAGAAATAAAGAAACCCGTACCAGACTTGAATTTATTTCTGTCAAGTCTTGAAGCAGGCTAACAAGTTACAGTAGATCGTGTTCTATTTTACATTCCCGAATGAATTTGAGCGCAGGAAATTTTAAAAGGAAAGGACAGTATTCAGACTCCGGATACAAAAGAAACACTCTTTTTTTGCCCTTTCTCCCGTTTTTTATTCCATTTTTTCTTCTTCCGGCGAGAAGGCGTCTATGGTCACGCTAATACTGGCAAGCAGGTAGGGAAGTTTGCTCGGTGGGTTGGTCCTTTAAAAGCTCGAGCTGAACGTTCTCCTTGCGTGAAAGCAATTTCCAAAATATGGCTGTTTTCAGTATTCTCACCTGACGAGCGGACGAGAACCGTGAAATTCTCCTGAGAAGATCCACACTCGCGCAGAGAATACCTATCCGTATCCCGGGAAAAGTCTTCCGCCTGTCTCTTTTCTATGTATTCTTGATCGTTCTCGTGCACGTCTGCCTGAAATGGCAATGAAGAGCACTCCCCTACGTAAATCTTCACTAAACCCCCCAGCTTTGTCACTCTCCAGTTTGGTCTTACTCTATAACTTGGCTCTTTACTGTCTTGTTTCCGTAAACAAGGAAGAAGCGTCGCCAACCATGTAAGGAAAGCGTGGGACGTATTAAAGAAAATTGCCGCGTCAACACCATATGCAAACCCCCAAAAAGCTGCTAGCTTTTTCACCTCAATTTTCTCCATTCCCGATCTCTAGGCTTTCAAAGTGTCACGCAGCTCTCTTGTGGGATATTGCCGAGATTTCTTTTTCGGAAGCCCCGGTACTTTAACGATACATATATGTATGAGAGAAGTTTGCGTACAGATCTTCAACCATAGCCCATTCCTAACTCCTGACATATTTTCTTGTTTAAAGATATAATTAACCCTGGTCTGGACAAAGGAACCAGTTAATCGATTTTCCAATCCTGCCAACATTGCACATTGTATATCCCAATTGTTATAGTATATACTTGCCACAGATGGCTATAGTATAATAAATAACTTTTTTATATAGTGATCGTGTGTGGTTTCTTTGTATAGTTATGTTAAATAGTTTAGTGGACATTTATAATATAGTAGAGACCCAATCAGGTTTTCCTTGCATTTCAAGGGTCATCAGTAGGCGGGAAAGTTTCACCCTCCATTTTAATCTGACAAATGGAATGGAAAACTGCCATTTCAAGGTCATTTGTGGGATAGAGCATTTTGACCGCCGTTTCAAGCTGTGGGGTTCGAAATATTCCCCGCTGTTTCAAATTGACCAATTTGTGATGACTTACTTTCGCGCTCTTTCGTGGTAGCAAACAGAAAATGTTACAACGGTGGGAAAAGATGTCGTCTGCGAAAATGACGAAAATGAATGTACAAAGATGGCGATTATGACCAGTCGGTCAGGTGCCGAAATTTTTTAACGTACAACTACTAACAGTAAAATCATTTAATACTTTCTGCGACATGGGAATGTCCCTATGTTTCGAATATCTTTAAACTTAGAATATATAGTGAGGGTGTGTAGTTTTTGTCTCTTCTTATAGTATGTTTTAAGATATAGTTTTAGTATATTGTTTTAGTATCGAACCAATTATTTTTTCCTGCATTTCGAGGTCATCAGTAGGCGGGGACGTTTCTCCCGACATTTCAATCTGACGAATGGGAGGGAAAAAACTGGACATTTAAAGGTCATAATGGGGTGGGGGACGTTTCGCTCGCCATTTCCAGTTGACCAATGGGGTTCGGTATATTTCCCAACATTTTGAAATAGACCGATACTTTGAACAGACTAAAAAATTTCAAATAGATTTACTTTCCCGCCGCTTCTTGGTAGCACAGATAATGTTGAAACGGCGGAGAAAGACGTCATCTGGCTTACACTTGGTCACAATTAATTCACAAAGGCGGCGATTATGAATAATCGGTCAAAACTGGTCAAATATCTTAATTTTGGGAGGTGTAATTTTTTGTGCAAATTTCTTTGCACGCCGTGACAATATCGGTTAGATTGCATCCTGGGGAAAATTAAACTGCTTTAGAGAAAGCAAAACCTCTTTTTTATATATACAACTACGCTGCTCAAAGCCGTTCGCAAACCTACTGGACATAAAAAAGGACAAGTGCAACGTTATCTGTCGCCGTTTAGGAGCATAGGCTTAGAAAGCTTTAGGAACTGGTCCCTGGTAGTCGACTTAGTCTTTGGCGGGGTTGTTGGCGTATGGGGTAAAACTTTCTTATTTTTCGGTCTGCTGTGCCAAAAAAAGCATCTTTGGTTCCCCACCGAAAATGAAAGCAAAGCTGTTTCACACAGAAGGGAACTTTGCGGTAAGAAGAAGAAGAGGCGATACAGGGCGTTTGACGACGTGCTTTTTGGCAAGCAAAGTGCCACTTGGCCATTCACTAGCCGGGGATGTTAAAACGCAAAGGAGAGCGACGACAGAGGAAGATGGGAGCAGAATGAACATTTGGGAAAAGTATGTAAAACCGGAGGAGAACGGAGGAAAGGAAAAAGGTGATATGGTTCGTACCTATTGTCAACGTAGTGACGCAAACTCTTGTATAACTCTCTTGAAATCTTTTTTAAGAAAACTTTTGCGAGCCCAGGGATAAAGACTACGTTGGTATCCCTTCTCACTTTTATACCAAACGTGAGGCTATACAAAGGCGGAAAGTACTCAAGCTGCTCTACAGGGAATTATTCAGTCATGTAAACTTAGTCTAGGAAGAGCCTATACGCACCAAAGGCCTATTACTGCTTTTCTACTCTCTCTTATGGAATTCTTCAGCTTAAGCACAGTTCTACAGATTAGTATCATTTCTGTCTCAAAGAGCGCTGGGAGGAATATGTGTCGTTTTTGCGGACCTGGCATTTGTCTCCCCAAACGCGATGCTGTCAAGAAGTAGCACAGTGGAAACAAGTCGAAGATTTATGTTATGAATGTGTCCACTTCATGACATACACAAATATACAGAAGTGTGACGTCATGAGTACCAGACTCACATGCTAACTTTTGGAAAACTGTACATGAATGTGCTTTCAACAGGACGCTGTTCACTTTGTGGACAACATCATGATGCTTCATGCATCTCATCTGTTGTATTGTATTTTGCCTGGAAGCTTAAGTCAGTCAAAATAGCAAACTTTTGCGATTAGTAAACTGTGGAAATTTAACGGACGAACGAAAAATTGGCAAAGGCAAACCAAATTAGACTAATCATTGCACTAGGAGCGTAGGGTCCATTAAGAAGATGTTAGTGTGGTGTACTAAAGGTTTGTAAAAATTTTGCTTATTATACTACATTAAGAATATTTCCTGATGTGTTTCTTCATCAACAGTCAATTTACATCCATATCTCCCTTGTTTTGACATATCTTACTTTTCGACTTTTATTGAAGTTCTTAAAGTATGTGTCCGACTGGCAAGGTTTCAGTGAAGACCCAAAATTAGAGAAAAATTTGATTCCTACTTTCGAAATCTGTCATTACCTAGGTGAGCCAAAAATATAAGGTCCTCGGTTATACAGAACAAATTAAAAATTAAAAGCCGTGGTTCGTACATGTATTATATTTCACGTTATTTTTCTAGATATTTCTTAAGGAATTAATTGCTTATTCGTAAACTTGGATGAAGCTGTTATAAGACTCACCTAAGTATTTTCAACTCAGTTTTTATAGTTCCTTCATAGTTTTTTCTTCGTTCATTAATTCATAGTTTCAAATTCATGAATATAATATAAGTAGAGATCCGATTGTATCAACCGGTCCGGACTGGGATGTGCTGATTAAGTCGGATAGCTGACAGAATCGGATTTACGTTTTTGTGTATTAGTAGAAGTCTTGCAAATTCCTGTGCGGAACAAAAGTCAATTAATTTGAATTTTTTACTTAATTTTATTTATATGAGACCATAGTGGAAGTACAATGTACAAAAATACCTATAAATAGTGGCGTAACTCTTAAAGAAATTAACGTAAAAATGCCATTCGCAAAGAAATAGTTGTGCCACGGTGGCTGACATAATCGATGCTCTACTTGTAGTAACAATATCCCACCGTTAGGTCGAGGTATACTTGACATTAATGCACCAAAGAAACATTATTTCACGAATGGATTCAGTTAGTGGGATTCTTATTAGAACTTGTTTCTTGATGGACCTACCTGCGGTTCTTCATCTAACCGTACCGATAAAGACATGTATTACGAATTAATGCGATGCATGGGTGCCGAAGAATCATTACACACATGGCGGGAGAGAAAGAGACACGGACTGAGGGAGAGAGAATCGAAGGACGTGAGAGGTTTTTTATGGACCCAACCGACGTCCACTTGTGTATGGACATGCCTTATCATCCAATAATCTGGGAGCTTTACTTGTCCCTGCGTTTACATCACAGCTCGTTTCCTCCGTACGTTTCCTCTCTTTTCCTGTTAAGGTGTGTTAAACGAACGCCCGGCGCTAATTCTTACATAATTTTCCCTTTCGTTTGTATTACCTGATTAATACTTTGAAACGCATGCATCAGCATATAAGTGGCATGCAAAGAATGTTTAGAAATATTCCAGACGCGCTTAAACAAATGTGATAGCATATAACAAAAAATTGTGTGAAAATCCTTTAAAATATTTACTTATTGTATACTTATTCAAAGACTAGGATTTACTGCAATAGGCGGAAGCCTACGCGGGTTTGCTCAATTAAAAAAAGACTAGGATTCTGCAGTGTTTTTTTTAACACCAAACTATTAGTTGCAAATTGTAGACAATCTCAGTAAAGCTTTGTACCTCGCTCTTGCTGAAATTACAACAAACAGATGTGTTAAAAGAAACCGCGCTATGAAGAGAAAAAATGCGGCGGGTAAAGTTTTTAACGCTATTGCAGCACATACCGTACAGTATCTTAAACGGCAAATGTGTAGCTGTAATAAATATATAATAAATATATGAAAGTCAATAATTAAATAATAGCAGTAATAATAGTAATCGTAATAAAAGTAAAGAAATATTTTCAAATATTTTAGAAATTTAAACCTACTAAATAGAATTCAAGCAAGAGAAGAAAGACAGATTCAGAAAGTTTACTTTACCAAATAATGAGCTAAACGTTCGAAAATCTTCTGAATAAAATACTAAGACTTCAATGACAGTTATTATTGAAAGTACGATAAATAGAACCAAACGCTTTAATTGATTACTATCGCTATAGCAATGAAAAGCTTGTATAGCTTCGGGTATTTTCTTATTTGTACCTGTGTTTCTTCCTTATGGTGCTCTATTGTACTGAATTATGTTAGCATGGTAACAGTTGGGTTCCATGCATGACGCAGAAGGTTGAACAAAGTTCACAACTTTCTAGAAAAATGATACCCAAAATTGTCTGTATCAGTTCCTGGGGAGAACTTCGTATTGACCTGGAAAAGTCAAGTTAGTTGCAACTTTCTGGGAAAGTACAAAATGGGCCAAACACAGAGGCGCGCGTACAGCCACCTTCCGTGACCAGACTCCGCGTGAGTTGACTTTCCTTTGGAGCGTTTCAGAAACCCAGTCTTTCATATGTCAATTCCTAGCAACGCTTATTTGACCGCTTCTGTCTTATATATTATTATTTTTTTTTTGACTTTGTTACGTGTTTTCTAAAAAAAATTTATCTCTAGGAAATTCGCGATTAACGCGAATTTACCCTATTGCGCCACTTTCAGTTAACAATAGTGCTTCAAAAACGTATTCTTCACGTAAACCCACGCCTCTTTTGTACTTCCGCTCTACGCCGAGGGGTTCGCCCCTTTTTCGTAAGAGTTGAGCTGGGAAGAGAAGGCGAGAGACAGCAGCCGTACGGATTGATTACAATGACCGAGGGAGACTGGGACTACTAGACCTGAATACAGTAACTATAGCGGCCCAGAACCAAGTTTACCCAAGCACAAACAGCTCTTGCTGACGCTATTACTGGTACCTTGAAAGGGAAAATCTCCTTTTTCCTCCCCAATCTCAAACTAGTAATTAGGTTTCGCGTTCGTTTTGTAGCCCTGGTCCTTTCTCTTTGCTCCACAAATTTTCAAATTGAGGGAAATGAACAAACACGAGATACTGTATTGTCAGTACGTTTCGCCTGTACTGGCATCTAAGAACTGGCCCTCGCCAGAAATAAAAGTATGGCTAATTACGCGCTTGTGTCGTTAAATAAACGTCAGCTCCTACGAGTACCTGTCTTAAAAACGGTACGGAAATTTTCTTTTTTTTCCCACAACCTCCTTTTTACATCTGGCTGGGATCTATAGCGTATGTTATAACGTATGCGCCGAACGGAAGCGGAGGGGAGAGTTAACGAGTTTTGAACAAGAAATCGTTTAAAAGAGATACACTTTCCCTTGCTTTTCTATCCTCAACTCCCTTCGTTCGCTATTCCTAGATAGTTTACAGCTTGAGGCAATCAAACTGATTACGATAGGTAGCAAAAGAATATTCGTTCAATTTTTTATGGCGTGGGACGCTCTAAAAAAACCTCCACGTTTTATGCTGTACCAGGCTGATTTTCACAAGCAAGGCACTTTTGTCCTCTTCCTTTTTCCGCCTCTTCTCGTTTTTAGTATTTAAAGTTTAGTCCATGTGGAGGAGGAGATATTTCGAAACGACATGCTGTATTATGCACACAGAATCCTGGAAATCCTTACCTCCCGGGGATATTTTGAGTTTATTTCATTTAAGATTCCAAATAAACTTTTCTACGCTGTAGCCAAATCTTTCGCGTTCAAATTTAAAGTCGCTGTCTTGGATTATTAAAAATAAAATCTGTTTGAATTATTCATGATTACTATATAGAACTTGCATAACTCTCGAAAGGGAATTTCTGTGTAAAAAGCCATATCCAAATACTGGAAGAGTTGCTGATTACTGTATTGACCGTACAAACTAGAAAATGGGAACTTGATAGCTGTGGAGAATACCTTGTTGTTAGCAAAAATGTTGTGGTAGTTGGATATGAAACCAACGCGGGGTGTATTTATTTCAAAACAACTTTCCTTTAAACATGAAAGGGTACTAGTAAATGCAGCTCGTGGTTTACTGTACTGTAATTAGCTTTGTAAATATGTTTACGTACGAAAGGATACAGTAGTGTTGAAAAAATGTTGCGGAGACATTTTTTTTTACATTGAATCACATAATTTACGTGCAGTAATATGCCCGCCAGTAGCCTACTGTGGCCTTAATTTTTGTGCATAAAGCCTAAGCTGAAGCGGAACGAATACGACTTTACCGTACGATAATGGCAGAACTTCAGAGATAAATATCCGAACAACCTGTTGAGAGATTTTCTTAACATTATATTCTCGATATTTGAGCCACTTTCGAGCTATATTTAAATCAAAGCCTTGGACATCTTCACAGCATACTCGATGGTTGAACGTATGGATAGGAAAGTCTAATGGGTTTAAATTTGAAAAAGTTTACGAGGAAGCAAACTAGTCTGTAATTCTTCGTATAATATGAATTAGGAAAAAAGACAGACGAACAACTTGGAATTCATTTCGGTTTCGACGGCGCCGGTCATAATAGTTTCCACACCTGCGACCAGGGTGCCAGTCCGCCCCTGGTTCGGACCATACAGAATGTCGTAGCTCTAGTCAGTTGTTTCAAAGGTCTTGTAGAGAAAACAATGAAAATGAGTCGAGTCAAGTTGGGGATCCAATGGTACTTGCTGTTTTTCGGTTCGTACAGCTACGGCTCGTCCTGGAACGTTTTTATGACTCACCCACTGTACGCAGACGTAAGGATGATAATTGACGAAGAAAATTACTATAATCAGCGCAACATATCTAAAGGTAGTAGTTTATATTTCATTAAACAATGTAATGTTTCGTATTTCCAAAATTTTAAATTTCTTATGCATGTAGTCTTCTCCGAATTAGACGCTAGAATTAACTGCATCCAGTATTGCGCTTTGGATCCCAAATGTATTACTTTGCAATTCTGCAATAACGAAGGGAATTTCTATGTCTGCGAATTACTACTTAACAACATGTGTCAAAGAGATAACGTTACAATTTTCGAAGCTTCACCGGGTTGTACTGTTTGGGAAAAACAATCTACGGGAATCAAAGAATGTTGTGTCCAAAAGAAATATGGTAAAATTATACAAAAGCCCTGCGATATGTTCAAGCCTGGATGTTGGGGGACTTGGCCAAATTGTACCTGTTCGAAAACATGTGCCGATTGGCAGAGGAACCTTTGGAATACATACAGATCCATGAGCGACGGGCAGCGAGGTACGCCTCCTAAAATATATATGTATATTTTCATGACTTTACTACTAGAAAAATTCGCAACTTTCTTGTGGCCTGATGGTAATTTGACGTCGGTACCAATTCTAGCTCGATGCTACTTTTTTGGTACTATCTTGTTCTGGAGACAAATTGAAGCGAGCACCGGTCATATTGTACACGATTATAGAATAGATTTTTCTGACGCACAACGAGTTCATTACGTAGCGACACGCAAACAGCTTGATTTTGCATTTCTTTTAAATAACAGTTGGCGGTTCTTTTTCTATTCGAATCTCTTTCTTCATGCTAATGGAAGTTTAACTAACTTAACTTACGTTGATTCTGGGAGTCAATCATTTGATATTTTAAATCTAAAAATATCGAGTCCACAAACATTTCCTTTTGTTACTGTCAACGACGACATTTATGGCTGTGGCTCGTTCTGGTTACTAGACCCAACCAACGCAACATATTGTCCTGGTGGAACTTTAGGCATGTTAGGTACATTCAGAATGAACGGCAGTACCATAGTAAGCACCGGTATACGGTTTCCGAATGTTACAGTTCCGATAAGCGAAGCATTAGTCTACTTCTATTAAGTACACAATTGGTATGTCGATCTATTAAAACTGACTTCGACGAAAATGAGTGTTGCACCTTAACTAACCTAATTGACATGCAGCGATCGCTGTTGATTCACCCTTTGACATTAAATGTATGTATTCTCTCCTATTCCCTTCTTCATCAATATACTTGTTTGGATGTCTTACTTATATGAATTTAGTTACTAACGAACACACGGTGTATTGTTATCTTGACGTCCCACTAGGCTTTAATACACGATACGAATATTATTTCAAAACAAGTTTTTGGAAAATTTAATTCAGCATAAGCAAGGCTGTTTTCCGTTTCAGAAGAAAAGTGTTAGCTAGTAAATTTAGGGGACTATGGTGAAAGTGGGCTACGTACTGCAGCCAATAGTTATCAACTTCATGGGAGGCCTACTACAAGATTACAGAATTGATTTTTCTTACGCAAACCGAATTTATAACGTAACGACACACAGAAGGCTTGACTTCGAATTCCACCAAAATAACAGCTGGCAGTACATTGATTATTTTAATCCCTTTCTTCTGTCATGATTTGTCATGATTGTCATGATAGCGAACATTTGTCATGATTTCACGATTGATTTGCTTCTCTTTCAGTTGTTGCGTATTTGGTAACTTTGACTTATAGCATTAAAAGAAGAGTACACAATACAACTGTTGTGTTCTTTGTGAAATCAAAGTTCAATGCCTTTGTTCTTACGCTTACGTTTACACAAGGAAAGATCTCTGAAATTCAGTGAAGTGAATAAGAAATTAACAGGTTAAATTTTCTCATCCCACCTAGTACTCTCCATTGCAAGTCAGATCAATTCGTTCGAACTGGTGTCTACTAAACGACCACTAATAGGAGCAGCAATAAACTTCGCTTGTTACTGGACCTTTCCAGAAACAATGAAACACACACACAAAATTAAATTTTGGTACAGTAACAGCAATGAGAGTTTACCAAAAATACGATTTTTTTTGTTAGGGAGTTCACGTGGGAAATAACTAGAGCATGCGATATTCTGCAAAAAGTAAAACGGTAACTGCTTCCCTTCAAAAGGAACCCTTCATACTAGTAATTTTGCAGCAAGAGCATGCGGGACATGGGTAGAATAACGCGGTATAGCTAGTTCGGACCAGGGGCGGATTGGCCATTGTGGCAAAGTGGCAAATTCCACACGCGCCAGCATCGGTTAAGCATTGAAAGAAGATTTTTTTGCTAATGGGTTTGATGGGTCTTAATGTCTAATGGTCTAATGGGTTTAAATTTGAAAAAGTTTACGAGGTAGCAAACTAGTCTGTAATTCTCCGTATAATATTAATTAGGAAAAAAGATAGACGAACAACTTGGAATTCATTTCGGTTTCGATGGCGCCGGTCATAATAGTTTCCACACCTGCGATCGGGGTGCCAGTCCGCCCCTGGTTGCAAAGAAAAAGTTTTTCTCCTGTAAACAGAAGTACTTTTAAGTACATGTACAGTACGTTGCTTTACTCACCTATTAGAGCCTAAACTTTCTACTCCCATTTTTCACATGGCTTAGTTTGACCTTCAAACTATCTCTCGTTCTGTTTGACCTTCAAACTAACCTAGTTTTTTTATTTTAACTTGTAACTAGCGTGAACCGTTGCTCTTTGCTGGCCTATCGACGAAAAAAAATTAAATTTGCAGACAAATAAGTTTCGAACATTTCTCGTGTAGTTTGTCGTCCTTACTATTTTATGCGAAAGTGTTGAGTAAAGAATTGTTCAGCTCATTTGCACTTTCTTGCAAATGAGCTGTACTGGCATTCCGGTAAATGTTCATTCAGTCCGTGCCATTGTGGAGTTAAGTATTCATAGAATTTCCTTTACTTGTAGTTCTATTTTAAACCAGCTCTTGCATTTTTCAAACCTTTTTCGGACTGAAAAATAACCAACGAGAAGAAAATCACTGAGTTTACATGACAAAAAGAAAAATTTTCAATCCATGCAAAGAACTTGTTATTGAAACATATTTTGATCCATTCCTAGTCGGATTGGAGGAGTAAGTAAGCACTAAGCGGTTCTCTCGGAAAATGAAAAACCGACGAACAGGAAGATATAAGAAGATAGCTTGTCTGGTTTTCAATAAAATCTCCTCCTCTTCAGAACTGAAGCACAGGAGAAAAAACTACTACTGGCCATGATCGAACCCCATAATTTCATGCACCGTTGTCATCCAACACGTCTGCGATATCCTTTTGGCGTCCTATTCCCTTTTTTCGTCTCTTTCTTGTACTGGACACTCGCTACCCATGGCCACTTTACTTTCCACCCTCTCCTTTCCCACACTTCACTTTTACTGGTCTCCCATTTCTGCGTTGGGACACACAATCTTGCAACATGCTTCAGTTCCATGTGCTGACCTCCTTTTCTCTGCTGCAATATATAAACTCAAAAGGGAAAGAATCCCTTGGTTTATTCCCCGGTATCCTTCATCTCGGCGTACAACACCTGGATGGGAGAAAGTGATTCGAATTTTATATGAAACATCTTTCTTGGGTTTTATCCGTAAAAGAAGAGGAGGGAGGGGGCAACAACAGTGTGGGTGCTGGAATTGGTTGAAAAGGTCGTAAAATTGGACCCTCCTATATTTTCACCTCCTACTTCTTTTTTGATCGTACACGTTCCCTGAGGAATGGAATTATGAGAATATTTGGAAAAATTCCCCCGAAGATGTAGTACTGGAAGCACGATACTCGAACAGATCGTCTTGTGGTTCGTATTCCCTGACAACTTCTCAGAGAGCGAAAACATGAAAGTGAGGCTCTAAAAAAAGATAGGGACATAGTATCTAGCAGCCGGCTAAAAAGATTTACCATGATTGGCTGTTCTGAGCGGACAGTAATGTCACAATAGTATGTTGCAAAGGTGGAAGAAAGAAGCACGTTTTAGCGTAAAGAGTTGGAGTGACGATCTGGCACTAGAACTGTGTAATACAGAAAGGAAACGTGGAAGGGTTTCTGTAGGATTTATGGGAGAAAGTGATATTCTTCTAACATTTTCTTCCAATATTAGTTTCTTTTTCGTATCAGAATTCAGAAATTCTGCCATGAAGTATGTGAGGATTTCTAGTTTTCACGTAAATGTGTTCGTTATTTACTATTCTTGAATCCGATAAACGTTATATTGATTGTAAAATTATAATTTAATAGTTATATTTTAACATATTAATATAGTCAAATTAATTAGTCTAAAGTGCTTACTTAACCGTATCAATATTCTACTTCTATTAATGGAATACCCATAATATTTAGGTAAAGTGGTAATTTGTCAATAGTTTCACAAGTAGAAAGATTTTGTGCCCAACTACTTACTTGATAAAGGTTCTAGAACAGTATATTATTATACAGTCTTGCCTTGTGGCATAAATAGTGTGATGTGAATAGCAAACCAGCTAAAGTGATTTAAAAAAAGAAATAAAAATAAAATATAAGAAAGGAAAGACTATTTCGTGGTAGCAAGTCAGTGAATAAGTGAAGGAATAGACAAAGTGAGGCTTAAAGCATGGCCTTTTGCGAATTTAACGTTAAGCTCTTTAAGGCCTAAGTTACTAAAGCAAAACTGAATCAACGGGGAGAAATGTATCCTTTTTTTAGCAGATACAATTTCAATCGCAAAGGATAGTTCTAATTGGAAAATTTTCGAGTTATAACATTGGAAACTGCATAAAACCTTTCATGTGATCATTATCAATACTCAAAACCGTCGGATTGGAATTTTGCTTTCGCTAAGAAATTTGCTAAATAGTGACTTAACGCAGATAGAGGCTCAGTTTTTGACAATGATAACTTCCCACAAAAAGTTTACGTTTGACTTGTTTGTTACAAATTTATTTAAGCACTTTCGGAAACATTGCGCCAAGTACAATAGGCATCATTACTGAAAACTTTACTGTCGAAAATGTATTCCAAAATGTTGTGCAGTTGTAGCGAAATTCTCTGAACCATTTAACCTGTAAATCCCCAATGTCACAATAATTAGCCCCCTAGTCTTAAGCTTATCGATTACATCTTTTCAGTAAATTGGTCAGCGCGCTTTAATTGGTGTAGTTATTTGAGCGTGAAATCTGCGGACCTACTGGCTAGGACTCAACTTTTTTATGTATTTATATTTATTATCTTTTTTTCTTCGCTCCTTGTTTTTTTTTGTGTGTACGCGTTAGCTACTGTTGGCTATAGCAAAGAGTAATTAGCAAATTAACCAACAAAAAGCAAGAAAGTATAATACGAATTTTTCTAGTACTCGCCGCGAATCTTGTCAAGACACTGAGCGTAAAATTAAATCTACAAGGCATTTAACCTCGTTTGAACATAAAAGGTATAACAGGAGCAAGTGCACAGTCTTTTGTTGTACCAATATGTATCGCGCATTGAGCAAAAATCCAGGCTCAGAGCCTTTACATCATTTCGAAAGTAAATGCGCGCAACTAAGCGTTTATTAAATTAGGCTACTGGGCTCCGAAAGTGAATGTAGTGATGACTAATGGTCGTGTGTATTACGTCCGAAACTAAGAAGGACAAGCGACGTATGTTTTGTTTATCGAAGTTTTCGTGTGTGTAATTGGTCAGGATGATTAATTGACCATTCTGTCTTATGGATTTGTTCTGCGTCAACTCTTATTTTTCTTTTCATCGTTATGTCGTTACAGATGAAAAGCCGGCCCTTGTTCCTTGCCTGGTGGACTTCCTGGATACTTTTTTCACTAGCTCGAGCTGTCAATCCAGGTAAAACGTTTCATTCGTCTCTTCCGTCTTTCCCTCCTCTTTTTTCTTTTTCTTTTCCCCCACCAAGCTACACTGGATAGTGTGCTATAATATCTTTCTGTCATTCTTTTTGTGTGGAAAATTCATTGGACGAACATAAAGGTCCCGTAAGTGTTATCAAATCCTATCAAATGCAGACAACTCTCATCTTACGTCAGTTTCATTCACGACCTGTCCCAATTCTTCAGATAAGGGAGAGTGTTGTAAAATCGCGCCACAGTAACTTCTTAACATAGAAAGCAGTACTTCTCTCTTTTTTTCTTTCTTTTTGTGCACATGTTAAATGTGTATTGTAGTTTTAGTAATTATTCGTTCTACAAGTTTAGCTTTGAAATAATTCCTTGGAAAGAAGGAAATACGAATTCAAAATGCCTTACCTTTAATTTACCATATCTGACTCTCCTAACTTGACGTTAAGTAAACTTATCAGTAGCGCCACTAGACCATATGGCGTCAGGGCATATACAGAGTAGTAAAGAAAAGAAACTCGAAAAGACATTAGCAAAATTGTTAACAGAACCCCAATAATGACGTGACATGCATTTTTACAAATAAAAAGAATCCACAAAGTGTCAGAACGAATTGTGAACAGTGTCACTGGCGCCCCTCCAAGTCGCCACCCAGGGCGCGTGGCATCCCCACCCCGCTCTCGTATTCACCACTAAACCATTAGTTCATCTATTTAGTAATGGATACAGTCAAAAACTCCTTATTCTGGGTGATAAGTTCCGCAGAAATTCCGCGAATGTGGATTGGAAGTTTACGCTGAAAAGGACATAAAAATAGAGACAGTCTGTTGCAAAAATATTTTACAATTTTGTAGTTCACCAACGTAACCTTAACTATTCCTAGTTTTATTTATTGGTTTAAAAAAACGTCATGATTTTCTCTCGCTTCGCAGCATTTAACATCTGCGTTAACTCGGACTGCGTTATATTCGAGCATTACCTCGTCAATTTTTTTCTTTTAAAATCAAACTTCCTTCCGTTGAAGGATCAGTTTTGGTAAAAAATTTAAAAAAATAAGCGCAACGCTACTTCCATTTTTTCACTAGAGGGATCACGCACGATTTTCGCAGAGAGCGAGGTCGAAGCTATGGAATTCCTGATTTTGTCTTCCGATTATCTAGTGAGCCTGATTGTGGATTCGTTGATGTTGAATGAACGTCCAACAGACGAAGCGGGGTCACCAAGACGTAAGCGATCAAGCATTCTAATTTCACCCTAAGCGGCGAAACAAGTTTTCAACCACGAGTTAGCTTGCCTTCTTTACTCGCCCTAATGAACCTATCGGGTTATTAACTAAGTAAAAATTAATAGAGGAGAATCGCAAGGAAACAGAGTTTGAGAAATAAAAACGAATAGCACGAGGCTTGCGAACGATGTTCGTACAAATTACGGTCAGTTGAGGAAGACAAAGACAGTTCTGGAGATTTCGCGGATTAACCTGCGGGCGACGTCACATCGACCCGCGCTACCCGCGGATAGTGTGTTTTCAGCCGCAAATAAAGAGATGCGGTCAGAAAAATTTCTTCTCCAAATGCTGAAGCTGTGAATAGGGGACCCGCGAATAAGGAGCTTTGACTGTGTTTTGTTTCTCGCCGTGAAAGTGACCTATTGTTCGCTACCGCCAATTTAAAAAATTTGACTATCGCCGTGTTTTCGGCCAGGATGACGTATTTTCCCACCATTTCTCATGCTTGCGGACCAGACCTGATTACAATATTTTTTTTTGTAAAAGGACAGCATTAAAAAAGCAGTCAATTTAAAAAGTATGTATGTTTCAAAGCCATTTTTTTACTTGAAATATCTACTAGCTCTTATTTAGACTTTTTGAAGAATATCTTTTGTTCTTTTTTTAAGAAGAGGTTTTATAGGCACATAGCCTATAAAACTTTGTCTGATTCGACCTCTAGGGACGTTACGTGTATTCGAAGACTCAATTTATCACTCTTGTTAGTGCATTCAGTCCGAACGAAGCAGGTGAACAAAATGAACGTCGTTAGATTCTAATTGGGATATGTGTGAACATCTGAAGCACGTACAAATTATTTCGCTGTAAATTGCGCTGGATACTCTCGGAAGCAACGGGGTACAGAATATCTGCACAGAAGTAGATATAGAAACGGCACAAACAACACAAATGCAACGATGCAGCAGTTCTGAGGTTCCAGATACTTTGAATAACTTTCTTTCTGTAACGGGGAGAAATTTAATGATTCCGTCACAAATTCAGCAAAATTTGCGCACCCAGTTACATCTGTTTAGTGATCAGGAGTGTATTTCTGCTTCGTGGGTTTCACTCTGTCTCTGTCTCTTTTTTCATTCAAGCAGGAGTTGAATAACGGTAATGACATTGCGAGTTATGTTCTTTTTTATCGGTTTGTAATACCCCGACGATTCATTGCCAGTTGCAAACAAGATATCAAAAGCATTATCGCCTTTTTCTAATCAAAAGCGTTTCTCTTTTTTTCCAGGTTGCGAATGCGTGCTGTTTTCCAGCACCTGGGGCAAAACTCATGGCGTTTTTACGAGTCCCGATTATCCTAAGCCTTATGATCCGGGCATCGGATGTCTTTTGTACACTTTTATCGGAAAACCTGATGAGATTGTGGAGATTACGTTAACAGCGATTGATCTGCCCTCTGTACCACAGTAAGTTCTTGTTTATCCAGTTTACTTGTATCTCTTTTCTCTCTTCTCCATCTCTTTACTTTTTTTCGATTATTTAAAAGCCATCCACGAAACGTCCAGTAACCGGCCTCTCTTTCTCCTTCTCTAATTCTGTGTACGAGTCGCCCTTGGATGTTGTTGTGTACGAGTCGCGCGTAGTTTTAGATTTCGGGGAGGGACTGCCAATTGGTAACTTTATCCCAGAAAAGCCTTTCTTTAATGACCTCGGCCAAAGGGTTGGCAACTTGAACTCGAACTCCTAGTCCAGTCTAGTCACAAAAGGGAAGAGAAAAAACGTCCAAACGGGAAGCTGCTCATCTTTCGTCTCTCTTTTGGCTCTTCTATATAGGTAACCAAAGAAGCAGTTTTCACTTTTGTGCCCCAAGGGGAAACAAAGGCAAGAAATGGGAGTCTCACCTCATGCTTGCCAATAAGTCTCACTAGCCAATGTTGCCGCAAATGACCAGAAGCGCACATAGAGAAAAGTTTTTCTTTTTTTCTTTTAAAAAAATGCTAGAAAATAACAATCAACGCAAAAGGTCTTACTTGTTTTCCTTTCTGGACACAATTTTTCCTCTTGCCATATTTCTTTTATTAACTCTTTGTTTTTTCTTGTCATTTTTATTTTTGTTTATTCCACCATATTGCACCATTGCTGTCTAAACCAGCTGGGTTAGTAAGACAAGTTTAGAGCGAATTCGCGGTTTTTATGACGATCCTAACAGAGACTTCTCCAACAGCCAAGATTGAACTCCAAAGCAATTTTTCTTCCTTTTACAGAAGCTTTAATAGAAGCAGAAAAATTGGTTTCCAATTTTAAAAAGGAAAAGTTTATTTGCTTTGTTATGTGGAAGAATTACGTTTGTAGGAAACTGACAGCTCAAAACTTCACAGTTACACTTGAAAATTCAATTTAGGAGAGAAAAAACATTAGAAAGATGGTTGCTCTAAACGGAACATACAGACTAGAGTGTCAGCAGCATTATAGAGCTACTATATCAAAATAATAAAATCAAACTGTCTTCAGTAACTTTTTATTCATTTTTTCCATTGATTTGCTTGTCAACGTTTCTCATCACAGCAAGACGTAGGCAGTAAAAAGTAGTTTTGATTATAATAATTGTCAAGTTATACGTTTGCTTAAATTGATGTACAATTGAGACTGCTCATATAGGGTCGGAATTTCGGCTAGCAATTTATCATTTTCAACTTATGTCTGATACTATCAAACTAGTGATAAGTAAAAATTCTCATAATTTTCAAAAACGGAACGGCAACTGGAATTCTAACGCTTCAGTGCTGTCACATGTGCTACAAGTCCAAGAATCGATTTCATGCGTTACGAAGGCTATGCCAGCCCCAAGACAATCGTGAGAAAATATAAAGCGAAGAGTTTTGATTGACAATGGAAAACAGTCCCCACTATCTCTGGAAAGTATTCCATTCCATATATTCGGTATTTAATTTTGGATTTAGTTTTCTTCGAGGTGATTTGTATCGCGTGCAAAAAGCAGCAATATTAAATATTGTAAGTAACACATTGAAGTAAGGCTGAATTGAAGTGAGTGTGAATTGCATTTATGTCCACTTGGACTTGAACTGATTTTTTGTGGTTGAAATTTAAAATGAATTGAATTTGAGGGTCTATTTTTGAATTTTTATTGAAATGAAGTGAACCCTGGTTGAATTTACCCGAGTCTCATTTTCTATGCTAAAAGAGCCATTTCCGAGTCGCTGCAACTTTGCGCAGATGAACAGGAAGCTTTTATTCAAAGAATATGACACAATTTGAAAGTAACGCGATTTAGGCAAATTTTGCCAGAATAGTCTTTTAAAAGGCCACCGACGCATGGGTCACATGTAAATAATCGTGTTAAGTTCTTTTTTCCTTTTCTAGGATAAAATCGTGAAGTGAAGATCACAACGGGAATGAAGCATCAAAATACAAAATATATTGATATAGTGGTGCAAAATAATTTGCAGTATTATTTGAAGTACTCAATAACGCCTATCACTCTCGAGATGAACATTTCTTGTGACTTCGAGATTTTACATATTCAAAACCCGTCTCTACAATCGTAAACGAAAGATTCCATCAGTTTTAAAAAGAGCAAAAATATTGAGATTAGAAAATGTTTAATTTGTAACATTTCTAATTTTTTATAAAATACTGCCCTCATATTAAATATTTTAGGTTTAAAGTAGTAACACACAAGATATTGTGTTAGTACGTTAGCAATATACGAAATATTTCTTGTGCGGATTGCTCTTAATTGTGCGACATTTTCTTGCGCCGTATGACATTAAATACAATTTCTTTCAAGGATTCTCCTCATTATAACTTTACCAACTTGCCAGAGTACACTTAGCTTGCTGGAGATTAAGGTGTACTCTAGCATTGTGTTCTAAGTATTTCATACGCGAAGGAAAAGCTCCTTATCAAACTTAAGGTCTTCAAATTTTCAGCGCGCAAGTGAATACTGCAAAAATTTTATCCACTTCTTACAGCACGAGCTAAAATTCTTCCCTCAGTGCCCTGAAAGCCCAACCTTTGTCCTTTTGTTACTCCAAAAATAGAGGGAAAGGAGAGAGAAAGATCGAGGCCCAGACGTTAATTCCGGCCGGAAGTATTACAGTGAAGTAAGGCAATTACACACATTAGCCAGCGGCGGTGGTTGGTGGACTTTCCTTCAAACTTCCTCCTGCAAGAAAGAAAAATAAGCTAAGGACAAAATTTTTGTTAGAACGAATTTCTCTCAGCGTGTTCTCTGTGAGCCTTCACCGTAATTCTCTTGATTGAACCCGTTCCTTCAACGTCTTAAACCCTTTTGAAACTTTAACGCAACGATCTGTCCTCGTATTTCCATATTAAATTTTCCTTTCTACGCTCTTCCTGATCGTGTTAGGCACGAAACCTGGGTCTTTACAGTTATCTTCATTATAGGCGATTTAATACAAAAATTAATTGACAACACAGCTTATTCGGGGGTAGTTTATACCTGTCAAAACCGAGATTGGGGAAAAAAGGGCCTGTCATGACTGTCCAAGACACCGAGTTCATGCATACCCGCAGTTGCAGTTAAAAAAAAATCGAGACACTGTTGCAATGTACGTACCGTACGCATGCATGTCAGTGAGTACTTTAATCCGAAGCAAAATATTTGTCCAGAAATTTCCGTGGGAATTATAGCCTGGCGTGCGCTGGTGGAAGTACCGGGACTTTTACTAGCGAACAGCACATTCAGACATATGGGAACAAAAGGCTCGGAACTATTGGTCTATCGTAAGCATGTTAGGAAATTTTGCGATATTTTACGATAATTGGGAGCTGAATCGTTAGCGTGAGTCGTAATTTTTTTTCTTCGATGACAAATTAAGATGTATCACGTTGTGTGTAATTTTGCGTTGGTACTTTTCTGAGTAAACTGAAAGAAATGGATACAACGTTTGTGAGAGTGGTAAATTTAAAAAAGTAAAGAAAGTTTTATTGCGAAAAAAATGTACGTCAGGAAATGGAACGAAGCTTTGCGTGTTTGCGGGACTGGGTTCGCCTTGCATATTTTACGTGTGGATGACAAATAGAAACATAGCTGGAGAATAGAATCTTTAAAGTAGGGCAACATACAGAGAAACTCGAAAGACATGAAAATGTCCTGTCAGGCAGTCTCGTCGCATTTATGTATGCACCATACCCCGAGTGAATACAGTATTGAGTGAGTAGACTCTTCTTTTCGCGTTTTCGCCCGTTTCTTTCGGCGCCAGCCCGTTCCGTCAAAAGAGAGCCGTTTACGCCTCTGTTGAGCTTTCCAGGCCTGATTGGATTGGAACAAAGAAAGAAAGACGACGACGAGCAGATACAGTTACCACCATAGCGTAGTGTTCGTTTCGTTTGTCCTCGCGTGCACCCGTGCTTCACTAAATAGGTTTAACGTAGTTGGCTGCGTCTGGCTACTGTTGTACTGGCCAACAATGCTCAATGGAAAGGGTTGGAATGGGGATTAAAGCTTGGGGCACAAGGAGTAACTCGCAGCAAAGAAGACCCTCTACTCCGTACTAGACACTGGAATCTGGTATCGGAAGTTACCCATTTTCGACCCTACTGTAATAAAAAATCGGGTTAAATGGCCTAATGAAAGGGTTTCGTATAATGCGCAAGGGCAAGGAGTTTTTTTTGAGGAGGGATCATTTTTACTGTGTTTTTTTCAGTAATATTATTTTGTATATATTTCTGCAGTAATAGTAGCCTACAGGTATTTCTTCAGTATTATGACGGCATTTTTGCAGTAATTATACTCAATATCTCTGCAGTTATAATACTGAATATCTCTGCAGTTATTATACTGCATATTTCTGCAGTTTTAATACTGCATATTTCTGCAGTTTTAATACTGAAAATTTCTGTATTAATAATACTTCTGTGTAAGTTTATTGTAACTCTATACCGTCCTACAAGTTCTCATACATGCTTAATTTCGTGGATATCACAGCGATAGTCACGTGGTGATACTTTTGTGTTTGGGGAAGAGGCTTCGAGGAGTATTGTCATGGTTGAGAGTGCTATTAATTACACACTTAAGATCCCGATGCATCCACTATGGACATGGGATACAACATCGATCACCCCCCGGTCTCCTTAATGGGCAGATTTTTCATGGACATTGTCTAATTTGTATTGCGAGTAGGACAATGTTCCTGCGATGAAAAGCGTTACTGTCCTTGTACACCTGAATTTTGCAGGACCTACTGTGGTGTGGTATTTTAGATAAAGAAGATAATTTTTCTGGAATGTTACTTGTTATGAACATCGTTATACTTTAACAGTTCGAGCGCCTCATTTGCGTCAGTCGGAACTACTAGAACAATTACAAGCAAGAGAACCAGTAGAACGAAACGTATGTCGGATAGTAAAAAGTTTTAGGTTTCGTGTTTTTTATAATGATGTAAGGCGTAGCCATTCAGCCTTGCTGACGTATACACTTTTTTGTTTATTTAAAACTTGTTATAAAGGCTCCGTATTGCTACATCCCAACTAGGAGAGAAATACGTGCTATTGATATTAAGGTTAGTAAGTTACGAAATGTTCAACAGAAACACGAAAAACTCATTAAGGTGATTCTATACCTCGTTTTCTCGTGGGAATTTACATGGAGACTTGTGTAGAAAGGAAAACGGTTTCCTGAACCCCGTTGTGCAGTTTTCATCCCTTTTTTGCTATAAAGTTGTAATTTTTAATGTCCCATCGTACTCGTTAAGACAATTTGACAAGCAGTCTTCAGCGGTTTAAGGGAAACTTTTAAATTTCTCTACGAAACTTAACTGTATTCCTGTTGCCTTCTTTATATTATTCAGTAAACTTTTCATTAATTATATTGCCAACTTATGTTAGTTAATTTCACGAACATTTTTATATTTTGTAGGAATTAATAAATTTTCCCAATGAGAAAATCTGTCAATTTTTTCATTTATTAGCCATACTAGTGAAGTAATATTTGACGAATATATATGAATATATATGCGACTTTTAACGGGTTCTAAGCAAAAAGCAGTTATTGTTACCATGTTCACGACTTGTTAATAAATGTTGTGATAAAAAAAATAATGCAGAAATGCATGCGGCTCTTTTTGTGGCGCATTCCTCCTCGGCAGACACTATACCGTTTAGCATGTCAGACTGCTTGTGGCATTTCGCATTTGGTGGGCCGCAACGTTACACTCGTTTGGATCTCTTAGCTGGTGAGAACGACGAGCGAACACTAGAGTCACCAGAATCACTATTGTTTGAATGACATTGTGTGGCTCGTGGGGTGAATTGCAATAAAGTGGCTGTTTAATAAGAAGGGCAGCGGCCCCCGACCAACGCTGACTTCCAAGCATGTGATACCAAACGTTTTGAGCACAGCGGCTAAATTCCGCAATTTCGTTGCTTCATTTTGCATGTTTAGAATTGCGTAATAAATCTACAAGGTATTGAAAATGCACAACGTCTCTGTCCTCCAATATCGTTAAGGGCCGCCATGACTTATAGGTCCAGGTGCTCGGTAGTAAGCTTTTCAGAAACTAGGTACGAAAAAAATCGAAGTACAGATGGTTATGGCGGCCAGGGGATTTACTGAGCATTGTTAACTCGAAAGACTTTTTTTTATGTTAGTTGACTTACGACCTGTAGGTACAACAGTAAGGGGTTTAAATAGAAGGGCCGTGCCAAGCTTGGTCGTGTATAAATCTTGTTGAGAGGAGTCATCTCTTTCCAAACATTTCTCGCCTCCAGCTTCGTGGAGAATCTAGTACCGTGGATACTATTAGCTGACAGCGTATAAGTTACTACAGATATATGTTTGCGTGGGATGGCAACAATGATGTGTTGCAAATTTAATAAGATCAGCCGAGATTTTTTTTTATAAAGGATCCTTGACGAAAAGAAATAAGTTTACCAATCTTGTACATCGATTTTCTTCCGCCCGGCTGACTTCTCTAGTTCGTTTTTTGGTGGTCAGTGATCTTCAGTCCGACGTTTTGTTCCGAGGCTTCCAAAGTTTTCAGCCTTCCGGTACTACTGCTACTGGAATGCTTTTGCTATGAATGAGACTGGTCCAGCCCCGCATGGGCAGGGTAAGGGGGCGGGATATTAGCTAGACAATAGTCCCGAAAAGGGTATTGGGTTTTATTTGTATTCTTTCTGTTTTTCTTTTCTTGCTCGTTTTTAGTAAAGTTGTCTGGCCTGATTTTTTCTTTCGCGAGAGATAAATCGGAAAATCTTATACGAAAGGCATTATATCTGCTGAACGAAACTAATCTTCAAGAATCGCGTAGGTTTTTTGTCCTTTGCTCCACTCCTATATTGCTTACATCAGCAATATTCTAAGGGAGCGTTTATGTCCCATGTGAAGGAGCCATTCTCTCTCTTTTCACTCCCATTCGCATGGGAACGGGATGGAAGCGAAAGAAAGTAAGCAAATCTCGTCTAACAGAGATTCTGTTCAAGACTCACACTTACGATCACTAAAACTCGTAAGCAAAATCTGCTTCGATCCAAAAATGAAAAAACATCAAATCTATTATCCAAAGTTGAAACAAATCATGGTTCATAACAATTCATGGAAACGTACACATTTCACCAGAGTATTTCTGTGAAACACTGAAAGTCTTCGGTTCAACCATAATTAGTGAATTCTTTCTATTATTGTACACGAAATTTCCCGCGAGTTTAAATTTTAAGTTGCATTAGACGTTGAATTTCTTCAAATGACATTTTATCACCAGGAGCCGGTTTTATCATGCCAGTTTTATGTTCTAGAAGACGATGTATCATCACAAATAAAAACATCTTTATGAATTCCTACCGCGCGCTAAATTTAATAGCGAAATTTGTAAACCCATGATGAGCAATTACTGTCTGTTTTCTTACGCCGTGAGCAAAAGCTTTTGTTTTGGGTTCATGTCTTGTCTAGCTGACGTAAAGTAAAAAGAATGATTATTTTCTTTATTTCTTTATCATTTCTTTTCATTTTTCATTTGGCGGCTGTGCGCTGAGAGTGGTAAAAAGTGACCCTATAATTTTGAAAGCCTTCTGGGATAATATGTGTTACGTAAGCTCTTTTTCTGGTGTTTTGTTTTTTCTTTTTTTGCTATGAATTGGCGTAACATTTCTCTTTGCTGGCACATATCTGAAAAAAATCTTTTGAAACAGATGTTTGTACCGAAAAGGAACATTGAACGATAGAACTTTTCACTCTTTTTTCTGCAGACCAGAAGTTTAACAAGGTTTTTCTGGTTCGTGTGTTGCAAATTCGCGTAAAGCGGGAGTGAATCCATATTTGGAAAGATTTTGTTTGGCGTATGTGGCGAAGCAATAGATAAGTTCGCGATGTCTTTAAGGCCTTGGGAATAGCCAACAATTCCTTTACACCCCTCTTTTGTTACCTTGTAATCTTCTTCGCTCCTAAAAAGTGCGCGATCTCGGAGAAAAAGAAAAGAAGGAGAGAAAAAAGGAGAATGTGATAGTAAAGGAATGCCTGCCCCCAAATCACATCCTTGGCAATGCAAGCGCGATAAATACCAGGACTTTCCGCATGGAATCTGTGTGCCCTGATACTGTCCCCTTTTTTCTTCTCTTCCACCTCTTTTTCCGAGCTCTCTTAGTTTTCCCGTAAGGAGTTTTACCCCTTTCTTCGATTGCCTGTCTGTTTCCGAGGCGGAAGACAAAGAAAAGAAACGCCAAGGAAGTCAGCCTTAGCAGACAATATTGACTTAACCCCGAACGTGTGTTGACGCTCTTCGCTCTTAGCTCCTGTTTAAAGCTTTCTGCATGTCAAACTCTGTTTCCTTTTTCATTTGTTTGAGACCAAGAGCCGGGAGTGACGGCAAAAGAGAGAAATCTGTTTCCCACTTAAGGCGACAAAAGCTGCTGGTATTATCCTACACAAGGAAAGTTCGGTAGTTAAGTTTCGAGCTGATTTTTTTTTCGTATTTGATTTAGATGCGATGAGGTGGACTCCATTCGGCTTTATTTACATTTGGAGAAGCCCGAAGTCAACGAGAAATCTTTATGGAGTGCGAGCTTGTGCGGGAACGGCACCAGTAGTGGCATGGGGAGCGGCAGTACCAGTACCGGGAGCAAGCCAAAGTACTATAGCGCCTTTTCTAATTTGGTATTGGCCTTCCTGACGCGAAGAAGAGCCTGGAAGCGTGGAAATCCTCCCGCAGCTGACGAGCAGCCGGTAGTACCAGCGGCAGTAGTTGCAGCAGCAGCGCCAGACATTACGTACGGAAACAGCCGGCGATCTGAGGCTACTAGCGGCGGCCCGCTTCACAGATTGCACCTGGGATTCACAGGCGTTTATCGGTTCATTCCGCGAAGTAAGGGCTCTTTCTTTCTTTGACGCTTCAGTGTCGTGTTTACGCGCTGGACAGAGTGTACCATAAATAGCTCCATAGTATAAAGGATTGACTTGTATTGCAGCTTGTTATATACACGGCGGCGAGCACAGTACATCATTGTAGTGGAATATAACTAACAGATGCCTTGCTATTCGAGACATTTGCGCCAAAATCTACGACAATCCCCTAAAACTTTTATAAGCCAATATTTGTGTATTGCGAGCAGATAAAGTGTAAAGAAATGCGATCAACTATTTTAGTTCTAGAAAGTTACGAATAATTTTTTCATTTATGAAGTGATCTACACTGCTTTGTTGTTATAATATGTTTTCGTTGCAATTTTAATCTGACAGTATGAACAAAAAAGCATTATTTTCTAGAATTATTAAAATATTTCGAAGCCCACCTCAAATGGTCCAATGTATTTTTGTTTCAATTTGTAAAATATCGGATACTGCCGTAATATGTCGTCATTTCGTTGTCAGAACCCGATCTAACAAAATGTTAATGTACTGTCATTTCCTAGGACGTCATTGCCTTCAGAGATCTTTTCGACCTTTTTTTTCTGTCGCGACCCCGGGGTCGCGCAATATCTTTTAATACGCACTAGGGCGAGTCACAAAGATATAAGACAGGGGGTGCTTAACTAGTAATACGCCCACCCCTGGGGAGTACGAGTAAGGATTTCAGGGAAGTATGGGAGCATAGGTGGAAATACGGTAGAACTCCAATTGATGAAACCATAGTAAGTCTTCCGCAAGGACGGCTGACCTAGAGAAAAAATAAGAGAGCTGGAAAGAAAATCTTACCAAAGAATCATTTTGACAGTTTGTAAAATCTGCGGTGTGTACGAATAAGTAATACTCCAGTTAAACGAATGAATCATATCTGGGACTTGATCCAAACCATCAATTAATATGGGCACTCTACTGGCATGTAAAGAATGTTACGGTGTCCGTAACGTGCCATCAAATTACAGCGAGAAAATACGAGATAAATTCTTGCACGCGTGATTACAGTATTATTAAGGATACGTAAATTTCTTAACTTAGTAGGTAGACATACGTTTTTAATCTAATATGGATACATAAATTATATCAAATATTCAATGATTGGAGCTCGAGTCACGAAGTTTTATTCAGCTGTATTTCCGTATTTGACTTTAGTATACTTGCTCCGAAGAACTACAATAGTCCTCCTTACATTAATGGATGCCATACCGGTTAAAAAAAGGTCCGTGAAAGGTCCTAAGTACTGCCGATATAAGGCAAGCCTCCGGCGTCATAAGCAAGCCGGGGGAGATCGAGTTCCTCCCGGGCAAAGTTGAGCTGAAAGCGTCGTCGCAAGCTGCACAACTTGTATATTTGGCCACTATAACATCGGGCGTTCTGCTACCGAACTCAGCGCCTCCTGTGGTGTTGTGCACAGCTTGAAGCACGTGTTGGCCTAGTGGAAACACTCCTGCTAGTTAGTTTGTTACTTTTGCTTGCTAACACGTGTTAGCAAGCGAACATATCCTGCGTATCCAGCAAATATGTGCAAGGATAGTTGCCGCACTGGTCGTGTTCCACAATTGTCAAGACCAAAGACACGTAAACATTTCTATTTCTGTTACAATCTACGTGTTTGCTGGAAAGGGGCGCTGAGATTTGGGTATAACAATGAATAAAAAACGCTCCTGTCTTGTCAGTACCATCTAAAAACCCCTAGGTGCTGTTACGCTACAAGTGTAGCATTTTAGCTACCTGCACAATAGAACCCTTAAATTTCACTCACAGCTGATCAGAGGGATGACAGGCTTGGGGAAAAGTCTATTCTCAGCCGTGTAGTGGAGAAAATAATATGGACAAAGGGAACAAGTTATTAAAAAGGGAACAAATATATTAAGACCTTAGTACAATATGTACTGATATTTCACAAGAATTTTTTTACTTCAGTAAATGTGTTCCGGGTAAAAAATGTATACCGTACATTTTCGTATTTTATTGTACAATATTTTTCAGACTCGTGCGTGTTTTATAAAATTTTGCACTGTACAATAGTGGTAAAAAAATCATCCAGACAGGAGGCTTATAACGGCATTTTCCTTTTCATTCGCTGCTAGAATACGTCTCCTAGAATACGGCCCTCAGAGGTTAGAAAGTCAGTGACGTAGCCAGCTAGGACAGTCTTCAGCAGTGAACGGTCGCAATCTGTGCAGTGTACCTCTTTTCATGTTTTTTTTTATATTTTATTTTGACCACTACTGTGCATGAACTAGCTACTAGTTTAGCTAACTCAGATTTCAGAACTAGGCAACGTAAAGTCAACTTCTTGCATTTGACTCCAATTCACTTAAATTGACATCCATTTGTTTAGGAGCACGGCTTAATTTTTGATTAAACTCTTTCAGTGAGAAAAGGTAACATTGGCTTCAAGTCTCTTGGAAAAGATGTGACTCGACAAGTTGTTCTAGCTTAGGCATGATGCAACGTTAAGTAGGAGAAACATGCATTAAAATTGAGCTTGTCATCCTGTACTGTCACTTGTACTCGCTAACGTTCGCTCAAGGGAATGATGTCGTGAAAGCTGGAGAGAAATTTATTTTGACTTTCGAGTAGACTTGCTGACTTTGGACTTTGAATTTTTTTACTTCATTTTTTATGTATTATTTTTCAAATATATTTGCATTTGCCTGACATCAAAAATTTTCTTTTCAAATGGATTTGGGTAGATAAAATTTAAACTTTTACATTTCGAATCTCTAGATTTTTTACTTACTAAAATCGTTACATATTTTTACTGATTTTTCTCCTGCTCTGCTAAATGTCTTGACGAACTAGAAAGGTTCTGATCGTATTCGGGACCTTTATTGGAGAGTCGCATGTCTTTTTGTGTCCTTTTGGAGGTACAGTATACCAGAAGTTGTCCGTCAGTGGTTGCAATATTACAAAGTGCATGTTGTGTGCACTTTTAGTAAGTGAAGTTAGAACAGAGATTGAATGACAGCGCGAATAGAAAGCAGCGTTTCACCAAGTTCCAGGACACTTGAAGTTGGTGAAGCAGTTTACCTTACAGATAAGGTGAAACTTAGAGTCTTATTTGAGGTAATATTTTCATGACACAAAAATATTTCCTCGGAATCTGTTTGTACATTGACAAAGTCAACAAGAATGTATCCATAATACAACAAAGATTCCCGTCCCTTTTCTGGGTCACACTGCGGTAACGGTGTCAAAATTTTCTACCAACAGCATCAAGCTGCTCATATTCAAGAAATTTCATTGTACTGTAAGAGTAAAACGAAAAAATTCATAGAAAAGAAGGCCAGAAGTTAAGTTATATTCGAGATGATGGTTATTGCCTTGTCCTCGTTGTATGTGCATCACGACTGGATGGCGAACTGAGAAAACCTAATGATATATAGCACCGAGGGCAGACAGCGAGCAATGTAGGCTGTCATGGTTACTATACATTTTCCGGGCGACTTTTTGTAGAAAGTGAACAATCTTTGCTTCACGAAGTCTTTCAAGCTTCTGCTAACCCAGCGTTCTAAGAGTGGGGAAAATAAATAAAATAGAATAAGTGTAAAAGAAAAAGAAATAAATATTGAGCAGTCGCAACCACTCTTTCAACCTAAAAAAAAGATTCGCTAAGGGTTAAAGCTCGGGATACTTGGTGAAAAAGAGACAAAAAACTTATATATTTTTCTGTCTCAGAAAAGCTTGAGGCCAAATCATGGTTGTCACATTTACTTTGCTGGGGTTAGCGAGTCTTCATTGTGTATTACTGAACTGTGCAAATGGCTCCCGCCTTGCGGTTAGCACTCTTCACACGAACACTTACTGTAATCAGAACGGCGTCAAGAGAACTTATTCTGTCCATTTACTTTCACGCACACTAGCTGTAGAATCTTCAATTGTAAAAGCTTATGTTCCATATCCGATTCGTGAATGTTATTACTTAGAAAATTTAAATCTAATAGAACTTGACACAAACGTAACGATTTAGTGAGGCCCAAACACAAGAAGGTTAAAATGAAGAAGTTAAGTAATTCTTCATAGGAATAAATGGGAAATGTATTGATTGATTTTGTGAACATAATTGCATTATTTGTATACGAAGTCTGTGCATTTTTAATGTACGTAATCTATTGTTTTTCTTTATAACGTTAATACATATTATTTTTACTCGTAGTATTCTACTTTGTATGCACATTTTGTGGTCTTGGGCTCTAAGACTTGAAAAATGAAATATGGTATATTTGAAGTAAAAATCCGCAACTTCGACGTTAATTGCGCGCACGTGGTGTTCGCAATGGAAGTTTTTTGCACTATGCTTCCATTTGACAGATATGCTATTGCGTGTGCGAGTAAATTTTACATTTCATCACTTAACGTTAGTTGTGAAATCGTGTCACGTCACTGATAAATGTTACAGATATTCGAAAAATGTTCGCTCGCAATGTATTCGAATCGCAAATCTTAGCTTACTATAAGAAAGTCAAAGGTAACGTGTAACGTTATTTGAAGAATTGGCGTAATGGACAAACTGGCCTCCTAAGTTTGGTTTCGATCGTAGCATACTTCGGAGCGAAACGGAAGAAAAACTTTTAAGTATGGATTCGTCGTTCAAGTACGCGATTCTGAAGTGTTCAGGGGGAGCTTTATTGCCTGTGCAATTTTATATGTGCCCTGTTTTTATTTTCTGTTTTGCTTTGCTATGTTTTGTTATGTCTTATCCGGTTGCTTTTCAGTTCGCATAGCAAAAAAGGAAAGCGTGCGGTTGTTGGACTTTTTTTCTCTAAAGAACAAACAAACAATTCGTAACCCTCTTGAATTGAAAACATTCGTTCCTGCTGAGGGGACGACGTAGTAAAATTGTAGTAAATCCATTTTTTCTTTTCCTTTTTCATTCGGATCATTGGAGGGTCGTAATAATGTTTCGAGTGCTATAAGGTTGCATCGTAAAGCGTCGCTCGATTTCCGGAAGGCGGAGATCTGAGAAATATTTTGCTGGGGGAAGCAAGTAAGCTATACTTGTTGTGACGTACTGTACGCATACGACACGTACAACACAAAACCCACTTCCCTACCACTTCAAAGCGTACGCCCCAGCATTGTTACCACTGCGATTCTGCGTCTGTCCTGATTTCTGCTCGTGTATCCTAGATTTTACTAAAAGCTCGGCTATTCGTGAAGCATATTGTAATTTACGACCTTTTTTATTTTCTTATACTAACTAATCTAAACGAGAAAAATATTATTGTGGTTATCTACAGTGATGAAATTTTAGCTTAAGCGATTTCCTTACTAGTGTAGCATATTAAAAAATCAATAAATGTTTTGATTAATTGATTAATTTAATATAAGTTTTTACTTATATAAACAAATATTAATAGCTTCGAGAATTTTTTACGTCTGGTTTGCTTATCGGAAGCACTGCTCCAAATCGGTACAACTATAGACAGTTTTAAAAAATGTCTTCCTGCTATCGCGTAGATTTTTGGTGTCAAAAATTTAAGTTTAAACAAGTATATGTATATCGAAAGAACGCCGTAGACGATAATACGTCGAACAATCGACGTCGTTCGTCTGAAAACTTTTAAACTTAAACTTAACTTAATTCAAGTTTAGGTCTCATAGTATAGTTTTAAGAAATTTTCGATAATATTCAACTGTACTGTGAAATTCTCAAGGTAAATTTCCCATGATATCGTTCAACAAAATGAAAGTATGGAATCAATTAGTATTTCTTACATTCCGTCTAATTGCATTTCCCCTCATCTCTTTTTCAGGTCAATTTCGTGCGGATGGACACCGAGTACCTGGTACCAGCTGTGATTCTCAGTTCATTAGCAGCAGCCAAGGGCTGCTTAAAGGGAAATTCTATTCTCCGTTACACCCTTCAGTGTACCCGCCGCGTTCGAGATGCTTGTATCGTTTCTATGGAAGGTGAGCAGCGCGTTTCTTGTCTTCCCTTTCTGTTCTTTTTTCTCTTTAGTACCCTCGTTACCCTTATATAGCTATTAAACTTGTCGCCTACCGTGAGCTCTGAAAACACTTTGCTGCATAGTAATGTATTAGCACCACCTACGCTTTAGCGCACCTGAATAGACTCCAAATCTCTTTTCCGTTGCTAGAGAAGGGGAATACTTTAATGAATTACGCGTTCCCAGGCCTCGTGTATTGATCGTATTTTCGTCTCACTCACTTTAATTGTACCGCTCACTTTTTACACAGGGAAATTACCCCTTTGTAGGTTATAGCATAATTTCAAGATGAGGGCCAAAGCGAGAATTTACCTTCGTCTAAACTGGTTATTCCCAGAAGGCTAAAAGACGTCCACATTACCCAAAGGAAATCTAAAGGAAGCAGCGAATCTACATGCTGGAATGAATATAATCGAGTATAATACAGTGCTGTGTTACCTCTACGAACACTGCGAAATTTAAGAGTTCTTGTTCCTCAACATTTTAACTTGAAATTTGTTTGTAAAGTTACTTGCGTTTCCCGAAAATATAGTATTATCGCTACTTTTAGTTATGATGCACCTAACCGTGACATAGAATTTACTGTTAAAATATTTGAGCGGTTTCACAAAATTAATCGGTCATTTTGACAATCATTTTCGACAGTGATGTGTCCTCTGCATATCGACAAGATTACATTTGGGAAGATCAATATGTAATTTTCTGGACATTCTAAAGGAAAATTTCGGGGTAGGGTCAAACCCCTCGAACGGCCTATGCTTATACAGCCTTCCTAATCGGCGTATTTGAATTTTAATTCGCCAAGAAATTAGTTTAAAAATGCTGTAATGCACATGGTAGCCTGATTTTTAAAAATGCCGTTCTCCACAAAAAGTTCAATTCGACTTCGTTGTTGTGAATTTATTATGTACATTGTCTAATAAATCTCGACGGTATGTACGATATTTTTTATTTAAAACTTTACTGTTGAGAATTAATATAAAATAGTGGGTTGTCGTAAAATCATTCGAAACATTTAACAGTGAAATTCCCTTATAGCATGGTGTGTTGCTCTATGTATTTATATTTTTTCCCCTTTAAACATTTTAGAGCCCTTGAAATTATTATGAAGACTCTCTTCCCAAACACTTAATTTTTTATGCAATTGAGTATCACATATTATAAATAATTCCTACCATAATTTTTATTGTTTTACTAGTTTTATTCCAAACAGATACTTTTATAATTTTTAAATTACTTCTTATTTTGCGTTAAAAACCCTACCGGCAATTGACGTAGTTTCTACAGATGAAAAACGTGACATTCAGAATTTCAAAATATCTGCGTCTGAGCTGCAGATATGCGACTAATTGAAAGGCGTATGCTTTCTAGTACTTTCAAGGATTTTCGAAAGGCGTAAGAATTGTAACTACACGACAGGCTCCTTTGTATTTCACTGCTGTTCCTTTTGACACGTCATCTTAGCTAACATTCTTCCAGCTAAATATCTACGAATGAAGGACTGGAGCCATACATAAATAAAAAGGAGTGAATGGAGCCCAACCTTAACACAGAAAAATACGTATATATTACGTTTCCAGGCACGTGCAGCAAATTTATTAACGCTCTAATGGACTCTTCTCTAAGCTAATGATGGAATCGACCGCCCATTAGGAACGAACCCTCGTATACGAGATCCGTGCACATACGCGAACCAAACGATATTGACACACACCTGCGTAAGGAAACAGAGTCGTCCTTTTCTTAAGAACATTTGTAAGAAGATTTCTTTCCCATTTGCGTGCCTGTACCAAACAAAGTTGTTCGTTGTCTTCCCTTTTTGGGGCGTTATTGATTAAGCTTGTTGTTGACTAAGGGGTTCTGTTTGTTTTCAGTTGGGGGAATAAACGTTTTGGTGGGGAGATCCCTCGCGACAGTTTCCAGCGTACATGTACATGTACTATCTGGCCATGTCTTATAATTATTGCAAGAGTGTAACTCAAACTGTCGCTCCCAGGCGACGGTTACACTGGATAGAACAGCCATTTTTTGTTTTGCTCCCTGCCCCTTTTAATAGGACCACGGCCATCAACCGAGCCATGTCTCGGTTTTATGACTACTCAGGCCTTCAAAGGGTGTGAGAGAAATGATCGGAAAGGGCGTGCAAGAGCGTTCTCGCACGCGGGCGGGTTAGGATCAGCAATGGTGTCATGAAAGGCTCTGGTAGAGGGAAAAACCTGTGGTGGGAAGGTTGTTATTCGTTCACAAATGTTGCGCCCGGAAGCTTCTCCTTGAGCTCGTTTGGCGTAAAGCACTTCTTGTCCTGTGAGTACTGCTCTGTTACAGTGGATCTCCGTATCATGAGCGATGTCCCGTCATTCGAAGCTTGTCGTAACTGGAAAGCTACATAATTCAAACCTGCTTCGCCCATTACGACCTTCACATTGAATTCCAGAACCAAATCTATACACCTTCAAGTGTTTGGTTATTTCCCCTTGGTCCTTTCGTTTAACTAAGTTTCTGTTCACAGTTTTGTCAAATTAGTTTTTCGTTACATTCGTAAAAATGAAGTTTTCGTTGATGAAGGCTTCTGTTTTATATAGGCACTAACAGAACCATTCTTGAAAAAGATATTACGGAATTTTCGAGCATGTCTCTTCGTTAGAACACGCAAAATTGATCCAAATCAATAAAAAGAAATAATGAGTTACCAATCGTTAATGAATAATGCATTATGCATTATTTTAAGTATTATTGAAAAATGAATGAGCGCGACGGTACGAAACTGAGTTTCCTTGGAATGTTTAGAACCATCAATAGGCGGAAGCCTAAGATGGCGTGTGTCGAGAAAAGAAATAGGAAAAAATGTATTAAGGCTATGGTGCACCTTCCGTGCTATAGCGGAATTACATGCCCAGGCGAGTGAACAATTTCGCAGTATTTCATCCAAAAATCTCGGTAGTAAAGTTTTTAATCATAAAATCTAGTGCATGTCGCCGAAATTTTCAATAACATGTTTGTACTAAAGTTGGAACAAGCTAGTCAAATATAATTTTTTATAGGAATTCTCCAAAAGTCCGCCCCGAAGTAAATTATAGTACCTTAAAAAAAAATCTGGGCGAACACGGAATCCAAGTCCGCCCGGTGGTTAGAGTTAGCCACCTGAATAGTTTTGTGTACTTTCCTAGGCGGAAACTCCAAAAGCGAATGTTGGATTTGAACTGATAATCGAAATAACACTATGAAGTGGTTCCGAGTAACTTTTGGAGCTAATTTCTTTAATTGCGTCTTTTTTCGATGCTAATTGGGCGCGCTTGTCTCACATTTACGTATTCTTTTCTAAAAAGTCGCGACGATGTGCATTATGTATTGTATTTTAATTCCAACCTTCACTGTCGAGACTTCTTTATGAAATGCTGAGCTGTTTTGCGAAATCGCGTGAACCGTTTAACAACTGATTGCTCTAGCCTGGTTTACGTATACGGTAGTCTTGAAGTAGCATAAGATTTTCGGCAAATACACGTAAGTTTACACAATTTTCACATCATAGTTTTAAGGATCGATAACTCTTAGTGTTTGTGTTAGACTTTCAGTTTGAAAAATCCTGATTTTGAAAAATTCAAATATTGAGACAAATGAAATTAAGTTAGATCTCCAGAGTTTTACTATTGTGTTAACGTTAATTTAACAAAAGATAAAGACACGATTAGTGCATTTTTCCTGTGAAAAGTCCGAAACTATATGGAAGGCGCCAATTGTGCATTAACACAAAAATGAATTTCCCACAGCGCAGAATTGTTATCATCATTGAACACCACAAAGTTGAGACATTTTATTTCACTTATAAATATTTATAGGGTACTACCGGACTCGAACGAAAATAATGGTTAACTGGGCAATTATTCAGTCCCGCGATCTTTGAAAACAGTATACCGCATAATAACTTAACCATGATGACGTTTCTCCACTCCCATCTATCTTTGTGTTGTCTGAAAGACGAGAAAATACGCCATGGCGATCAAAGAAAGCGATTTTTCCTTTACAAAATAAAAGATGGCAGCATTGGTGTATCGCTGTATTCCTTGATGTAAAGAAGTTGAACAGTGGTGAATCAAGTTTCGGGTCGGAAAAATTAAACTACAACCCCCTGTTTAAGAGCTGGAAAGTGAAAGTTTGGTTTTCGAGTTAGAATAAAAATTTTATTTGAATCGTCGTGCTTTGAATCGCGAAATCTCGCATGCTCTGTTTTGCGATCTTTCTGTTACTGAATGTCAATCCCTGTTTTTCTCCTTGGGACGTTAGGAAATCGCGCATCCATATTCATAATGTTTTTTTCACGTTTTGATGGCCTGTCGTACCCAAGGAATAGCCACAAGAAGTATTTTTATGAGTACTGTGACGTCAGACTAGCAAGGATCATTCACAATTAAAGATTAGGTCCGAATGTCAGGGGCATTGGGGATGGGGTTTCTTCTCTTCTCGTAATCCGTACCGGAAATGATGCGAGGGAGTGAGGGAAATACGTTGGTCAACTTTTCGCCCTCACTGAAACTTGGGTTTGTTATGCAAATGGGGGACTTTGAAGAGCTAAGCATTAGCATTGAGCATCATGTGTAGAGATTCTTTGACTCGTAACTGAAATCATGCATGAATAGGAAAACTTAAGGTTCCCGCTGGAAACGATTCTGTCAAAAAGTTTAAAATTATCAAAAAGGAGCTAAAGTAATGACGTTGTGTTTATGCAAAAGGAAGACTTTGAGCAGTAGCTCCCAAACTGTCTTGTTAACTTGCTCTGGAAACTTTTTCTTCTAATATTCGTTTTCAAGAAAGTTAAAAAAGGACCAAAAAAACGCCATTACACGCTTTGGCACCCGACGACGACAACTTCATCGTTTCAGTTTTTCTGGCAGCAAAGTAGCTGAATAGTTAATGAGAGACATGTTTTTGCTGATTTGCGTGAGAAAAGGGATTGCAAGTTCCCAGCAACGGGTAGTTTTGGGAAAAAGCGAGAAAATGGTGAAAATCCGTTGGCTAAAGAGCATTTGCTTGCCATCACCTTAAGCGAGAAATTCCAGTGCAAGGGAATCTGCACGAATTCCATTGTATTGACGAAAAAAACACACCTTAGACTTAACTACGTCGTTTTGAACTGTGCAGTATCTCGCTGGTAATCATCTTCCTTGACTGCCTAGGTTTTGCAACACTGTCAGGTGGATTTTCAACGGTGGAAACTAAAAAGAACTTTAACATCAAATAAAAGTGTGATGACGGATCCCATTTGGTGAGCGTTTCTTTAAACGTTCACCATGTGTGAAATGGTGCTTTGGAGATTTTTGCTTCTGACAGGTCTTGGAATGAGAAACTCGTCACAATTTTAACCTAGTGCTAATAAGAAATGTCTTTCAACCAGCCAAAGCTAATCAAACGGGCTGGGAAATTGAGAGTGCAATTAAAAATTAATGACAGGAAAAAAGAGACGGAACCGAATTTCATTCCTGGAAACACCCCATAACCTCCATTCGTTCTATCCTGACACTGTTGACTTGATCAAACTTAAAATTTTAATTTCGCTTTAGACTATAAAGCGAATGAATTTTTTTTTATACTTAAAAACTGAAGCGTCTGTATAGATTGTATCGCTTATTGGAGACGTGGCAGATAAAATCAGCCAAATAGTAAGGATTTCGCGCACTTTCGCGGAGTTCTAACTGCCGTTATTTCTATTGCGAGTACATACACATCATAAACACCAGAGTGCGCTATTCCTATCTCAAGCACGCTCAATAGATTCTCATGAAGCATTTCGAGTGCTTGGGGTGAAGAACTAGCTGCAGTGATGTGATTTATGGGAAGATTGTTTTGTTTTCTTGCCTAAATGTGGCGAAACGGTGACAGTGTCAGGAACTCTAAAAGCAAGTGCCCACAGCCGAAGGTTTTATCGGGTCAAAGATTGAAAAAAATTGCTAAGCGTCTAATCTTCTACTCAGTTAAAAATTAAAAGTAAACGAAAATAATTTAACGGCCATACAACAAGGTGAAGGTTACGTAGGGTATTAAAAGAAATAGTGCACAACTTGTGCTGAAAAATGTTACAAAATTAAAAAACAATTATAAAAAATAAAGGAAAATAACAAAAACAAATAAATAAATTGTAGTGTAACTTATACATAAGTATGATTGGCTGTATCTTTTTATAACTTTGAATTGTATTTGAAAACCCTGTAAGCTCACATATTCTGGGCGTGGCTCATATAAATTTAATTCCTAAATTAAACAAAATTAATTCCTGTAATTTGACGTAAGATTTCCTATAGCCGAGAAACGAACTATTGGCATTCTATAGTCTAGTAATATAATCTCCCTTTTTCCTATTCTTCATTAGCTCACCAGAATCAAAATAAGTAATAAAAATTTGACTTTTCTGGGTTCTTTTTTTACAGGTTATGTAACTTTAGGAGAATCTACTATGAAGTTTCTTTTTCTATGGAATGGTTTTCTGTGCCACTTAGGCAGTGGTTCGAATTTCTGATTACTTTATTTGTAATTTTCTTTTTTTTTTAGTTACGTAGTTAGCTTTCCTAGTAACTAATTGTTTATTTACTTTTTTTTTTTAATCTTTACCAGCGTAGGCCGGAGCCTGTTGCCGGAACTTTGTATTGGTGTAAACAATTGTATTTACAGTTCTGTTATTCATTAAGCATGTACATTGGACAACGTTTACGCGTTGTCTAGGGGTAAGGAGAAGTATAGATTGAGATTTTTCACGATCTTGTGACAAGGCTTAGTTGGCCGTTGTGCCATTAATTAAAAATTTGTATTGCTTTGGACATAAAGTGGGTGAGTGCTGGGAAAACTTTCGGGTTTGATGCAATGGTTTGTGCGTTGAAATGGACTTGGATTTGGTTTAAATGTCGGAGAAATTTTGCTCGTTCTTTGTTTAATCTACGACAGTGGAATAGTAGGTGGCGAAGATCTTGTTTTGCTTGGTCCTGACATGGGCATCGAGCGGTGTTACATTTTTGGATGCGTTTGCTTGTTTTACACTGATTTGAGGCTGTGCATTTTTTTCCCCGGATGAGGGCCATGATACTTCGTAAGGAGCCCTCCCAAGGGCCGCATGGGATGTTTTTCTTACGAAGAAAACTATCTGAAGGTTTTTCTCCCCAACAAGCAGATATTAAAGGTTAATTGGGAAAAACATCTTGGGATCTTTAATAGGGTGATCCGGATAAGCAGATGAACTTAGGATGTTTTGTGATTGTAGTAGTTAGGGAGCGTACTAATTCGAGTTTTATTTGATACTTACGAACTGAACCTAAAACAGCAGCGAAGCGAATTTCTCGCAGTAATTGAATAATATTTGGTACACTTGTACCGAAAATGCTTGTTAAATTCATGTATTATTCTTTCCTTTTATATTAGATCAAATCCACTTTAACTGCCGGTGTGCAGGTGTCAACGAGCTAGATATAAAATTCGTCAAGGGAAAAATGGAAAAATACGATAAAAATGTTGGTACACGAAAAGGAAGCAAATTAAAATTACATGAGAGGGGCGTTCAAGGGTGAGAAAAGCATGTTGACATGTTGACAAGCTTGGCTGAGGAGAGAGATCAACCTTACAACACACCTCGGAAGCCTAGGAAAGCCTTGCATCTTGTACCACGAGATTAGCTGACGGCTTGCCAAATCGAATGTTGTGTTTGGCGGAGTTTGGGTTGTATATATCAAGTGAGTTGCAGTAATTTTCTTACTGCGAGAGGAAATATAGGTACGCCCTCGTAGATCTTTTTCTCTGGTGATGTTGTTCAGTACAGAAAGCTGAGTAAGATTGGATAGACACGGAATCTCTCGCAGGTAAAGGGAATTTACAATTTCTGTGCGAGGAGGTGCGAAACAATAAATCATATTTATTGTAATTTTTTCCCCTTGATCTCTTTCTGCGTGGAAAGGGTTACGCGTGCGTTCTCTTTTACATGTTACGGTAGCGTGTAATAGTTTGGACATGTCTGTGACGTTTAATTTAGGGAAAAAAGGTAGTTTGCAGATATTGCCGACGGAATTTGCCGAGCTTTAATGCGTGAAGCTTCCGGGAGCTCACAGCGGACATTAGCATGTTATGAAAGTTTCTCAAGGGGATGAAGAAGGAAAGGTTAAAAAAGAAATAATAGAAGAAAGGAGTCTCGCTGAAAATAATTAGGTAAAGAGGGTGTGAGGGAAGGAAAGCACGGAAGCTTCATTAAAGAGCGCCGGTTTCCGTGCTGGGAGTTTTTTTTATGGTCTAAATGGAAAGAGATTGAGGCGAGGCAATGAGCTCGGAATTTTTCATTAGTGGCGAGAAAAGAGATAAGACTAACGGATAGGGTTTCGTCTTATAGCGGGGAATTAAACGATCAGAACCTGACACCTAGCGGAGGGATGGGACAGTTTACACGTGGGACAAACCGTACAAAAATCATTACTAATGAACTACGACAGGTTTGGATCTGAAAAAAATTTTACACTTATTGAATACGACGAAGCTTTCATGAGGAAATTTTCGTCGAAAAATATTGAACCGTTTTTGAGAAAATAAATAAAAACTGAATTTTTGGCACTTTTTGTAAGAAACGGGTCCTGATTATTTCGTTGTAGCACTCATAATGTGTATCTAAAAGTAAAATAAAAACTACTTTTATGTAGCTGACAAGGTTAGAGAATAACTCCCCTAAAGGTTTGTTCTAAAATCGCTGTCCTTTTTTTGCACGAGATTTTAAACTACAAAGGGATGATTTAGTACGATTTGGACTCAGACATTTGCATTGCCTTTTCTTGTTTTTCATTTTTACGAAATCGTGAGTTTCCTTGCATTGACTTGAGCTAGGATGATTCCTATATCGAAAGGGAGTATAGGGCTTGTCCCAAATAGGGTTTGCAGTCCTTCTCCGCCAGGGTTGCCACTGTAACATAAAACTCAAGGCTTGGCAATAAACCCCGCCTACCATGGTCACTTTTGTTTTTGTTTACCAGACATCAACAGTGGCGTGCTTCACTTGTCTGTGTTGTTTTTCGTTAAAGAAGAGTCCAAAATGCCGAAATGTTCTTTAAAATTGCTGTGATAAGCGTTTTATACAACATTTCGGCATTTTGCACTCTTCTTTAACTTTAACTTTGTAGGCGGGGTTTATTGCCAAGCCTTGAGTTTCATTTTACAGTGGCAACCCTAGCGGAGAAGGACTGCAAACCCTATTTGGGACAAGCCCTATAACTGTTAAGTTTTCGTTTAGATATTTCAAGTCTATTATGTATTTTTAAAAAAGGCTACCGATTAGTTTTCTTATGGCAAAACACACGGACAAATCGCACTACACCCAAGTCCAAATTGTATCCGCGGTGTCTTGTTTTGGACAGTCGGAGGAGCCTCCAGTTTTCATGGGTGTTTGGTGTTATTGTTTGTGTTTTTCAAGCGTACAATACCTCATTTGATAGCCAGGACACCAGGCCATCTAACGAGTATAGTTTTAGGCTACAATTTTGTCTCCACATGAAGTGAAAAATAACCTACAGAAAAGTGTCCACACTGTCCCATCCCTCCTCTACTCACCTACTACTCGATTTTCTATCCATGGTATTTATTTATTTTGAGAAGAAATGAGCCTACAAATAAATTTTATACTACAAATGAATTGTATAGCGGTGAAAAATATGCAGTGTTTATATCCTAGGTCTCACTTTGATGTTAATCAAGTCATGGGCCTTGATTGTAATTGCAGTTACACCTTGACTAAAGTGCATTGAGTTTCTTGAATTGAAAATCGATTTTTTTAAAAAAATATTATCAGGACTGTGATTCTAATAACATTTCTACTTTTATGTTTGATTTATTCGTTGACCAATGTTAATTGTATTATTTTCGAAATCTGATTCAGAGGTGGGCAAATTTAGTTCATTTTCGCTGGATTTGAATTGAATTACTCCACTTTTTACGTTAAACTGGGATTGACTTAAGAAACGACTGATATGTAAGAAATGACTTAAATATATAATAATACAATAATTTTAAATTTCCAAAAATTTACGTCGAGATTTTCCTTTTAATTTCGATGATGTACTGTACAACTCCCTATAGAAGGAACATGAGCGGGTCTTGAAAACCCATAAGCACTGTATTTGTTCACTCTTCTCTCGGGGCCGCAATACATTTTCCACGTCACTTTTTGTTTCGCTTACTTTATTCAACATTGAATTGAATTCGACTTTACTAGGAATAAGCCCGAAGTGAATTGACTTGACTTGAACCCAATTGTTTTTAAATGATCCGAATTTTTAAAAAAATATTTTTATATTAAAAAAAGATTTGAATTGAATACGTTGCAAAAATCGTTTTGAGTTTCATTTGAATTCACTTTCGTTGTTCTTGAATTTGCCCCGGTCGGTTAGTATTTAAGAAAAGTTGTAACGAGTGAAAGAAAACGATGACGGTTATATTGGGATGTAATAGGGAAAAAACATACGAAAGAGCTTGCTAAGATTTGTTAGTAACAAGTTTCCGTGGCAGAAAAACTAGCATAATAGGGAAAAGTCGGAAGTAAAAGATGTTTCTTTTAGCTTTTGATGTCTTTTACATCCAGGGTTCGATTTTTTTTCTGGAACATGACGATTCTAAAGGTTACGGAACTAATAAGTGAACTTTACATTCTTTACTGTTAAAGATAACAATCCTTTGACATTCGGCAGAGTTAGCAGTACGAATAATTTTGCAATACGGATATTTGTCGGCGATAAGTTTTTGTTGGCCAAAAGTTTGAAAGATTGGGCGGGAATACAAGATCAAACATTCTATTTATTGAACTTTTTATATTTGCACGTTATAAAAAATATTACTATAACGAAACTTATTTTTGTTGCAGATATCAGGAGCACGTGAAGATTGTATTCGACAAAATTAATCTCAACGAGGACGATGTGAGGTATGTTATTTAATATGCCTTTTAAGCTGGTGCTGCCATCTAACGTCGCTAACCCAAAGCTCCAACGTTTGACTGCTGTTGCTTCCGTTGGCCTGCACTACTTGCATAGCCAACGGAAATAACCAGCGTCGGTGCAGACGTGGTTAGCTAGTTCAACAGAAGTTTCGCTTACTCTCAATTTACGTGTTTGGTAACATTTTTCTGCATTTTACTAACTTATTTTTCTCTCCCAACTTTCGCAACAGTTGTTTAAGCAGTCAAGACAGTATCAAAGTGTACGACGGCTCGGATATCACCGCACCGGTGATTGCCCACTTATGTGGAGTCATGTCTTACGTGGAATTATGGTCGTCAGGCCGAACTTTGCTTATTGAGTTTGTGTCCAACTCTACGGGGAAAACTGGCCCCGGGTTTGAAGCTCGCTTCCACTTTTACCCCACGTACACCGTTTATGAAATTGTGGGCGATGACGACGAAGACTACGAGGATGAGGACGAGTCGGATTCCGCCGACGAAATGAGTACCACAGCTGGGCCAGCAATAACCACTACTAGTTTGAGTCTCACAACATCTGTCCGTACTCCGACTACCGTGGGTAGGTAAGGGTTTTTTATTTCTCTAGCATTTACGGTCTGAAATAAGCCCTCCTGCGATTTCAAGTCCTTTTATTTCGTAGAATATTTCACTTTTCGCATTTTATACAACATTCCGCTTGATCGAACACTTCGTATAATGCAATATTTCGCATTACGTGGTACTTTATGCAATGCCATATTTTATTAGTATTATTTAATCTTCATATCAGTAGCTTCGAAGACACCACAAATAAAAGTACTAGAGAGCCTACATAACTCATATTTTTCCCATTTCGTAGGTACTCCAGCGACCAAGAAGCCAGCGACGAGTACAAGTCCATTGGTCAACCGAGGTACAATTGCGCCGCGGAAATCAGCCACCACTTTGACTCCAATCTCGTCCGCTTCGGAGAAACCCAAGCAACAGTCGAGTACGTCATCGCGTATTCTGCTAACGAGTCCCTTCTCGTCTGTTCCAATCATCTCCGACTCGCTCCAAACCACGACACACACTTCTCGTGTGGTGTTTACTATGTATCCACGGACAACTGTCGCCTCCCCAGTGTCACCGCTCGTTCTCGAGAGGCCGGTGGCCAGCGGCGACCGTATTTCATTCTCTTCAGATGAACGACAAGACCCTTCTTCTGGTCATGATCTCCGGCATCATCAGAATGCACTGTCTCCAACTTTTCCTTCCTCGCATCGTGACATGACAGTTGTAAGTGGTCCTGCCTACCAACAACAGTCCAACCAAGCTTCGCTGCCCTCTCTGCCGACGCCTAGTACGCCGACAACGCCAGGAATCTCGGGCTCCACATGGAGTAGCAGCCACCATGGCCCCTTAGGAGGAGAAGAAGCTTTGATTACCAGCAAAGAATCAGTGCACTCTTCCGAATTGCTGACGTCCTGGCCGCCGGAGGTAGCCGACGCCCAATCAGTCTCCACGGCACCGGAAAATGCCAGTAAGTCTACCCTTTGGCGTTTTATTTACGCTTTTTTCCCTCCCTACTGGTGGACCCAGGCGGTGCTATTTGTCTTTCGGTTCGCTTGGTCCTTGCACTGATCAGGAAACGTTGCGGAATGTTGCAGCTGTGGGAGGCAGATTTCATTTATTATGTCGCAGAAATGATATCTGAGCAGGAGCAGAGAACTGACCGGCATAGCTAGGTTTATTCCTTCGTCCAGTAGGGCTTATTAATACCTTGGCGCTCAATTTGCAGCCTGACGACCGATGTCATCTTGTGGTGATTGGCGTCCTCAATTATGGTCCATAATAAATATTGGAGTCTATTCCAGGCCGTCAACTGCCCTTTTCTGCTACAAATATTCCAAATACGACCATGCACAGTAGTGGTAAAAAAAAATACTATGTGGACAGGAGGCTCAAATTGCATTTACCTTTCCTTTCACTGCTAGAATGTCCTCTGACAGGCCTTTTTGCCAATCAAAGGGCAAGGACCTGTGAGTGCCCGCACTTTTGGAATTGCCTTGTAGGCATTGTGTATCTCTATCGATATATATTTTCCCAACGTGGAAATATTAAATATAAATGGAACCCCATTGGATAGCCTTTCACTGCTATTGCGTCGATACTTATTACCAGTACTGCACCAGTTGTGGAGGTTATTCAGCCAGCCTCTGCTGCGAACGGTTCGTCATTCCACCAGCTTAGATGATGTCCGTAGCCCAAGGTAGGGTTAATTGGAGGGTACTCGTTGGCGTGCTTGTACCCCAGTAATGGGAATTGCGGTTTAGAAAATGTATGTCATGTAAGTATGCATTACCAAGAGACGGGAGCAAGGAAATACTAGCCTTCAACCGTGATACTATCCTGATTAACCAAATAACTCCTCCAGTCTCGACTTTTAAATCCGAGGAAAACCCTAATTGAATAGAAAATATAGAAATGTAAAACGCCTCTTCAGACCCATTCCTAGCTAAAGTGTAAATTGGAGGGAAGTTGTTCATGTCAATTGGTAAGATTACGACTGTGCGTGTGCTGAAGGATGTGATACGTATGTTGTCGAGCATTTGAATTTCGAAAACCATATTTACAGACCCAGGATAGCAACTAGTTTTTCTCACGCTATCAGATGTCTTGAAAACATACTCTTCGACAGTAATAATTTGTGACCCCAGGGGAAGAAACAAAGAAGAGCAGAGAAATAGTTTATACCTACGAGAAAAAAGAGCTTCCTAATTAAATTACCTCTAAATAGTTACGATATTTTTTCCCCTGATAAACCACACAGGTTTTCGCCGAGTTTTTGATTGCATTGGAATACTTGACCGGTCTTGACAAGTTTTAGTTTTCTGCCCATCAGAAGTAGAACTTTGAAACCTTTTCAGAAATGTTTTTTTTACATGTTATTATTACACTTCGGAGTTGGCGTCTGGTAAGTGAGAAAATTGCGTTACCCCTGGAACTTTTCCAAGGTTAGGCAGGATAACTGGTTGGCGGGAGTGCCGAAGTTTATAACTTCGTTAACGGAAAGTCGTACGTCGCATTGCAATGGCAAGGTTGGTTCGTGTCGACGTCATTCCGAAGTTTCTCTTTATAAAAGAATACGTGCAGGAGGAGCCGCTGTTTTGGTGGACCACATAGCGACGCAAATGTGAGTGTTATGGGCATTTACATGTCAAGTGGCCATTCTCGTGTTAGAAAATCTGTCCTCATGGGTGTTCCTCATCAAAGATCTTGTTAAGTCTTGGGGTGTCGTACTGTGTCACGTTGTATAATATTAGCGTGGTTATAGATGATCCATTTTTGGGGGAAAGGATAGAGTGTAGTTTACCAAGACGTCCTTATGTGTTCCTTCCACAACTATTAGTTTTTGTCTTTCTATCGCGTGATCAGGAAACAAACTCCCGCGCTCGCCTTGGGTATAAAAGTTGCCACGGGTGGGGACTTGTTACTGGTTTCCTTTTTTTTTGGCATGGTAGCCTACTTCTTTTTCGTATTGAACGCAATAATTAAGTAAACATGCGCTTAAAGCACGCCTGGGGAGAAGTTAGGGTGCGGAATCGTCCAAAATTTATATCCTCGGCGCGGTTTATAAGGTAGTTTACAGGTAATACTAGTTATTCAAACTTTTCCTTCGGCTGGGGCATCATATTGGGGCGTTAGGTACGCAGTAGCGAATTCTGGCGAAAAATGGATGTTTTGTCTACGAAGTTTTCTTGCATAAGCCCAGACACGAAAAAACAACCTGCGCTGAACGGGTATCGAAAACTCTTGATGTGTACTCTAGGTGAATACCGAATAATGTTTTTTTTTCTTTTGCGCGTCTAACAATAATACTTATTTTTATTTCATCATTTCTTGTTTTTATTTGTTTGCGAAAAAAATGCTTAAGATTTTTGTTTTTCTTTTCACAAATTTGATTTTGGTTTTTATTTTATTTTTATCCTGGGTTCCTTTATTCATTGATCATTTTCTGCGCTAAAATGGAAACCCTAGACTTAAAAATCCTTCAAGTTTAGTGAAACTTTTGACATGAGAAGTAATCGTTACATTCTTCCGTAGTAAACTCGACGAAGGTTACTGAGCAGCATAAATGACCCCGTACCGGCCAATATTAAACATACTTAGATTTCATAACTTTTGTTTTACAAAGAGAACATGCTTCGGACCACGGATAGAGTGCGGAAAGAAGGTAAAATGGACTGGATGTTGGGTTGGGCGGGAGAATTAAGTTTAATACTCGTTATTAAACTCATCATTGAGTAAGACTCTGGTTTGCTGTTCTCCCTGTGACGGCTGAATACGTTGTAAACCTTGCGTTTATGCCCCAAAGGGAAAGATATATGGGTTTATACCCCCCTTATAGAAACTGTACACATTCTACGAAGGGTGAAAGTACGGGATTCTGGAATTTAGCAACCAAGCATTGCGTCCCGAAATACCGTGGATGTCTTCCTGCGGACTGAGGGTGTTTGACAGGGAAAAGGTTTGATGTCGCCTTTGATTTAGGAAAAACTGTCACCGCAATAAGGATTTATACGGTGAACAAAAGGCGAAGGTAACACCGTGCGGGTCGTTTTCGGGTACACGAACGCAAATATCCAATTAGGAATTTTAGGATCGAGGGTTGGGTTGTTGCTAGAGGGGTTTGGCACGCAATGCGTTATTATGCGTTCAAGGGTCTCGTAAACCGGTACTGAATGCGCCTGTTTACCTGCCAGTACGCGTCAAGGAAGATTTTTCACCTTCTTGGTACGTAAGAGGATGCCTTGCGAAAAAAAATGGAAAGAAATAAAGCGTTGTTCTTTCGTCATCTGCTCGTCTTTACTGGCAAGTAATGAGCGTCTCGTCGTAATTAGATTTGTCCGCCCAGTCCTTTCTTAATGGTTCGTGGAACCGTGCAACGCGATCTTTATTCTGGGAGGTGTACAACAAATCCCAACCCGACCCAGCGTACGAAGATAATTTCAGCAGAGCATAGTTGGGTACAGTTGCCATGTATGTCTATAGCATAGTTACTGGGGAGCATCTTATAGTGCGTCCAGTCGGGTTAGAGATTGTCAACATAGTTTCACGAGCACCCAGGCTTACTGGCGTGATTTGATTATTGGAACTAGTCAGTGCCTTTGGACCATTTTTTTTAACCTCTACGAAGATCTGAGACGGGATCATAAACCAATTTATTGAAATTCTTTACAAGCAATATGTGATTTTGTTGGCAAGGGGAAGGCAATATCCATTATTGATTTTTTTGCAATTTTTTCCTATTGCTACATTTGTTAAGCAATTAATCGTAAAGTTCACTTGCGAAGCCCTACGATTTCCCTCCTTTGCGTTCTTGTAGACTATGGGACTATTATACTTTTCTCAAGTTTCTTTTTTTTATTTGAATTGGTATAGACAGAACCACGAAACATGTGACTGATAGATGTATTTACATTTTGGAAGGGTTTTGATACTTTAACTTTGCTGTTAAATATACAGTATTGTACTACCCAAATCTACTGTTTTTCTTTCACGTGTGGTTTAGGCCCGTCAGGGGACTCATCGTAAAACGGGTCCGGTTTTCACACTCGCATCTATAGTGTTCTAAATTTATCGGAAAATCTTGGCCTCAGATATCTTACTTACCTTTTTTGGCATAGTTTTTACCTCCAAATACAGAATCGTTATTTATGCGAAAAACATTTATTTGTTTGTTTGTTTATTGTTAGTTTTTAAAACAGTATCTAACTGCATTTGATAACGTGAGCTGCTGTCATTTCTATAACTTTTCAACATCTATGGTATGACGCCCTTTTCTTTATCATTATTTAATATTCGGAAAATATGATTTATCCGGACATGTTACTTTTAATGTACTGTACATTATCATAATAAAAAAACTACTTGTACTGTAATCCGTTGTATCCAGATATCTCAAAATCAAGTAATTAAGATAGTATTCTGTGGAATAAAAGTCCGAATCGATTCCAATCCCGGGCTTTTAAAGTCTCGATTTTAAACCAAGTGTTACTTTCTTTCGCCGAGGATTCGAGTAATGTTTCGCCTCGTAGTACTTTTTCTTATAATTTTTGTAAGAAACACCATGATTGCCGTTTACATCCCAGTTCATGGATTCGACCATTTTGACTTTTGCCCATTTATTTTGCACTCACTCTGACAACGCTTAATTCAATCAACGTTCAGTCCGATTGTATTAAAAACTTCAAAAGAACGGGTCAGGAAGACGCGTACCGCAGTTCGCTAATTTAGTCATAAGCATAACCACGTTTAGACCGTTGTTTGTCGCTTCCAATTTTCTCGCGAATAAAAGTAAATTCCCTTCATAAGTGAAAGTACCATTAAAGATTAAGCCCCTGCTTCGCTCCTAAGCGTACCGTAACCCAAAAACAGAAGCAAGTCGACTCGCCACTGTACTGCACGTGTACGGGTAGTTGAAAAGGTAGTGGTTTTACGATGGGAAATGGGCATTTCATATTTAATGAGACCAGAGAACATATATAGTAAACAAGAGCAGAAGCACACCTGTTCGCTACATCCCTGGTACCGGCTCTCGGTTGTCTACTTTAATCTGGCAATTTTTTTATTAGGACGTAAAAGGGGCTTACCGTAATGCTGGAGAGCCACTGGACTCTTACGGGCCTGAAAGCTAACATCCATCAAGTCTCTTTAAGCTAAAATCAAAAACGTACCGAGAACTTTCAAAGGCTAGTACAATATCGCTAATGGGAAGGAGAGACCCCTGGGAGCCAGCGAGGAATGTTAGAGCCGAGACCGTCAGAATAATACCAAGTTCCCACCCTCCATCCTAGGCTCTCCTGCTTTTTCTTTATGATATATCGAGTTCGCAATGCCACAGCAATACCAGTTGTTGCCCGTACGCAAGGGGGCTATTAATCTTGAGCTGCCAGTATAACTCAACTTCTCGTGGACGATAGGTTCGCTGTCGCCGACTTGGAATGCTGGGAAAGAGACAGAGGAGGCTTGTCGAGTCGCTTTTACATTCTGCCGCTAGAGCGCGCATACCAAGTAGTGGGCTGCTTTGGGATAGTCCTTTTTTTCCACGCGGAAGAAATGTTTTCTGGTCCTTTATCGCTGGATTGGAAGGAATTGGGCAATCGCTCAACTGCTCGCCCTTTTTAAGGTTAATTTCAAGATTTATTGCGAAAGAGAAGAATCGAGCAGGCTTATTATTTCATTCAGCCTGTTCTCCAAAGATCTATGTCAGGGTTCCAGAACACTCCTTTTGGTAGGGAAAGAAATAGCATCGAATCGTGCTTTCTCACTTCCCTTCACTTACGGTGGAAAAGATCCTGTACCTAACTTAGGAATTAAGTTTATTAACTGTTGGAAACGACATTCTGAGACACAATACTGTGAATTGCATTGAAGGAGCACAATTTCCTTTTTTTTCTTCCTTTCGTTCTCATCGGCGTGACCTGCGCTCTTCGAAGTTTTTAGCTACTATAAAAAAAATCTCGTTGAGCTGCTGAACGAAGTAAATCTAGCATTTGTTAATTACTTTAGAAGCCCTCTTACCCAGTGCTTACTGCAGTGGACGTTGTGACTGATGGACGAAAGCCGGATATTCCGAAAACGAGTACAAAAAGCAATGATAGGCCTTAATTAAGATTACAGACAAATAAATGAAGGCGGAAGCTCACCATCTTCCACTTCTTTTGTGACTACCAGTGCTTTTATTGAACATTTTCCTAGAATAAACAACTCAGAAATAACACAAGAGTTGATTGCACGGAAAATCGTTGTGTCTGAGCGTTTTTTTTACACCGCGTTTTAATTTTTGTTTCTTTAAAAAATTATTATTAGTTTTCCTAAGTTCTTAAGAAACCACCGTAAATTATTACGTAACCTATAGGCTGTAACATTTTATATAAGTCCTTAGGAAGTACTCTATAACTGCGGTCTATGGTACAGGATAACGGTGATGCGAGTATGATTAGATTAAAATTACACTTAAGAATCTCAGAGGGCAAGTCAGACATCTTAATGAGTGTCATAGAGGTCGTTGGAAGATTTATATATCCTAGGATTTACCTTTCGTGCGGTCAAGGACATCATTTACCATCCAAGAGAAATACTGAGAGCAAATACAGTCATTTTGATTCTGGGAGAGTAGTTTTCTTGTACCGGGCAGAAAACCGCTCCTTACTACGTGTTATAGGTAGAAGATAGCACAGCGTACGAAATGGGAACTTTCGACTTTCCCGGGGAAGTCAAGTCAAGTAGGAGCACTTTCTTCCGCGCGCGTGCTAATGCTGCGTTTGTCGGACAGGGGGAAGGAAGGCGACTTGTTCCCCAAGTACAACGTGTCAGTTCAGTCAGTCGTAGCTTGTAATCAGTCGATGTAGGAAGGCTAGCGACCACTCGCCCAGCAAAGTGTGATACCTGCTTGGGATTTCCTCCAGAACCTTAAAACTATTATCGCGGAATATTTCTGTGCCAATTGCTGTTGCTGTCTACTCTGTTCACTCTATCCGTGCTTTCAAGCCTCAGCAATATTAAAATCGCTGCGTTGAAGGCTGTGAGTGTAAATTTGGACGATTCGGTTCACTTCCAGGATTTTTCGCTGCTCCTTTTATGCAATCGAGACTTAAGGGTCATAGTGGCTGGAAAATACGTTCCAGGGAGCAACATTGTAGGATTGCTGCTGTATTATACACCAACTACGGTTGCGAAGCAAATAATACAAATTAAGTTAAGTTAGCCATGCAGTTGTATGTATTAGTGTCGACATGGTTAATGTTGGATATTACGGTCGCTACGAAAGTCTGGCGCAACAAAGATTCTCGCCGAAATGGAGGTACAATCTAATTTTAAGACATTTTTTTCGTCTTCACCCCCCTTCCCTCACCTTTTTTTCATCCCCGGGTCTTCTTTTTCTACTTTTAATACCTTTCGGAGGATGTGACAGGGGGGCAAACGAGAAGGCAGTGTAGTTTTTTTTTCGTTTCGTTTCGTTTGCACGGCTTCCTTTTTCGGTGTACTCAGGAACCGCCCCCATTACCTTCCTTTTTTGTGTAAAGCAGAGAAATAGAGGGGGAGAGGAAGACATCGTCAGAGTTGAAATCTTCAAAAAGGCCCCAAGGATGAATCACATCACCTGCAAATTAGGTTTCGCGCATTACAAAAATTTCCAGGAGATTTTTTTTGTTTCTTAGAGTGCTCTCCAACTCGCTCTTCGTCTTCGCCGAGATATGTTTCTCTTGCTTTCTTTTACGTTGCTTTAGGGTCCAATTATGCACTTTTCGACAAGAAGTTCTTGAATGAGAGAAAGGAGGGAAAAACTGTCGACACTTGACACAAAAAAATTCTTTGTGTCTTCTCTCAAACAACTTCCGACGTTTTCGAGGCGTTTTTCGTCGAACACTTTCGCTTTTGTCTCTTTCGTTTGAAATGGGGGCGTGTAACGCGTTCTTCAGACAAGTGTTAGAATCGTCTTGTTCCCGACTGCAAAACAGTGCCGAATTCTAAAATATTTAAATTTTCACGTCTTAATTTACGTTGTCGTAAATAGGAATTTTATAGCAACGGAAATGAGAGTTTCCATTAAAAAATAAAATTTAGAAATCCTGGAAATTCGTTAGGTACGTTCACATCTATTTTTAAAATGTTTTCGCCAAGTATAGAGCCCGACGCCGTAACAATGTTTGTATGTTGCCGAGAATGTGAAAACAGTACCGGGAAATCATTACTGGCCATTAGCCTACCATAAAACATACGTAGAAACTTTCTGAATGTGGAGATTTTTGTGGCACTTTTTCAAATCAATTGAAATTGACAACGAAAATGTAGTCAGCTGTCTAGAAACTGTTCAGAAATTGGAGTTCGATTTTCCCAGTGTACTTGGGTAATTATCAGTGACCTCCACTGATAGCGCGTAGCCTTTGGAGCGAAAACGTTCATTTGGGAAATAAGGCTGACTGGGGAAGCAGTAAGCAGTGAGAAATTGTCCCATTGAAATTTCAAAGTATAATTTGTGTCGGACGGTGTCTCAAAACTTGTCCGGTGAAGCCTTTCGAAACAGATAAGTGCAGAGCTGCAGCAATTCCATTTAGCATCCATCTACACAGGTGCATAGTTAACTCCGGCAGCATGCAGATTAAATGAGGGAGTTAAAATTAAACGAAGCACGGAACACGTAGCAGTGAAATGATCAAACGTACTAATTACCTAGTTTAAAAAGCAAACACAAAAAATAGAAACAGTTTTGTAGAATATAAAAAACAAAACTGCACTGGAATACCGGAGATAAGCAAATTCAAGTACCAGGGGGGAAATTTTGAAAGAAATAGTACAAAGAGGGTACAACCAAGTAGCAATCCGCACGCACTAGCCGTCGAGTGATAAGTTTCGGGTTGTCATGAAAGCGAATTGGTATGGCTCGGATTTTGTTTTTGTAGGCCCGGACTGGAGAGAGCCGGCGCTGATATACATGTCAGATTGTCAGTTCATTCTCGATTCGGCATGACTTTGGTAGAACTGTGATGACATAAACTTGCTGGAACTTCCGCGATTCGTTGGCGATAAGCCATGAATTCTGTATTCCACCAGGAGGAAAGGTACACCGTACTTTTTTCATACCTGGAAGGGAAACCTATTGTTGCGTGCTAGAGTTGGGATGGAGCTGGGAACAAAAGAAGTTTTCCGGGGAGAACTTTCATGTGTATGCGGTGTTGGATTTTTTTCAGACATCCGTTACGGCAGTTGATATCGATTAAAAAGTGCATCTTTGGTGGGGAACAAGAGTGACAGGAGTCGTGTTGTGATATTGTTGGGGAGATACTGTTAGTCAAAATTTAGCTGAAGAGGAGGAGCTCCAAGAAACACATGAGTAATCAGTTTATCGATTGAAGGTGGCTGGCGTAATTTTCCGCCCCCGAAACGCTACAAGACATGTGTGATCTAGGTGTCGTAAGACGTCGTAAGTCATGGGTCAGGTTTCAGTTGGGGGGAAGGATTTTCTCGCGTTCAATTTTGCACGGAGGAAATTTGGGTGAGGGAAGACCCCGAGACAGAGAACCCGTCAAGACGCGCTTTCAGCTCTTGCGAAAGCTCGCAACGATGCTGGGGAAAATTTAAATCTTCTGAGCTTCCTCTCCCTTTAGTAGTTTATAAGCTTAGTTGTAGTAATCTTGTCAATAGAACCAAATCTTGTCAAGGCACGGCTCCCTAGCGAGACCGAGGGGCAGGAATTCAGTTTTAGATCATAAGCTTCACGTTTAGGTACATTTGGTGTAGAATATCTAAGAAACAACAAACATAATACATTATTTAGAAAAGATTTGGGACCTATCAGGATTTTAAAATATTAAAAGGGAAGGTTGGGGGTAGTTGGATTGGGTTGGATTATGCGATCTACCAGCTACATTCAAACAATGGAAGAACTTACTTGTACTGGATTAGTGACGAGAGAATATGTTGAAAAAATTACGACAGTATGACGTGTCTTCCATGGTTTTAACCTAGCTGCTAAACTTCAGATATAATTGACTGAATGTTATTTTGTTTTTACGTGATTGATTTTTAGAATCTCGTTTTACTATTTATGTTTTAAAAAAGGTCAGCACTTTTATGACGTCATCAAGCCTAAACATTTTTATTCCAGCAGTACGTTGTCCTTCTCTTACAGCTAGAATATTGTTTTTTGTTTTACTTTGTTCTTTTATTTTATTTACCTTTCGATTTCACCTTATTGAATGTCTGAAACGCTGTCGTCTTATACATTTTTCAGGTTTTTATATAAAAAAGATTATTCAAAGAAGTACGTTGTATCTTTTCTGCCACTAATTGCAAGGTTTCTTCTTGGTATAGCTTTAATTACTCCAAAAACTCTAGGCTACGTCATTATTAAGAACAAAAAGGAAAAGCGAAAGGAGAACGGCGTTATTTTTTTCCTCTTCGGTCCACTATGGGCGCCGTTTTCACTGCTAACGTTCATGGAAGCGTTCACGCTTTCCGAACAGTATGCCTCGTACCACTAATACTCTCGCGTTTGTAGCTTGCGGCAAAATTTCTTGCAACAATCGCGGAGGAAGAAAGATTTCGTTTGTCAGCAAAAAAAGAACAATTGACGTCATGTTAGCGTAAATTCCTGCAGCAGGATGGGCACGCTTGATTGCCTCGTTACCAGCGGCGTTCATAAGCAGAACAAAGTTGAAAAGGCCATTTTTTAATATTTGTTTTTTTTTAATTTTAATTATGATACACTTCGTGCATTTTTGGAATAAGTAACTTTGTACTCTTACACAGTAACTTTCGATAACTGTGTAATTCGAGCTAACGAAATCTATTTTTGCACCGTGACATTTACGGCGACATGCTCTTCTATAGCCAAAGTGCAGTTCACTCGATAATAACGAACCCTGTAGCAAAATCTTGAAGCACAGCTTAACACTGCCATTAACACCAGCTCGGCAATCCACTTAAAGAAAAAAAAAGAAAGAAAACATTTTAGATCCTGTCCTGTGCAGGTTGATTTCAGGACAAAAAAATAAATGTGTGTTTTTTTTTCGTCCGCGGGTCGATTGTAAGCCAAAACCCTTTCTCGACCTATCGTAGCGTGGGGTAGTCGTAAGTTGAGTCCGTCAAAAAGCTGCGTTGTAACCTCGATGGGAATATCAGAATTGAGGAGAAGGAGAATAAAGATCGTGACGAAGTGTGCGGTGACGGTGTGAAAGAACGGAACGATCTAGTTGAAGAAAGAAACTGCCGGACTAATCGGTGTGATAGTAATATAAGAGGGTGACGGTGCGTGCCATCCAGTCCAGCCGCACGGATCATTGTCATCGTTTTATTTTCCTTTTATCTCTCCATTGCCGTCTTTTTGAACCCGGAAGAAATTCCATGTGTTGTTACGTAAGGTCTTTTTTGCCCTCCAAAACTTTCTGCAGTAATGGTGCTCTCAAGAGATTTCCCCCTTTTCTTTCACCATGGCTATATTATGGCGATATGACGACTAAGAAGAGGGTGAACAAGTTAAACAGCTGGTCAGTAATTCAAGAACGTACTTTAAACGTACTAGTGCCATTCTTACTGTATTCCCTGAGTGATCCTCAGTTCATTTGTCACAGAATTGGTTCATTTGTCAGTTAATCACTGCGTGGTTAACTAGCACGAACTGCTTGACGTTATCTCAGACCGCCAAGTTCGTTCAAAAAGCCAAACTAAATGTCACAAGTTTTTGTTCTCGGTTAATAGCTATTGCTGCACTAACTTTGATTGCTATCCGGTGTGGTGAAACAAATTCCTGCGGTTTATCAAGGAAACTAGCTCGCCTTACTCAAGATTTCTGTTACGAAAGGGAGAGAGAAATTGCCCCGGGTCAAAATGGCGGAATTCGTTGGTGATGGAAGACATGTCGTGACATCTTTTTCATATGGAAACTTCTCCGTATATAGTACAATAATAATTCTCAGAATGAAGCTGGTCCCACAGAGTCAAGCTTTCTTTTGGGGGGCTTTAATTACCTCCTACTTTTTCCGAAGAATGGTGAATGAAGAAAGACGCACAAGATGAACGAAGCAGCAGTGAATCTCTTGTTCAGTCGTTCGTAATTAGGGCCATCCATTTCATTAAATAAGAGAAACTTGCAGACTTATTGGTCGTTGGCATAAAAGGTGGAGATAGTTTCCCCGCTGTAATTAAAGATGCTTATTCTCCATTGCTCCATTATTGTGTCTCTTTTTGAGAACTTTTTAAGTTGTGGAGAATATGAAAGAGGATTGTTGGAAGTTGATTATGGGTTAATACGTCTCATTTTACGCGTGCCTTAATAAGATCATCTGGCTAGGAAAATGGTAGAAAATTACGGGTTGGAAAGATAAAAGTTGGCATAGAAAAAAAGAAATTGCTGCCAAATGAAAGGGGAGCGAGAAGAAAAGAAATGAATAAAACGAGCGGCATTTTTTACGAACTCGAGGATTGTTACACAACAATTTTCAACCTCTTCAAACACAAAGTAGCTCGTTTACCCTCATTTCTCCTTGCTCTTTTGAGGAATTGTGATGCAAAAGTTCTTGACTTTTTTCCAGTATTCCGGTGAAAGATAAAAATTTAAATATCAAGAAAACGTTACAGTACAGATTAGTCCGTGCCAAAAAAAAAATTATCTAGAAAAATTAGTTATAAAGAGATTTTGCGATTTTTTCAAGTTTTAAGGTTCAGAAGCAAATTCTAGAATTTATATATTTCACATAATTTGATACCAAGATCGGTTTATTATTTTCTTAGCTTTGTGTAAACTTATTATCCAAATTATTGTCACTAAGATTGTAAACTCTACTGTATTTTAAGTTCCTTTCAGCAGAATTTATTTTATTTTATTTATTTTTATTTGTGTGTTTTTTCCGATCGTAAAATCTCTGCTATCGCTTACGTATTTCCCATGTCCATGCGTTTGACCGCAGCGATGGACAGTCTTATATATCTGATGGTCTTCTAACTGCTTTCTGGGAAATGTATGTGGGATTTTGGGTGGAGGATTTACTCCGCTTGTGCCACTTTTTTTCCCTGCACTTTAGTTAAAGTAAGCAGCAGAAAAACAGTAAAATCGGAAGAAAAAAGTGTAAGGCAGAGAAAAAAGCGTGACCGGATCCTGAAAGTCCAGCAAACTCGCCGTATCAGAAATCTGTGCTTTAGGGAGCTTGTTGAGACAATAGTACTAAGCCAGGAATATAATAGAGAGGAATAGTTTACCGATTTCGGATTCTTTTGCTTTTGTAAGCAACGTGCAAATGTAGGAAACGCTCGCCTAGGAAAAGCGGATCGATTTGCACTTGAATTTCGGATCCTTTTGGTTCCCTTTGTAGTTGTGATTTCTTCATGAGAAAGAGAGCAAAACCTGGGTACGAAGTTGGTGTCGCTGGATACGGTCGTAGAAAACCGTTAGGCGATTGCTATATCATCCAAGTTGAAAGTACTACACACAAGGTAACTTTCGGTACAATTTTAGGATTCGATTCAAGGAGAGTCAAACTTGGGAGTTTTGGAAAGGACGGAGAAGAAATAGAAGAGGCTCTCCCGGGATTTCGGAACGTTTTGCTGGTGTATTATAAGTTAATTAAGAGCAGGGGAAGAAAGTTGGCGTAAGGGGCACATGATTACTTCTACGAGTGTCGGTTAATGTTGGAGGACCAAGTTTTGAGGACTTTGTTCCGGAAAAAATCCAATACGGAACTGCTGCTCACGTGTGGTTTGAAAACTTACACCAGTTGCAGTTACCACCAATTCCTTCGTAAGACATTGTCAAGTGACCATAGTATGTACATATTGATTACTTGTTTCGAAACTATTGCAGGGGGTATCTCTCATGGTTTGTTTAGTGTACAGTACCACGAAAATGTCAAGATGACCTAAGGCACGAGTTGTGCACCTGAGGTGAAATCAGCGAAACGACGTTGGAAATGAATTTTTTTAGGTAAATTCAGAAGTAATTTTGTCTAGGTTTGAGGACTATGCCATATGAATAAAGTTAAAAGTTTATCACAATGTATGAAATATTTGAAAAAAATCCAATACCTTTGTTTATTCAGTATGTACCACAGTAATTTTCAAAAAATTTCGTATGTGAATGATTACTGTTTATACCGTATTATATGTCTTCAAATGTAATGTAAGGTGTTAAATATTTCTTCTAACAGAGTGTTTTAGTTTATTCAGTATTTTTCTTCCGCAATTTTCTACAAAAAGTCAAATTTACATAGTTATTGTAAGTCCGTGCTGTATGTTTTTGAAGCTTAATATTTTGTAGTTACTCCTTCTTACATAGTAACAGTTTATTTAGTATTTTTCATAGTTAATTTTGGCGAAAAGTTTTCATAATATTCTTATAGTGCTATATTCTGAGTGCTAATTGTACATCCCACTTTGTGTGTATTTAAAGAATAATGTAGTTAAGTGAATATTTTTTTCAGCAATTTTATTTAGTATTTTCGTCAATAATTCAAAAAAAGTTTTCCGTTTTGTGGAACCGTACAACCTGTGTTAAACAAATAGACTTGTTAGAAATGTTGAGGAGCGCCTTGAGGTTCGTTAACAACCGTTTGGATCGATTTTTGGCGACGCCTAAGATATCCTTCGTTATTCCGATTCCTCTTCTTTTTTCATTCATTGGCGCAATAGAGCTCTAGCTTGACATAATCTTTTATCAGGATCTTTTTTCGATGCGAGTTCGCATGAGGTCGGAGTCACACCCGAAGCGTTTGATCATTAGCTCTTCCGTTCCCTTTCTTAACAGCACGTTTATTTCTTTCCTCTCCCGTTCGTGTATCTTCAGATCAGCTCTGAAGAAACATGGATCTTCTTCTCGTTCCTTTGTTATTTTCTTTCGCAGCAATGCTTCATCTCCCACACGCTACCCGGTCAGTACTAATTATTCTTTTCTACCCACATGCTACATGAGTCGAACAGAGCAGAATAATACGATTGAGAACGATCAATTGGATTTCGCTTCCAGTTCTAACTTAGAAAGGTCTTCCACACTCCACTCCCATTCTCTTATGCTCCATTACAATTTGCCGGGTGGGAAACGGGACAAACCCCCTTGTGGAAAGTCCCTATCATCTTATGCTTAATTAATGACCAACCGCTAGCGTGTGATCCGTTGTTGGGGCAGCGAAGGACATACCATGGTGTGAAAATTGACAGTCATGGTTTGTGTCCTTTTCGCTCCCAAAAAAGAGCTAATTACCCTGAGAACTTCCATTTTTAAAGTTCGAAATGTAAGTTTGTTTGACACGGAGCAGCAACTCTTTTCGAAATTAAATAACTCAACTTGCACAATGAAAAAATCAGTTTGTGATCAAACATTATTTTAGTTTTAGTTTCGCTAAATTTAGTGGAATAATTTACGATATGAGTTTAGTATTAACTAATTATTTGTTTCAGTTTTAAAATATTCTGAGTTTATCCGAGTTTATTCCAGTTAAAAAATATATTATTAAAAATTTAAAATATTGCGAAGGAATCATATTAGAGAAAGTTAGGAAGTACGAGCTTTAGTTCTGAACTTGGAACTTGAGATATTTTTTTAAACTTATACCTGATCTACCTCGTAGATATCATGCATCTGGTAGTGACGTAGTCTTGAACGTATTGATATCCTATTTTCCACTTTTTGAGCAATTTGGAAGGTTTGGTGAAGAAAATGTTGAAGTAATAGCTTTTTTTAAAAAAATCTGACTTTCGTATGAGTATGAAAAACGCTATAAAATTGCATTGAGTATGTCGAAAGTTTTGCCTATGTACTGCGATTATTGAGCGACACGTGCAAGTAGATAAAATGACAAACCTCGTGTTACAATGGCTTGGTTAACGATAGCTTCTGGGGGGTCCAGACCTGTACCGGAAGACAAGGGGTTCAATGTATTTGTTCCCTGCAGGCATTGACAGGCCGAAATAAAGTTCCACAGGGAATTCGTATGTGGGTCTCCAAAAAGAGTTCCAATTCATTTTTTTTCTCTTCGTTTGGGAATGGAGAGCGGCCGAGAATATCGTCTGCAGCAATATTTTCTCTCTTCTTCCGCTTTTGGGCTTCGTCGCTTTCTCTTACTGGGAAGTGACTTGATGAAAACCCCAGAGAGTGCCTATCGGTACAGCCAGTGTTTGCATAGAACGATTGTTCACTTTTTTGTGTCTGTTTTCGAGCATTTTTCAAAGAACAAGAGATCGTTTTTATTTACAGGGGTTATTTAGTAGACATGCAATCGAGTTTTTCATGCTTGACATGCAAGCAAATGGGATCGCATTTCTGGCCACTTGGAAAAGGAAGACGCCACGAAGAGAAGAACATTACAGTATTGCTATAGAGAAAACTTTGGTTGGAGGGGAAACGTGGGGAAAGAAAACTTGGAGAGGCATTTGTCCTCCAGGAAAAGGGCACAGGGTTAAGTTATTATTACTGTGTCTCGGGTTTCACCCATCGCAGGAAACCGCGAGTCATAAACGCTTTTTGAGTACTGGTCTGGATAGCCACGAGTGGGTAGTGTTGTTCGTTTTGTCAGGGAGGTCAATTGCTGCATAAGAAATGACCAGTGGCGATGTAATAAACCTCAAGCTTTTCCTGCACCCCCAGCGAAAGGCTAATTTTTTTGCTTCCCACGGGTCAATGATTGCTATTGATATGTTGTTCGGTATTCGATGGCCCCCCCAAGCTTCACAACGTCTTTCACCTGTCGGTTCGGTTTTGTTGGGCCGTCGCGTGCCCAAATACGCGTAACAGGAGCACGTGGCATGAAAAAGGGAAATACCTGAAAAAGGAGAATAATGAAGTTGAGACCAAATTGTTTCCATGCCCAAGAGAAGTACACAAGCGCGAGCCCAAAAAAAGTACTAAAACTTCGCCAGTGTACTTTGGTGTGCAGTAATACAGGAAAACCTCTCGATATTTTCAAGACTCTTATGAAAGGGAGTTTGGTTTGGGTTAGTATTTATTACTACTTTTTATATTCTATTATTTTATTGCTTTTTAAGACTGTATTATTCTGCTTCCTTTATTATTAGTGCTGTTTTATTATTATTACATTATATTTTAATTTACTTTATTACCGTTTTCGTAATAGGTAAAATAGTACTAAATAAAAAAATATGCGTAAAACTACTAAAAATCATACAAATAATAGGTTAAATAGTATCACATGAAAATATTGGACAATACAACGCGCACAACGGTACTAATAATCATATAAGTAACAATTAAGTAACTTAACTATTACTTTTTCGACAGTAATTAGAACTTTGTAAATGAGAAGCTTTTGGCTGCGAATTCGGCAGCAAAGAATGAACACATGAGCGTAGTCCAGTTAAGTGAAATCTGACCATCTTCAGGAAAATTAAGAAGTGTAAGTAAATCTACCTTAGTTTGCCGGAATAAGCAATAAGATCTTTTTTCTTTGCATTTCCTTTCGTGTTCCTCTAATTGACGCATCGAATAATGATGTACTACACAGCATCTTGTTGGCTAAGCTTTGTGAAATAGAAGGTTATACTGAAATTGTGCTTAAAACCAATAAATACTAACGTGCTTCCTAGAAAATGGGGTCATGCGAGGTACGAACAGATTTGCGTAAACAAAGCTGCAGGTTTGAGATACGGAACACGTCAGTTAAAAGGTGTCCAGTAGCGTGCGAGTACGTACCATAGGGTGGGGGGTTATAGGGGTCAAAAACGTTAGTCAACGGTGACAAGAAGGGAAGAAAGGGTAAAAGAAAAGATACGGGGTAGCAATGAGGTAACAGTCGGTACTCGGTGGTTTTCTATTTTCTTCTTTTTTTTTAAGGAAAGTATTGATCATGGGTGAGAACAGAATGAGATTGGGGAAAACACCACGCAGAGTACGTTACAATAGTTCTTGTCGGGAGCTTCTCTTACACTCCGCGGCCCGCCGCCACCAAAACTTGGCAGTTGATGAGTTGAAAATGGGTCCCTGCAGACGTGACCCAATCGAGGAGCGGATCCTGCTCGACAACGCAGAACAATCCGGAATTTATCTTATCCTCGCGTACTTTTCCGGAATCTGGATCAGTATTGGTGACGGTGTTCCGTAGACGCTTATGTACGTACTCACGTGTGCGACGTATCATAAGAACTGAATAACTTGCTTCCGGACCACGAGGAGATAGAAGGCGTAAAAAGAGCGTAGGTTGAGGGAAGATGTGATGAGCGATTAGAAGAGTTTTAGGGGGATAAAGCGCACGGTTTGGTTAGTACGTGTACGAAGGAAGCTTTCGCCTTTATGAAGCAAGGAGGTTAGAGGGGGGGATAGGAGTAATTTGTGTTGGGCTCTTTAAGTGCGAATTTTAGGCGAGCAATCTGGTCGGCTTTTAGGCCAGACACGTGGGTTTCCGGGTACATTTATCGGTTCTTAACGTACTACAAGTACTTTTTGAGTCGAGGGAGTCAGGACGAAAAAGCTTCTTAATTGGTGCCCAACTTTTGATTTCGTGGGGAGTGCAATCTCCTAGATTGGGCGCAAATTCAATAAGGTTTGTGCAGGCTAGTCTGCTCCTTTCAAAGGAAGCTAAAGCTTGAGAATAGTCGCGGCAATCAGGTTCGAGCACAACGAACCGCAAATTAGTCGTTGGAATTTATTGCCGAATTCTTGAAAGTTCTACAGTTCTCAGCAGGCCTCGATTGCGGACTGTACAGACTTTATTATAAGAAATAGTTAATTATGGAAACGACGAAACTCGGAAATGTACAGAGACTTTGTGTCTGTAAGAATTTTCGGGTGACAGAACAGGGCAACAGTTTTTTACTTTTATTTATAACGTTTTTTAATTCCGTGTATTTTTATTTATTTTTTATTTTTATTATTGTTTTATTCATTAGCTCTTTATTATTTATTATTCTTTTTATTACTTACATTTTTGTTTCGCATGACTGCGTAAGATTCCCTGTGTTGTTTGTTTGCATATTTTTGTATATTTTGTTTCTGTTGTGTCCATTTTGGATGTGTTTGTTTTTGTTCGTTTTATTTAACGTTTGTTTTACTCTTTACTTGTTTTATTTCTTTAGTTTTGTTAATTTTTATTTTAGTTTTTTATTTTGTCTGTTTTGTTTATTTTCTGACTCGGGAAGTGTTGCTCAAGGGGTTTATCCCGGGAAGTTCGTGTCTTAGCTTACTGAGAATCCTCCGCATAGAAATCCTTCGTTAAGCAGATGCAGGATTCACGAAGCTGTATAACGCGACGAAGGAAGACGATGTGAGGTAAAGGAAAGTCTGAGTGTTGATCCTTTTAACGGTGAATTTACGCTAGCTCGCCGGTACCGGTTTCTTAGCACGAAAAGGAAAGAAAGAAGACACTGTACTATAGCGAAGTTGACGAGAGAGAAAAGGAAAAATCGGTAACAATTTAGCCTCAGCACACACACAAAAATTATCGGTCTCTACCAGGCCTGGACGAAATCATCGTTAAATGGGGTTGTGCCACTTCATTGAATTGAAGTTAATCCAAAGAAAGCGTTGACCTTTTCAAGTCAGCATTAATCGTAATCCGGTGCTTGTTGGGCTTAATTCTTAAATATGTCTAGGTCTGCTTATTGTCACTTTTGAAATAGCCCAATACAATGTATTTCTAGTTAATTTCTGGAGTTATTAGACGTAGCTAAAAGCCTATACAATTACATTAGAAAATTAAAGTGTATTGAAGAAGTTTGGTTTAAATTAAAATTATAACCAGGAAGGAAAAGTTATTTTTAGTATTGTGGGAGGAAAAGACTCCACGAAATTTGCTCATGAAATTCTTTTAAGCGGCGTCAATCACGCGGAATCGTTAGCTTGATAGGGGTGGTAGCTAATTGGGGGAAATGGGGAAGAATAAAAAGAGGTGTTAAAGCTTTTTTTGTTTTTGAGTGAGAAGCTGGGGGATATTTTGGAAAAGAGCAAGGCAACAGAAGTCAGGGTCACGCGCTTAGGTTTTGTATATGCAAATGTGATGTGTTGCTGCAGGCCTCGGTGGTTGCTCTGTTGGCAAGTAAAGTAGCCCCCAAATGTTGCAGAAGTCTCTCGCCGAAGCAGAGAGAGGGCTTGCTCGGAAGGAGTTCCTTGCACCATTACAGCCGTAAATGAGTCGAGTGAATCGCATCAGCCCCAGCTTGCATATGCAACCGTCTAACAGGGGAAAGGGTGACTCGGAAACAAGTTGAGCAGATTCCGTCGCCTTCCTGGAATCCTGCTCCTCGGAATTTATGCCCTTCTTCTTACCTTCCCATTCTTCCGAGGACTTTTAACCTTTGCTTCCACGGTTGAACTTGTACACTACTTACGCTTATACTAACCACTGTGGGAGTTGGCAAACGTTGAAGAACAATTATTTATAAATAAAATAAATTTTCATTCAAAAAAGCTATATTAAGAAACGAAACACCAAGTTTATCAGGTATTGCTTACTTTATAGAGAATTTTCCGTCTGTTTATTTCGTATATTTTATTCAAGATCTTTTTTGCGATTTTGAAACCATTGTAGACAAAGCCTATGTATTTTCAGGATGGGAAAAAGAAGAGAAAATTTACAGAAATTTCGTGTATTTCTTTTCATTAGTTGTAAACCATTTGAATTTTGACTATGATAAATAGGAGAACATTTAATGGTCGCTTGAGATAGTTCGATTCAAAGAGAGCGGGGTAAAAACAATAATAATAGATAACTGGTTGACTAGCATTGCGATGAGCTAAAGTAATTTCGTTTTTTATCTATCAATAGGATAAGATTGCGACAATTTGAGAAATAAAATTCATTGTCTTTATTGCATTTTGTTTGAAAAGTATTTTAGTAGTAGTTGTAATAACATTAGTATTTATTTTCAGACGTTAAGACTTCCAAAGACTAGTGTATTTATTTAATATATTAGTAAATGTACTCATGTGTATTTACACCTTTTTAGGTTGATTTTTAAGCGATAAGGACAGTGAAGGTATACATACCTGGTTTTCTTTTTAAAAAAATCCTTTTTCGTGCTGAAGACGAGCCAAAAACGTGCGACAAGTTTGAAAAAGTTCGAGCTTGCCGATACTTTTGGGGACCGAAGACTTCTTGGAGAGGAAAAGCGAAGCTACAAGCTGTGCAGGTTACAAAAAGGACAACTTCGTGATAGTTACGACCGTAAAAGCGCAGTACTGGACGACACGAGTGAACGGTTAAAAGTATACCGCCTATCGCTTCTTTTGTCTTTATTTGGCTTTCACGAAAGTAAAAGGCCAGGAAAGAAGAGCGACGCAAAGAGATAGATAGCGAAATAAGGAGACGAAAAGAATTAACGAAAAAAGAAGGGAAAAGGCTTCCCTTTTTCACGTACATAAGTCGGTGACCAGTAAGTCCTTGTACTGGGATATCCGTCTTCCACTTTTTTACATTTCCCTTCGTTTTTCATCCGGATTTACCCAGTAAGTTGAGAGTTGCTAAGTAAAAGGCAAAAGTAAACCTTATTGATGAGAGTCTTGGGCGTCATAGAAAAGCACGTACACAGGAAAAAAACGCAGATAGCAACAAAACGTTTCTTAGTAACTCTGGTTAACCGATTCCAACTTGACAGCTAGTACAGAATATTAAGGTAATTTATCAACTACGCACTAATGACGTGTCTCCGTAGGGTGATTTAGCGAAAATTTCGTGTACGTTGATCAGAATTACAAGAGATCAAAAGCCCCTCGCGCGGAATATCAGGACAGAGGAAGAGGGCCCAAACTTAGTGACGCAATTCAGTACTTTTTTGTGTATGGGGGGAACAAAACAAGATATCTCATTAAGCAACACGCGTTTTCGGCTAATTAGAAGGTACACCCACCCCAAACACTGGAGCAGATTTCTTTGCTGATGAAAAAAGTCAACAAGAAAGGTGCTCCTTCGGAGGAGGGGTGGAGAAAGAACCAGGAGCCAACCCCAGGACTTAGTAATGAGCGCCGAAGAACTTGCCCAAAATTGAAGGGAAGCATGCATGGCTGCAGGAATTCGTTATTAGGAAAGCTAGAAGAAATTCACTTTTTTCTTTATATGGCCTGCATGACGGATCTTTCTGAAAAGGGGAAAACAGCTTCCGCACCTCAGTAGCTTCATTTTCAGTAGAAAAGCCGTGGATTTGACGTAATGTCAGTTCTGACTCGTATATGTGTGAACTTGAAATGGAACTCGATCTGTTGTTTCGACGTCGAGGTCAGGGAGGGAAATGAGCCAGAGAACTCACGCAACGAGACAACGTCATAGAATCTTACCCTTTTGAACTTCATTCAAAACATGCAATTACACTCTCTCCCGAACGGAAATAAAGGATTGCGAGCTTGTTCCTTGAACAGGTTTAAAGAATAAATGGTCGGAAGACAGAAAACAAGCAGCTGAACGCTGTATAATTAAATTCATTCCTTTGTTTACAGCGTTCGTTTTCTCTGTTTCTTGTCTTATTTTTGTTTGATGAGTGACATTCGTATTAATTTGGTATCAGTGAACTGGATGTTTAAATTAAAAGTCCCAAAGTTACAGTAAGTCGGTTAGGAACAATCGCACCCAACTGTTTCGTTTCCCAGAATCTTGTTATGAAAGGCAACTTTCGTGGGGCAATCTTGAAACTTGCAATGTTGAATCCCGTGTAAAAGAAGTTTGAGCGCTCGTAAAACATGGCCGTGTTGTCTCGTGGAAAAGCTTCAACCTACGCCATAAGGAGAGCGTAATCGAATTTCACACTCTAAAATGGCGCATCACTGGAACTTTTAGCTTCTCTGATATGTTCAATAATTGATCTAACGAGTACAGTGAGGAAACTTTCGTTAAGACTACCTCCCTCAAAGTTCACTACCCCTTCCTCAGCGGAATCTTCACCGGGTGTGTAAAATTAATGTGAGTTCTCGTAAAATGCGGCAGCTGCGACTTTTGCTCAATTTAATTTAAGTTCTAAACGTAAGTTTTTCGCCAAGAAAATGTTCTCGGTCATGTCGCCTCTGATTTCGACCATTCTGAGTATCCTATAGAGATTTTTCTTTAATTCTTGCAGTACAGTCCAAGTAAATAAGGTAAAAATAAGTGAATAAGGTCAAATAAGACAAAAAGTGCCGGTAAAAGTACCAAAGTCAATGAAAACAAAAATAGCACAATTAAAAGGAGTAGTATTATTATATCGTATGACCCCAGTACCGCACGTCATTGCATCTATCAAAAGCCTTAATGGTACGTTAATAGTCCTCGTCAGTGAAGGTGTCAGGAACGTACAGTGTAACGGATTACATTTCCCGTAGTCGCGTTTTGTGCCATGCGCTCGCCGCTAACATTGTAAATGGCCGTGGCAATCCTGCCAGCCTAATTTATGCAAAAGTAGTTGTCACCTGAAGTGCCTCCGCCTCTTCTGTGTGATAGTGAACTGAATTAGTTCTACAGCAATAACTATGTTTTAAAAGTATGTGGCAATTATGTCAATTTTTCACTGAGGTGTACAAATTAGGCAGGAAATAACTCGGGCTGCATGGATTTCAGCACGAAAAGGACTTGTTGATTGCCTTTTTTCGTGTTTTTGTACCGTATTTCCTGACAATTGGAAAATGCTCAATGAATAAATTACAAACTAGACAATAGTAATAAAATTAACATTAATGAGAACAGGGAGACAAAGAAGAATAAAACTCAAATAGTAAGAAGTAAAACTATACTAAAAATCTTGAAATGACAAAACTTAGACATTTTTGGATTTACAGCGTGATCTAAGCTCTTTGCCAAGTTCAAGGCCTTTTACATTGACTGGATAGGAAAACTACGTTGCGATTTTCCAATAACTGTTGCATTTCTTGGAAGTTTCACAGCCAATAACTTAATTTATAAGATCTAGAACCCGACCTGTGCAAATCCAATGACCGTGAAAGTCAATTGAATTGAAATTTAACTTCGACGAAGTTGTATAGCGTCGAAAGTAAAAGAAATTTTTTCAGTATTTTTTAATTCAACTATTATTTCTGGGTCAGTTCCTACAAATCCAATCGTTTCTGAAGTCAATTGATTCATTTTTTTGCAGTGGACAAAACTAAGTTAAATGATTTGAATTTGGAACAGCTCGCCAGAACCTAACAAAAAGTTTTCTAAATTCAAAATGTGAAGAAATAAATAAAAAGTTTCCTTTAAAATGTTAAATTCTCATTCCTATTGAAGTCTCACATATCGTCTAATAATAAACATAAAATTGTCACCGCACGTTTTAGTGAAAAAAGAAGTTTTAGTCCTAAAAGAAGCTGTAGAGTGACCTAAATTACATAAGATTTCGTGTGAAAATGAAGAACGCGTGGGACTTTCGGCCGACTTTGTGTTTGCTCATCTCGTAAGCTTCTTCCCCTTTGCCCTTCGCCTATTGTACAGTACAATTACAGAACAGTTGGGATGGGAACAAATACGCACTGACAAGTTGTCAGACTACTGCCCCGTTTCCGCTAAATGCGATAAGAGTGCAGTACGGAAAGCCAGCTCCCAACTTAAAGTCTTGTCGATTCGTGAAGATTGCTCTAACCTCGCATAACATGTGGAAGATTCACCTCATTTCGCTATGAACAGGGAGATAAAATCGTTGGGCTCACTCAAACTTGAGCCCAGTCCTCCCCTGTTGGATTATGCACCACCGTTCGCAGGAACTAAAACAAGCTGATTGCTCAAGTATTGGGAGCTACTTCTTGGTAGTCTTAGCGAACGAGCTGTTGCTTTTCTCTCTCCTTCCTCGCTTGCCACAACGTGACGGAGCAAGTCTTTTGCCCTCCTACTCTCTCTCTCTCTCTTTCTCTCAGTTAAACTCGCTATATAAAACTTTGTCAAGCTGGGCCCCCGTGAAGAGAAAACTAGAACCCAAAGCCAAAAAGAAAAAAGGAAACAAGAAGAAGCGCCAGCGCAGGCTTCCTTTTAACTAATCCTCGCTTGGCTCCCGATTTCGTGCTGTGGTAACTAAAGCGTAATAAACCGTGCGGGATTCTGACCTGAAGTTTCTTGGGAAAAAAGAAAAACGGACGTTTCTCTCGGCTACCAGCAATGTTCTCCCTTGCCTTTGCTACTTCTAGCAATTCTCTCGTATATTTCGCACATCGAGGTTATAAACGCCACCCGAATCGGTCGCTTTATTAACAAAACTTGACAATGAATCATGACAGCCGACAATTTTAGCGCTGAAAGGGACGCTATATTAGTTCAAAGGTAATGAAAAAGCGAGGAAATCAACTACCACGGGGGTGGTGGCAGCAATCATCGCCCGTTCTACGCTAATATAATGGAACAGTTTTCATAAATCGCCCCAGGCCGGCACATGGGCCATGTCCAATATGAAACATTAGTTGCAGAACTATTGCAGACAAGTAAGGAGGTGAAGCGTATGATGGGGCCTCTCTTCTTTTTTTTTTTTTGTCTTTGTATAGTAATATCTTCCGAGCTGGTGCAATACGATCACAAGAGCGAAAAGCTACTGCCCAATGGCGCCCAGGCGAAAAAGAGGATCAAGTTATGAAAAAGATCAAATATGGCAGGGAAGAGGCAATCTAGGAATCTCATAGCAACGCTCAATCCTTTCCTTTTTTCTTCTCGTTATTCGTTTTCTTTTTCGGCCTGTTTTTGGCAGCAAGTTGTCTTTAAGAGCGTGAAAAAGTAAGCAACAGAGAAAAGTCATGGGGCTTTGAGCTTTCGGGACGAGATTAGGAGGTTAGCGGGGCGATTTCGCGAGGAAACGAAGTTGGCTTAGCTTTTCGGTTCGTTGTAAGTAAAATTTTGATCCTGGAGCCCAGCCGAGTCCGCAACAGAGCCAAAAAGCTTGGGCCAGTAATTGTGTGTATGCACCGGGTAGATTCGTAACGAAGTCTTACCATGTTTGCAAGCGCCATTAAACAAGCTAGCCTAATGAAGTATCGAGCTGAGGAACGCCTACTTGAGGGAAAAAAGGATGGAAAAAGCAAAGGTAAAGCGTTAATTCCGCGAATTAGTCTGTTCAAAGGAGGATATTTTACGCGCAATTAAACTTTCGTGTAACGAAGGCAAACGTTTTTAGTCACGGATATCTCAGCTTGGAAAAACTTGTAACGTATCATTATATATCTTTTATATTTTAAAATTCTCCAGCGAATTATTAATTTAAAAAATAATGTAAATTCCTAGTGTCGTTAATAAAAAAGATTAATTCCTCCTAATGAAATTATTTATTGAAAGCGTAAAAATTTCCAATTTATACTTTAAAAACAATAACATGCAAGACCAAAGACTACTACATATCTGTATAATTCGCATATATTTTTATGTATAACTATGCAAAAATTATTGCATTATAATAAAGTTTTTAGTTATTTTCAATGTATCTTTCTTTCGAAGTGATATCAAGTAGTTTCAAAGTGACAGTTTCATTCCGTAAGCAGTCAACCTTTGTTTATTTCTCTAAAATCCTGTAATTTATTTTTAAATAGTTCTGTCAAATGTTTGGGCATGAAACCATATCAGAATTATGACTAAAATTTCACTTCATCTTCAAGTGAAATTTACAACCGTGCTCAGATTTCTGTACATCTTCACATACAAGTACCAAAGCCAGAAAGTTGCTCCGGTACCGTCTCTTCCATGGCGACGCAGCTTTTTCATGAAATTTGCGAGCCAAGTCGTTTAACTTACATTGTTTGGTTAGATGAGAGTTAAGATACGGGAGTTACGTAAGATACGAGAAAATTAAAGTTAAGATACGAGAAAAATTAAGGTAAAAAAAGGATATAATAAAGAGAGAAGCGGAGTTCTTGTCAAGAAAAAGTACCGGAGCCAAACTGAGATCTAGTGTGAGCATAAGTGGCAGCATTTTACATTAAAGGACCATAGCGTTGTAAAAGCGGAAAATGAGCGGCCCGTAGCATCGGCCTTGATGGTCTCATCATTTGGGTTCTTAAAAGTAGTGAAATTGGCGGAAGGGATTGTAACGACGCTTAATCCAGTAGCACGACAGTCGTAAAACGCATTCGCTTTACGTTGGGATTTTGCCTTCGCGTTTCCTTCCAGCCTGTCCGCTTGGTTAAGATGTTTGTGCTAGCCAGAAATTTTTGTTTGGCTTGGGGATTCCTTTACTATCTAAAGCTCGTATTAAAGGCACGCTACCCGTTTTCGTTTGAAGGGTGTTTGTTTATTCAGCAGTCGTGCATCCATTTTCTTTCGAGGCACTCGACGAAAAGAGCATTATGGGCACAGAAAAATGGAAATTTGCGCAATGATGAGACGAAATAGTCTAAAATACTCCGATTTGAGTTTCCTTTCCTAAAAAAAATAGAACTACTTCGTTCGAAAGCGAAGGCAGCATCTGTGCAACTTCTACTCAAGTACTCCATCGCCGGATTTTACAGTAGGCGCAAGTCATCACAAGTTACCCATCATCCTTAAAAGCCACTAAATACCATTACGTCTTGAAGGACATACACGTGTGGAAATGTCGTAAGTGGTTTCGATGAAACAATGACATTTCTCAAGTATTTATTCTTAGTAAAGCGATAGATAGGCGTTTATTTCGTAATGTAAAGGCTAATAAAGAGCATAGATGAATGATAAATTTATATATAATAAAATCTTAACGATATTCCTTGTTTTTTTTAATTATCGGTAGTTGCAGTGTTTCGTCAAAGATTAACTTTCGAGAAATATTAAAAAGCCATTCTAATCCGTGGGAACAATTGTTATAACAATTATTCACAATATTTTCAAATTTTAAAAATTATGCTGCAGTAAGTGTCACTGAAAATTGCGGACTATTTTAATTTGTCAATCAAAAGTTTTTGACGTTGTGTCAAGAGTTGCGCAACAATGTTTCCGAAACGATCCTCCATGCAATTACTACTGACTCCTGTATACTGAGGACTTGGTATACTGTTATACAAGTTACTAGCAAAAGTTTTGCATTTCTCCTAACGGGAAGCTGAAAAACGTTGAACTTCGTAAGGATTGCTCAATAAGCAAGAACAAGGTTTGGCACGCGCGCTCGTTAGCAAAATCTGCAGCATTGCACGTAAGTCAGTATTGCTGAAAGAAAGGGTTCATGGAAAAGTTCATGGAAAAGACGCAAGCCCTGAATGCGAAAAATGCTTCCAAAAGTACTTTTGCCCATGACGGGACAGTAGACTCTACTGTCAATTAAGATTTCCTCTGCGTTCAGTCTCCTGGCAAAGTTTCGGTGCTTCAGTGTTAAATAATCAATAATTCTTGGGCAGGTGATGCGTAATGGAAAATCTTGAATTATTAATGTCGGCATAAAGACCCCACTATATACGTACACATTCTATTATTATTTGAAATAGTTGCCTGTGATTTTTTTCTTTTCTTTTTTACGAGTCTGGATGATGTGCAATATTTCTCAGAGAGAACATAGAGTCAAAGGAATTCTGTCTCCAGAAAAATGGTTTGTGAATCACAATGGGCGTTTTCTTCGTTGTATTTCCTTTTTCTTTTCTTTTCATTTTTTAAAGTACGATTCAAAATGCGTCGCATTATGCACCTCGACGTACTTTCCTTGTGTTCAAATTGAGCGAACGAGGTGGAAAACATCAGGTCATTTGTGGTTGTTTCGATAGCTGGTTTCGGGTAACTAATGAGCGTCGCTCTCCTCGCTTCGAATTCTTCCACTCCTAAAGGAAAATTTCTAGCAACGTCGCAGGGGGCAAATGCTTTTTTTTCATCTATTTACACGTTGGAGTAGATTTTTTTTCGTAACTCATTTATTCCACGTTCTTCCGCTACTCACGCTCGCTAATGATAGTGATTTCAGTCGCTTTCCATCTCAAGATCGACATAACGTGGCCTAGGCGTAATGCGGCATTGTTATTGCTGCCAAAGAAATCTCTCCCGAATGCATAACGTGTTGCTTTGACGCCCTAATGCCCCCCGGGGTCCCATTTTAGTCTAGGAAAATCAGAGATTTTTCTGCCTGTAGCTCACCCGCTCCTTCCTAGCCCCAAGGTAAGGGTTCGGAGTTCAATCTTGATGCACACATAGATGGATGCTGGGAGATAACTGCCAAAATGACTGAGAGAATCATAATTCGGAAGGGAGAACATGAGCCAACGATCCCTTTACTGCCGCGAGTATTCCCAAATCAAATCTGAAAGCTTTTTTGACCTTTGTATTTTCCCTTTTGATGGGTTCCCAAATCACATACGACATTACATGTTAAGAGTCCATTTTATGGCCAAACTTGGTAACCTTTTGATCCTCGTGGTGTCAGCGTCTTTTTGTCTCTCCACCCCCGCCTTTTTTTCTTATTTCCCTGTTTCAGTGTTTGTTTTAAAACGTTTCATTTTTTCCGCTTTGTTTCTAGGTTCAGCCTGCGATCACATGTTCCGTAGCGACGTATCCAAAAATGGAACTTTTACATCGCCAGGTTACCCATCTACCTACGCCCCGCTCCTCAACTGCCACTATGAGTTTAGGGGCCATGGGAAAGAGCGTGTTCAGATAATCTTCACCGACTTTCAACTTCATCATCCCCATGATGAACCTCTGGAGTAAGTTTTATAATTAAACCTCCTTTCAAGCTTTTTTGCCCCGGAATGGGGTGTCTCGTAAGCAGGATTTAGCATAAGAAAGTAGTTTCGTAGCAAAGGAGAAAAAAGTTCAACGCAGGACGAGTTTTCTTTTTGGTAGACCCTCGATTTACGTTAGATGTTCCTTCCATGGCACTTAACGTACTTTGGTTTGACAAACCGTACTAGATAGTTTGTTATATTAATTTAAAACATTGTTTATATATTATAAAAATATTTTTTTATTGTGTAAGTTTTGTAGCTATACTGAACATTATATAAGTCGTTTTTAATTCAAACAAACTTCAAAAAGCTGGTTTGCTATATATATTGTACATATTATATTACGATTTAGTGACACATATTTGATTCACCCAAATTGTTACCGAGCGTCAAGTTCCGAAAGTATAGCCGCACCACGCTTTTAATTTCAATTTAGCAAGCATCTGGTCGTGAGTGAATACGCTGCATGTAGTTGAGCAGTAGCCAGCTGAAATTATTCTTGCGAATCAGAGGCGTGTCTTAATTACTGCTGGAGTGACAATACACGTGAATTAAGTTGTAGACAGTATATTAGAGCTGCGAAATTAGATCTAGTCCAAGCGTTTTTGCAAACAATTGCGCAAAATTATACCTAGAATTAACACAACGAATTCTGTGAGATAATAGTTTCTAGGTAACAAGTACGCAAACAGAATGATTTAAACAAATTAGCAGCTGTCACGACAATATGATAGGTGTACTTGTTAAAATGTAATAATATTTAATTGCTTCACTTTACAACAACACGCGTTGTAATGTGTATGTGTTAGATGTCCATGGAAATATTTAAATTGTTATAAACTTTAAAGAAGAACTTTTACACATTTATTTGTTGTAATTAAATTAATCAATAAATGTGAATAATGTAGCTTTTGTCCTCAGAAAAGCTAGGCAACCTGACTTCGTGCTTTCAAGAAGTAGCGTACCTTCAGGAGTAAAGGAAAAAAGTATTTTTTGGACGTCTATCATTTTTTGCTCAAATTATGAAAGTACACAAGCTCGACTTTCTGTAAGACAATGAAGCTTGCTTCCTTAATTTACTTCAGCTTGAGTTTCTATCGTGGATCGTTCCAAGCGCATTTGGAACTTTTTTAGAAGGCAGGGGATGAAAGGCAAAGGCTTTTATGAAATCCAATTAGCAAAGTATCTTACACTTCTTCGGGAACCTTCCGAAAATTCCCAAAGAATATTCTTTCGATCAAAAGTCAGTTCGAATAAAAAAGAATATTATCCTTTTCTTATTCCTTTTTTTTCTTTCTTTCGTGGAGACTAATTAGATTTTTGGGGAATAGGGAGGAAAGGGATCAGAAATGGTATATTAGATTCAGAAATACAGTACTTAGTGGAGCGCGATCTATACCCACGACACACGCGTGTAGTGAACCTTAATTGGAAAGAAAATGTAAGCCCGAAGATCTTAATGAACACTGGCTTATTCTGGGGCAAAATTCCGAGAAAGGGAGCACACGTTCTCGTGTGGCCTAAGATGCGGACAGGCTGGCAGATACCGTAAATGAAGAATTGTGTCTAGACTTATGTCCAGAAAGACCCAAGAATGCAGCTCGTCAGGTCGAGATTCTGTATGCCGACTAATTTCGCGCTTTATGCAGAACAGGTCAAGAGGAAAAGGCAGAGTGCCGGGTGTTTAATGAAGCAAGCCCAGGGAACGTCTCTTTCCGCCAAAGCGAGCTGGTAGAAGGCATTTAATTACCAGTACTGGTTCGCGTTTTTGTCCCTTTGGCTTGTATACCCAGCCAAACAGATGATATTGTAAGCTAGTTTGCGAGACTTTAGTATGTGCACCGGCTTAATTAATCAAATTTTCTTAACCAAGTCCCGACATGCTTCTAGTACACAAAGAATCCCCGAAATTCCTATGCGTTGCGCGTGTGGTACCAGACTCATGATGCAGAATAACTTTTATTAAAATTTTCCATGAAATGTCCATTTTATTCATGTTCCATAGACTTGTTTTTCCTTTTATTAACAATAATAGCATTTGTATTTATTTACTGAAATTTGTATGTACTAGCTTTAAATGGTAAGCATTTAAGTGGTACAGAGAATTCTTAAGGAACACTGGCAAAGTGCATGGCAAACAATAGGTGTAGGAAATATAGATGAGTGGTTCTACTAGAGATTGAAAGGTAGCAGGGTGAAATTTGGGGTATGTGTTAATAATGTGTAATTTTCCTTTTTTTCTCTCGTTTGCTGTAGGAGCCCACTAAAGTCTTGGCAACAGTACAGGTAAATTGACATGTTTAATTTATTAGGAACGGCATGGGACGTACTAAACGACATCCTGTCCGGATCTTGACGACTTCTTTTTTTCGTTTTCCGGTGTGGAAAGAGTCAAAGTACATGGCGAGCCAAGGAGTTACCCTTGCTGACAGCGTTACTTCCTTAAAGATTTGATAATGTACCCAAATGACATTGTCGATGAAGAGTTTTGTGTGTCGAGGGGTTAGAGAAGGTTCCGCACACGTACTCACAGACATAAACATGGCGTCTATGCATGTGAGATAAGGGAGAAGTTCAGTACTCCGCGGGGTGTGGAAAGGATTTCCAGGAGCTATTATAGTAATGATGTGTCATAATGTATGAGCCCAAAAGTCCATGAAGATCCTGTGTAATCATCTGAGGACTGTCGCCGTCTGTTGTTCACCACGATTTCGGTTATGTATAGTTTGGCAGACTGCAGTAGGGATATTTTACATCCTGGAGGCTTGAATTATTTGCTAGCCTTATGTGTGAAACAATGGCATGCGGACTTTTTATTCACATTCAGACTTTATTCGCATTCATAGTCGCGTAAGTACTTATCCTAGCGACTAGACGGTATGGGAACAGGCGCAAGCCCATGTAGGTTATGTCAGTGCAAAAGTAGTTTCCAAGCTATAATTTTCTGGCACGTAATTTATAGGTAATATTTTCTTATATGTTAATTGGGCGGAGGAGTTACATATGCCGTAGCTTAATCTTTCTTCCTTTCTGGATTCCACAAAGACCGAACGATATGATTTCGGTAGCTTTCATGAAAGCCCTTCCTGAAAATGACAGTAACTTTAATCGTCTTCTACCCTTTTAAGTGAAACATTTGGACGCAGAATGCTTCACCATTTTTAGTTTTCCAGTAAGGATATTCATTATTTTAAGTAAATTTATCTTCATCACTAGACGTCGTAGAAATTGGCGCAAGCCTGTGTGGGTTGTCAGCAAAAGAGAAGTGTAATTTTCAAGATATAATGTCATGTTATATTCTTATTTGGTCGTCATTCTTAATTTCTTGTTGTATCATAATTGATCAGGGAAATGGGGCGTTTTGAATTAAACATGTATTATCTCTGCATTCCATGACGACAGTGAGTTATATGATTTCTGTGCCTTTCGTGAAAGCCTTTTTTAAAAGTGCCAGTACTTTTTACTCTTTGGTTCTGTATGAAGTCCAGTAAGCGGCGAACTCTTAACGATTCGTAAACTTCCATAATGTTTGGTGAAAAGCAATGAAGATTGACGAGTCCTTGGGGGGAAAGGGCTTTCAAAGAAGCAAAGGGAACTCATACCACTGCCTTATAATTAGTGATCAATCCTTCACCAATCCTCTCCGCTACTCAGAAAGAATTGTTTGACAAATTACCTGCGAGCAAAGGGAGGAAAATAGTTTGTTTTTTCTTATTTCGTTTTACTTTGACTTTGACTGGTTCCACTTCTCGTTTTACAAACCGAATTTGCTTTGAAGCTTGGTTTTCTTTGTTGGTTTATAAACTCGTGGAAGAATAGAGAGAACACTCGAGTTTGAGTTTCATTCCGAGTTGGCATATATTGATTGAGTGCACTTTCTGGTTTTTGGGGAGACGAAGATATAGGAATTCTTGCAGTTAAATTGATGTAGCGCAACTCAAGAAAGGATTGTATCTTCCCAATGTGGGAAAGCCTGAGCTCATTCTCGGAGAAGAAAATTTTTGTGGTTTGTGATGTTATATCCTTTTTTGTTTTTCTTTCCTAAATTATAGCTGTGAAGCGGCCGATAAGTTAGAAGCGTTCATCACCATCCGAGGGCAAAAAGAGAAGATAGACGACTTTTGCGGCTCGAGTCCTCCGCGAGAATTAATGTCCAATTCCGCGACAATGAGCTTGCAGTTCACTTCTCTAACTAATTCCCGTGGAGGCCGGGGCTTTAAAGCGCGTTATGCCTTTACTGAAAGTAAGTGTTGCTTATGGCCCTTGAGAAAAAAAAAGGAGTACTGTCCTTTGCTTCAATTTTTAAAAAATAAAACAGAGAGAACGTTTTTGGTAACGAATGGTCCTTTTAAAACGAGGGCGTCTTGTAGATTTTGGCATTAGTGTCGGCGAGCCACTTACTACATATCCCTGCGCATTCAAATTCAACAGTTCAGTGGCCTCCAATGGAACCTTTTGGAGTCCGAATTACCCGGGCTATTATCCTCGGGAGACCGAGTGCCATTACTTTTTCTACGGACAAGCAGGCGAAAGGGTTCGCCTCCACTTCTCTTATTTCGATATCGAGGGCATGGCGCCGTAAGTTCTTTTCAATCTTTCTTCTCGTCGTTCGGTTCTTTTTATGGACGTGAATGTATTCCGCGAAGGAAGCTTTACGATCGAAGATCATTTCTTGCTTATTTTTTTTAAAAAAAAAACACGGCCCGGGTTTCGCCTTACCTAAAGCATGCTTTCTCAAGAACTTGCGTGCTTTAGAGCGTGTAACACAGCCGTGTGATTCCTTGAATGATAACTGTAGTGTTCGAACTAATATTTGTGTCCTTTTAAATACAGGTGCTCGATGGATTCGAAAAGTGACTATCTCGAGTTTTCCAATTTTATGACCGTGGATCGGAAAATGCCGCGATATTGTGGCAACGCAAAACCTGATGCGTATGTCGATTCGGACGCCGGGTTTTTTCGTGTCACGTTCAAGTCGAACGATCGATACGATGCTACAGGATTTTACGCCAGTTATCAATTCATTCCCATAGTTGACGCAGTTACAATAACTAAAAGAAGACAGTCCGTGTCATCACTGGCTTGGACAATAGGTAATAAAGTACATTGATAAAAAAACAAAATTCAAATAAATACATTTATTTGTGTGCATATAATAAGTTAGGTCTCTTGTGTCTCTTCAGGTGTTTCACCGTTCCTGGTGGTTTTGACAGTCATATCGAGTGTAGGTGCGTCCGGTATGTTTTGGCGGAATACATAAAAAAGAGACGACATGGAGGGAAGAACGTGTTGTGTGTGTATGCCAGTGGAAGCTCAAGAACCGAACGTGATAATCAAGCTTATTTAAAAGACAGTATGTCCTTTCAGCTCCTGTTCTCTTGCCCCGTTTTCTTCCCACTGTTAAGTCCAATGCCAAATTATGCCTGAGATTTCATTTTCAGTTTGTCACCCCCTTTTGAATATACCCCTCCTACCCGTCCTCACGAGCTATGTATGAAGGTGAATTGACGTTACATTGTAAATTAAAAGTGACAAGTGTTATATTTCTAATTGTGGGGTGATGAACTCCTATACATGGTACGAATGAGGCTAATTACTGAGAACAATAATTTAAGTGTCTTAAGAAGAGAAAAAGGGGAACTTGATAAAGGGAAAACTGAGGAAAAAGGAAAGAAAAAATGCTCTAATTGTGTGGTTTGGCTAGGTGTTAACTTTGAGATATACGACGGATGGATATTCGTCCTAATTATTGTCAGAGCTGCATACCATTCGTTTAATTCAAGTGCGCCCGGTCGTCGCATATTTTCGAAAGCGGCTCGCTCATGCGTTTCACATTCTAAAAAATGAGCGGCACGCGCTCCCGCTTGTTTTGGAACGCTATCCTTAGAACTGAATGAAAAATGAATTTGACTGCCATAAACTGTCAATCACGGAGCGATTTCACCCACAACACGTCTTCCGGTGGCAAACTACGAGTGGGGTGTAGTGTATCACACCCGCCCAATAATTACATACGCTCGGAGTGCTATTATTCGGGAAAATAGCACTGCTTGTAAACGGTGGGGCGAAAATTCATTTTCATTGTTACTTTAGGTCTGCATTTTTTTCTTAATGTACGTTAGAACCGGAATTTTTTATACGACAATTCTGTGGCTTTGTCAATAAAAACCTTCAAAGTAAAGTCAACAAAATTATTTTGTTGTGTAATTCAGCATATAAGCTTTTGTTTATTCATATTGTTAAAAGTTAAAGTACAATTTAATTAAAATGCATGTGTATAGTAACGCTGTGTCAAGAGCAGATGGCCAAGCGGTCTAAGGCTTCGCCTTGTGATTGTGAGGTTGTAGGCTCGAATCCCGGCGTTGACAGTTCCCATGTTATTCCTTATGGGATTTCAAAATTTTCGTCTCCTGAGATGCCCTGAGGGCATAATTACGTATTCAAGCTCAATTATCTTACTTATTTGAAGAGCTATTGAAATAATTTTTACAGATTCTGAACGCTCCCTTCGCGACGAACGTTTTGCATGCTTTAATTTGCAAATCTGAGACATCTCGATTAATTGGGATACCTTCCTCGAATACAAAAATTCCAACCTTATCAACATGTACATAACTAGAACATTAGTTCTAGAGTACAGTAAAGTTAGTTCTAAGTGAAGAACATGAATAAAGTTCTTTATTTTGCTTTTTGCACTACAAGCCAAATAAATCTGATGCATCAAAATATACGAGATACAATTTTTATTATGTGTTCTACAACTGAACGAATTAACAAACGCTAATACCCTAATTTTACATATAAAAAGATTACTTTGACTTTATTTTTAAAGGACTGTGCTGGAAACAAGGGTAAAAAAGTGAGGAAATAAGTATATTTCTTGGCTATTTAGGCTTGTTTTAAGAGCAAAGTTTGCTGTACAGCAAAAGAAATACCCCCTGTACAGTACTGTAGCTCGTGATCCGGAAGTTCATATCGTCCTCTATTGTTACTAACCTTCTTGGCAAGCCGCTTGTGCAAATGAAGTGTGAATTCGATTCAAAAATAGAGGAACTGCAAAAAATTGTCAAACATTGTTGTTAATCGAAAGTTCACACTGCCTTCTACGATGGCAGAGTTTCTGAAAATGCAAAGCGATTCATGTCAAAATTTATTAATTGACAGGAACAATTAAGGTTCTTTCGTAAAAATTTATTTCAAGCTCGTGTTTTTTCCACACACAATTATTGAACATTACACGAGCCAAACCAACGAGAAGCACTGAACACAAAGGACCACAGATTTTACATCGACCAAGATTTTCGTAGGTAGGCGATCGGAATGTACAGACCGGAATTCTGGCCGGCAACATCCGGAGTACAGTACATGCTAGTTTCGATCGTAAGGACTGCCGCATTCGCCATCTATACGACGCGAAAGAAAGCTACAGTCAAATTTCAAACTGAGTTCATTTACGCTATGTATAGTTTATGTCTCTGTACTTACAGAGTTGGGTTCTTTTAGCCTGGGATCTTGCAGTATGTTCCCATCCGCACATGGGACATTTTAACCTGTTACCCCATCATATACGCCCCTTTCCTAGATTCAAAATGTCCCAGACGAAGAGACCAGTCTAAGGAAAGTAGGAACCCAGTCCGCTCAGTCCGATCAGCCATAGCAAAGCAACTACAGCGCCATCGCTGTACTATTGTCGTAAGCTTGTGATATTCTGTAGGTGAAACTTTACGTAATTGTCAATTATACCTATCAACTGGTCAGCTACCAAGTGGCGGAAGCCGACGAATATTTGATTTAAAATGTGCCAACTTTTTACGAATGTCATAGTTTCGCGAAACTTTTTCGCTAGAAATTAACAAAGAAATTTCGCTTCACCGGCTTTATTTCTTGGTTTGACACCTAAAACACTTCAATTTCATACTCCTAAGCCTACAAGTGGTTACTGAGAATACCGTAACTGTAACTTAACAAATTTTATATATTCATGTAGTAACTTTTTGGCCATGGGTATATATGTCCAAATAGGTTCAATAAGAAAATTGGCTTCGATAAAGGCTAGATTCGTTTTTCTTATTCTTTGCAATGATATTCTTATCTGCACAATCCAGTACTAACATCGAACGAAGTGCCTAATGGGCAAGCAGAGGCGGGGTTGCCAATAGAATACACTGCAGAGTCCCGTACGTTTCCAGCAGGACCGTAATTGCAAGCATACAGTAATCGAAAACCTTTGCCTTCTGCCCAGTTCACGACACTGCAACCAACCCGGGTTGTCTTGGCCCAAACTAATTGAGTGTAATGCCCCACCGCTTGTCCACTTTTGCTCTTTCCAGATCTGCACATAATTAAAGTATGAAACATATTGTATACAAGAGGACTGCGGACTTACGAAGCATTTCTCTAGCAAACTTACTTGAACCCGTTCACTGTCCGTGAGTCGAAGTTTGCTACTTCGTCGTACCAGCTTTTTATGGTGGCGTGCCAATTTGGCTCTTCCTTTCTGGGACTCGTATAGCGGGTAGCAAGGTTTTGACCCACTCTGAACCTAGCTGAATAAGAAAAAAAAATTTGAAATAGATTAAGAAACTCTTGGTATTATAATACAAATCTTATAGCCTCTTCACCCTATATAACATCCCCGAATTGAATCTAAATATACGTTTCTGAATAGGCCTACATGTATAGGTTTTGGTACACAGTCGACTCAACATGATTGGTAATATAAAGAAGATACAATTACGTGAAATGAAAACAGATCTTCAAAAAAAGTCAAATGCGAAAATGAGTCAACTTTGCTGAAATCTGCATTCAGACAGAAGCAAAGGAAGGAAATGTGGCGAATTTGATAACACGTGTAATAAATACATCGAACTGCAATTATATTACATTGAACGATAAAAGACTTGCTTTAGCTTTTTTTCCCTACATACCGACATTTCGATTGGCATCATGCCGAAACATACATTGGCGGGCGTGTGTATCAGCCATGAGAGCCAGCTCATCATCCCATATCTAGTATTGGAGCTAATTAGTACGCTTCTCGTTTGTAACAAATGTTCGTTAAGCATAATTGCAATTATAAAACCGAAATTGCTAACCAAAGCACGCATGTTGGATGCTTTAGGCTGAGGACCTGGTTTTCCACCAGATTCAAGTCCTAGAGCTACTTTGCTGCGAAATTGATTATGGATACTGACAATGAGAGATTTGTCCGCTGAAGTTAAGGTACGTGGAATAACTGAGCGACACGCTGGACCGTACTGCGTCGGCTAAAATAAAACCAGACTTTTAAAAAACATGACAAATTTTTCGAACTTGCTATTTTTTTTTACTAAGAATAGGCACAATGTGTTGTCTCTGCTAATCCGGCAATAGTCGGATTGTTTCTGGGCACTGGTCACAGCAAACCAAACCACGAAGTACAATATTAAGGAAGTATTCATGTTGAAGGGTTCTTTGCGACTGAATTCCGATTTGGGAAGCCGAGCCCTTTTTGTATTGACCTCCCTTTCGCTCCTTGCTAGTCAATTAACTGAAATTTAATTCTGGAAAGGCCTTTAGAGCGCAGAATATATTCGTATTCAGACTAAAAAATCACGAGAGTATTACGCTTTAAGAATACTTAATATATTGGCTAAAGCTTTAACTGCTAATTTACTTGTTTACAATCGTTTGATGAAGAACAAGTGTAGCGAAATGCCAACTCATATTTCAATTAATACTTTCGACACAGTTAGTGTTAACAAGTCAAATTCATTACTCTCATGGAATAGAATATGGTCGCTGAAAGCATTCCTATTATCTTAACAAAGGGATATACATATACAGATTATTAAAAAGTTTTGCTCAGTTCATAACTGTAAGTGCTTGCTGGGCAATCACCCATCACAAGCAAATGTCATAGCATTCGAACTCCAAGGGCAAGAAGAACGAAATGCCTTGACCTGAAGGGGCTAAGCAAAGGGAATTGAATTTGGACATTTGATAAAACTAATGTAAATCAAAGAGACTTTCGAATAAGAAAGATACTTTAACTCACAAGCGGGGTTATAGGAAGTTCCGATACAAACATAACTACTCCCAACCCAGAACTCCCTTGGCTTTCCTAATCCTAGTCACGTAAAAAGAAAGATTTAATACACGACGCGGAAAAAATTCAAGGGTAAGTGCACTGATTCGTACTGCGATCCCTTGCCCTCGACTCATGTCACGTAGTTCGTAAAAACGTGTTCAGGGCTACTTTTGATGCATTCCTCGCACATATTCTGTTACCGATCTTAGACTATATTCTTTACAGTCTCTTAGAAGACTTAACATATAGTCAAATTGGAATGGCTTATACTTCTGGAGCTTAAAGTTATAACTGTTTCAGTACTATCAACTAATTTAGGTTTTGTTATATATTTTTTGCATTTTTAGTATTATTTAGTGATGCTTTTGATTAAATAATGCGTTGGAGGGTCATTTTAGAAGTGTTGAACACGGAAAGCAACTCGCTCCCTAGTGTTACAGTGTTTAGGTTCCTGCACAAGGCGAAAAATTAGAGTAGAACATGCGATGAGGGATAATTTAATTTGTCGGCAAGACTCTGTTTGATGACTAGTGTCAGAGCCACAATTAGCTTAACGCACACTGTTAGGTCCAAAAACTGTCTGCTTTGTAGATTGCTAGTAATTGTCGCACTGCACAATTACTTTAGAGAGCTACTAGTAATACTTTTAGCGTATTATTCAAAGGGTTGTGCTTTACTTGGAAATTATTCTAACATTGTGAACAACAAAGCACCTTATAAAAAGCAGCAAAAACAGTTTTTATTATTTTTTCTCACGCAACCCTTATTTTTCCATTCAAGTTTTTCTCGCCGGTACTTCGTCACATTTACCACAGCTGTGGGTTTTTTAGCGCCAAGATGTCCGCAATTTATTAGTTATAGTTACCCCTTTTCTATGCATAGTTAAGAGAAACTATGCACGACGTTTGAAAAACACAAGAACTCTGTTCACTGTTCTACGCTAGTGTCATAAAGCATTAAAAAATAAAAATAAACGAGTCCACGCGTCACGGGGCGAGAGCCGCTTGTTTTCTACTTCGTTGAGCCCAGAAAGCCAACGTGAAACACAGCTCGTTTGATGGGAAATTACTCGGAAAGTGTTTTGCTTATACCACAACGAATCATTACAAAGATCTTTCTCTTTTGTAAGAGTTTCTTCAATAATCACTTCTGTGTCAACAAGAAATAAAGAATTTAATTTACCCCCAGAAAAATCCCTTGTTAGATATACAGTGAAAAAACGGTTAGGACGGAAAAAAACACTCCGGTCCCTACAAAATCCTATCTCTTCACTACGTTTTTCTTGTCTTAAGACGAAACAAAATATCGGTTCAGGCCAAAGATTTCGCGTCTCGGAAGACGGACAAAATAACTTTCTTTTCGAATGAATGCCTTGAATGATCCTCACCGTATTCAAAATGTGAGAATGGACTTCTTAAGGCAGTAGATGAAAATCGCAAGATCGAAATCGACATCTGTAAAGAGTTCGGAATCGCTAACTCCACGTTTTCAACAATTGTAAAGAACGGAGACTTATTATAGCAACGGAGAACGGAGACAATTACAGCAATATCAATGAGCGTGGTATGTTTGAGCCAGATAGGAA